>JAMJFZ010004056.1:600000-1100000 GCA_026225945.1 Cricetomys ansorgei
GCCTGCAGGAGGCCCTGGTCCCTGTGGGACGTTGGGGGCCCTGAAGGATGCTCTGGTGCTTGTGGGATGCCAGGAAGCCTGTGTCTGGGTTTGAGTAGTAGAGTCCAACATCCTGTTGAACTTTGTCATGCTTCATCTCAGGCTAATATGGGCCAGGAGTTCATGATCAGAACAGCCTTTTGCCTCCAAAGACCATGATGATCCCACAATCACACAAGCTCTACTTAATTTCCTTTTATTTGTCCTTTTTCTTTTCTCTCTCCCTCTCTCTCTCTCTCTCTCTCTCTCTCTCTTTCTTTCTTTCTTTCTTTCCTTTTCCTTTTTTTGGTTTTTCGAGACTCTGTTGTAACTCAAATTGTTAATAAAAGTATTATTTTTAAAAAAGAAGCTTCCTTCCAAGATGAAATGCTTTATATCAGAGGAAATTACTACACAATGCATCCCAAATGGGCTAGGAAAGTTTCAACTCTAAAGCTTACTGTTTGTTAATCTTTGACCTCAGAATTGCCTGTTTTTCTTTCTCACCTCTTTTCCTATGAGTACTACTTTCCTATGTCGTGCTATTATACAGTATATGAGGTATAGAGAGGAACTCTCTAGAAGCCTTGTTTTCTTCTAGGTAGAGAGGTCAACTTTGAAACTATTCCTCAAGTCCATGAATTTCTCCAGATAGAATTGATTTTTGTAAACTCTCAGGGTAACTGGCTTCCATATGGTCCGTCTCCACTGCACTTCCATAGCCTTCTAGGGCCACAGTTTGGTATTAAAAACAAAAACAAAACAGATGAATTCTCTTGAGCTCTCTATGCACGAGACCCCATGATTCTGAGCTGAAAGGGCTTGGATAGACAGAGATGGAGCATGGGCGGTCAGGACAACAAACAGTGCGTGTGAGTATGCCTGAAGACACAAAGGTCAGTGTGTACTTCGGAGAAGACAGGAGCTGGGGACAATTTTCCAAATCTAACACCCCCAATCATGCCTCAAGAAAAAGACAGAGCAGTGTTGGTAAGGAGTGAGTGCAGCACTTGTGGACAGGTCTGAGGATCTGAGTTCAGTGCCTAGATCCCACAAGGTGGCAGGAGAGCTGTCCTCTGATGTCCCACACGCACAAACCAGGGCACATGTGTGTGTGCTCACAGACACACACACACACAAGCACATGTACACATACCCACATGCACAGGCACACAGACAAAACAAGAAACAAACACATAGGCGGTCATTCAGGAAATGGAGTGCTCTACCTTCCATGAGGATGCACATTTCAAATCTGTTTATGAAAATCTCCAAGAAGTTAAGCTGTAAAGAAACAACCTTGATCTTTAAAGCTTGTAATTCTCCAACCTATCTGATCACAGTACAGTATCTAAAAGATAATGCTCCTCTTTCAGACACTCATGCCCGTGTGTGTGTGTGTGTGTGTGTGTGTGTGTGTGTGTGTGCGTGTGTGTGCACATATACACAGGTGCTCGGAAGGTAGCCAGTATTGCAGCTTTAGTGAAATTATCATCCTGATTTTTGAAAGAAGACCCTGTGCTCTTCTGCTCTACTGGACTTAAGTTCATATTGACAGAAGAAAGAAGTTCAGTGCCCTGAGAGAATGGATTCATGAAGAAGGGCAGGCTAGAAAAATGAGGGAGTCCCACTTCTCAAAATCTTTCACTCCCAGAATGCAGAGGCAAAGGCTAACAGTACCTAGACAGGCACATTTCTCCTTGCAAGAAAGGCCTGAAGAGCTGCTACTGTGTCCTCCTCCCTGCCCACAGTGTTACCCTCTACAGCCAGGCTGGCCTGGGAGTCACTATGCAGTGCTTGACAATCCTTTCACTTCTGCCTCCCAGATGATAGTCAGGAGCCCACATCTGGCTCTCTTCCTACTTTGGTCCTTTGATACATGTAGGAAACAAATTACAAAACATCTCACATGAACAATTTAAAGGAACAGATTCCTATTCAGAGTAGCGTTTTTGTATCACAGCATTCCAGCTCAGAATGAGAGCAGATGTCATGCATCTGGGCCTGGGCAGAGGGGCCCAGCTGCTAGGCAGAGCAGGGCTCTGAGCAGCAGCTTCTGTGTCATGGGGCAGCATCTCTGGGCAGCTGTCCTGGCTGTGCTCCAGGTCTGGGCAGTCTTCCAGATGAGCCTTAGCTCTGCAGCTCCAGACTCGTGCCTGGCCCCATCCATCTGTCTGATGGGCACATCAGAGCTCAGAAATAGTTCTAACGTTGCGTGTTTATTCAAGTGATGTATATTTGGCTTGAAGTGGACAATAATCTTTAATACATTTTCTCCTACCTTTATAATTTTTTTTTTACCAAATATCTTACTTGGTATCTTCATTCTCCATCATAAACCACACAGAAAAATAATTGGTGTCGATACTATAGATTTTAAATCCAAAAGACTCTGAGTGGGTTAGTTTTCTTTGTTAGAAGAGGACACTGATATCCAATAAAATAAAGCAATTGGTGTACACTCATGTTGAAATCAGATGAATCTTAATCCAGCTCTGTGATTTTGCCAAATTCTGTGAAGGATAGTGGAAACCATCTTGGAAGGACAAATTGGCCATAGGACATGGCATCAAACCCTTGAAGCACACACACACTTGATAGCTGCTTCACTGTCTCTGTTAGTATAAGAGACTTTGTTTACAACCAAAGGAAAAGTAAACAAAAAATATTTCTTAAATGCTAAAATCTTAATGGCGTCGATGTTGCAAATGTCAAGTGGCTATATTTTCATGAACCATGTGAAAAACATGATCAGTGAAGTCTGTGGTGTCAAATAGAGTCAGAGGATGAAGGCAGAGCGGATGATGAAAGATAGGGGGGAGGCCACCGGAAAGAACGGAGGCCTAACTGAGCCAGAAGCCGAGCACAGAGGAACTCTCTAGAAAGCACTGTCTTTATCCTCACGCTTTAGCAACTGCTTGTAGGGGAAGAAAACATTGTTTCCCTTTAAAATCTCAGGTGGTGATTTTCTTTTCTATTAGCCAATATTTCTAGAAGTTGTTTGTGGAAAGCCTTTTAAAATGGGGCGTAGCTGAATAAATTGAGAGTATTTTATCTCAGAAGTATTAAGCTGTGATAACGGAACATTTTCCTTGAGATGGGCATAACTGAGCATTCTAGATGGCTCTATCCCTCTACCCTTGAAACCACTCCTTCCGTGTCATCACCCCCACTTTGTAGCCAAGAATTACAAGGCCTGCGGGTGTTAAGACAGCCATGACTGCAGAGCCACTCGGAGTTGAATTGTCACGCCAAAGCCTGATCTCCTAAAAATGGAACCACACGATCAGTGTTCACAAAATGTTGGCATTTGGGCCGGAATGATTAGTTTTTATTCTGAACAACCACATACTTTCACAGGCACCTAGTATCTTTGCCTTTCAGACAATAAATACCAATATCAATATCCTAACTCTATGAAAGCTAAGATTTCTATATGTTTCCAGATTCCCAGACATCATCGCTAATCTCCATACCCAAAACGCATAAAAAACAGTAAAGGAAATAATGAATTCCAGAACCAAATACATTTAAGAATTTCTCAATCTTTACAGATAATTGGTAGATGAAAAAGATTATCAATGAAGAACAGGGACTGCTGGGCTTTTAATAGCTTTTAAACTTTGTTTCTTTGTGTTAACATCTATCTCATGTCGGAAATCTTGCTCAGCATTTTCATTCGTAGCTATAAAGGAAGGAAAAGGTTTGAAGTGATAAGAGACAGAAGATATAATTATCATTTCCTTATAGAATATTTAAGGAAAAAATCTGTAGGAGAGTCAATGAGATGGCTCAGTAAGAAAAGGTATCTGGGCCAGGCATGATTACCTGAGTTTGGTCCCCGGAATTCACATGCTGACTCCCACAGACTGTCTTCCGACCTTCACATGTGAGCTGTGGCATGTATGTGGTATATAGATAAATACAAAATTATTAAAATGTTAACCTCTGTATGAGTTATTGAACAGCAGGTCCCCGGAGGTGTCCAAAATGACCCAGGCTACCGCCATCGCTCTTAGTTACCCACTCAGACTAGATGGTAAGTCCCTGTTGCTGAAGACGTCACATACTTCAGTTGCAAGAGATGGAAAAATCAGTCAAATAGCCTTGGGATCTTCCTGACCGCTGGCTTTCATAATTCCGGAAGGTACTACTATGAAGGCAGATAGGAGAGAAAAGGCATCAATGGTCTTATTCAGCATGGACCCTGCATGATACAATACTGGACTTCCAGGCAGATGTGTCCATTTGGCACAATACTGGTAAGATTATTGATGGGATGAATCAGCCGGTCTCTTGGTTGGATCTGAGGTCTGTTTCACAGAGGAAATTCATGCCTGATGCTATAGACATGCTCAAAACCTATGGCCTAGGTTACTCATAACCCTTGTGGGAGAAGTATTGATGTTTTTTGTCTAAATGACCAAGTTATCAAATGCCTTCTAAATATTTCTAGATTGGTGCTTCTCCAGTCTATAAAGGCTTCTTATTTGTTCATTTGGTAGTTGTTAGTTCCTGATGACCTGAGGTCAAACTCCAGGATCAACATGGTGAAAGAAAACTGACTTCTTCAAACTGTCCTCTAACCTTCAAATAAATGCAATAAAAATTTTTAAAAGAAAGTAATACATTAAAAAATTCTTTCACTGGTAGTATTTAAGAAGCTTTTGGGAAATTTACATGAATGCAAAAGAATTATGAAAAGCTCAGGTAGGGAGAAGTTCTCTTCTCTGGGATAATCATGAGTAGATTTATGGAGAGACAAGTCTCATTTTTAAATCCCTTTCTACTTGGCTCCAGGAATGGATTCCAACTTCTAACTATATTAGGGGGAGACTTTCCCAGATTCCCATCATCCAGTGGGTGGTAGCCTTCTGTGGCTGTGGTAAAAGGAATAGCAGGTAACCCTCTCAGAAGACAGGCTCTCTGCCTGTAAGCTTATGAGTAATAGATGCTTTGTTCTTCAGTCTCCTGAGCTAGAGCAGAGGGTGTGGCTGGCGAGCAGGCGGGACGGTGCAGAAGCTTGTGTAGATTTTCTCATATCCGCTTCCCCTTTTGAGCTGACAGTTGAATGAGAACAGAGAGAAAGTAACAGTCTGCGATATGAGACTATCTCACTTTCCGAGCTTCTACCACCACTCCTGCGAAGGACTCAGCCCTGTTTTGAGAACTGTCTTACCCTTGGTAAGTGGAATTTTTACTTCATTTTGAGGGTGGTATTGATACAGAATGATAGAGAGTAGGAGAGAGGGGGACACGGGTCAGAAAACAGTCTGGCTTCCGAGAGAAGAGATGTATCAGGAGATACCCTCCCACTCCTGACTTTGACCCTGCAGCCTCAGCCTCGGACCTACTGAACAAGGACACCTTACTTCCCCCTCCTCCCTATTACCAGATGTGATTGTTCTAGACTCATGAATCATGGCCTCATATCGATGAACTGAATTACAACATTTCACTTTTTTCATGAGAGTTCTTCTTAGCGTCTTGCTGAACTCACATGTGTGATCATTTCATTCCGTTTCCAACTCTGAAAAGTTCTGAAGGAGAAAAATCTCCTGGTTTGATGACAAGTCTGATCCTAGAGCCCGTATCTCTGAATTTGGGAATACCTACATCTAGCCTGATCTTTCTTCTTGTGAGCAGGATATTTTTCTTTAGAATCTTCAGAGAAAGATGTGGAGATAAAGTGCAGCCACGGATGTTAAAGTTACTATGTAAGAGAATTTGCACGGTTAGACAAGGCCAAGCCAGATTTATTGAAGACTCAAGATCCATATTACATAAGGACTAGATTCTTGTTCCATATCTCATCTAGATCTATTGACCTCTCATGGCCTACATAACTAACACCGGGGCCAGAGTCTCCAACACCCTTTGTTTCAGGGTAGTCACTCATTTGAATTCTGCGGAGAGAGGAGGCATGGAAAGCTCATTCACACTAGGGTTTTCACCACAGATCTGTGCACTGCCAAGTTCATCGGTGGATAGAGGAGATGAGCTGGGCTTTAGGGCAGAGCCTGAGAAGATAAAAAGCATGCTGCAGAAGTGGTTTAATAAGACAATAAGTGTTTGAAAGCAACATCCAAGGAAATACTTGTAACTGTATATCACAAATGTCCCTAATGGGAGTTCTTATACAATTCAGGGGGAATTGGAGGTTGGAGGCCTGCAAATCGTGTGTCCAAGCTTCTGATTCAGCAGATATTCAGTTTGAGTGTTGAAAGCCACAGAGCTATATTATACTATATCATGAACATTGGTGAAATGGTTCTGGCCAAGTTTTTTATCTGTCTACTACTGAGAATATTATCACAGAAAGCAAGATGAAGCTGTATGCCACGAAACAATAGGCACCCAGACCATTTATAGACTATTTACGACCGTACTAATAATGTTCTCTTAGCTCCTTTGACTCTCTGAATGTTAAGATAGACTCCTAGGATGAAGCATATTTAGTGGCTGTGGAGAACCAACACAACCTTTTTCAGTTCAGGGTCTAGGATTCAGAATCTAGTAGATGATGGAAAGAAAGTTTGATCTTGACCCATGTCATGATTCAAGCTCACTCTGAGCAGCAGCAAGAAAATAAAGGACAAGCACTTTTTTCTCCTTGCAGTCTGACAGCTGTCCTGATGTCCGCGTAGGGGTCAAGAAATGTGATTGGGCCAAAGCCCACAGCTCTGTGCCCAGCCTATTTCCAGGCCCAGAATGGCTAAAACACAAATTTGGGCTGAGAGGAGAATTCTTTCAGCTGAAGGATGAGAAGAGCATGTGCATCTAAAAGTGGCAAGATGAGAACTAGCATGAAATAGCTTCATGACCATGAAAGCAAAGCATTAAATTAATTATATCAGTACACAGAGTTCGCTCAATAGCCAAAAAATACTCTCCACTCATTATAACCATGTCTGAATAAAGCCATGCATAACTAGCCAGAGTGAACTACTGTTCCTCATTCCCGATGTCTTTGTAGCCTACCAATATTTTTTTAATTGCATCTCACACACCAACAATACAGGATAACTTTCTCCAAATGTATGATTTTAATATCTCCTATGATCACTTATAAACCTCCCTTAAAACCCACACACATCTGAATGTTAAAGGAAAAAGAAAGAGAAAGAGAGGAAAAGACCTTGGGTACTTTGCTTTCGGTATTCAGCTAAATTTGTTTGTGGGAATAAAGGCATGGAAAAGAAAAGGCAAAGAAGTTACTATGAGTAGCTGACATTTCCTCCTTCTACTGTTTACTAAATAGCACTACATTTTTCTACCCCCTGAAACAGAGATTAAAGTGTCCCCTTAGGCTATAGATAGCTCAGAATGCTCCAACACCATAAGGGTAAGTTTTGATTTGATGATCTTCCTAGTGGTACTTCAAGGATTAAAAACCAGGAAGAAAGTTATCCTTGATCTAGGAAGGGATGTGACAGCCTGTTACAGGTTTTGAGTACATAGGGTTGAGGAGGGTCATGAAGTTTATCCTGTCCTCAGAGAAATGCTATCTGCTCTGGGATTTCCCCTAGCTTTCTGAATCAGTAAGACTATGCCTGGCCTACAGATGCAGAGATTCTGATTGGCCACATCATGGAAACTGTATTTCCTTTTCCTCTCTTCCTATGTTTGATCTCACTCTCAGTCTTAATTCACAGGTACTGTGTGGGGCATAAGTAACATACAAGAGAAGAGAGGCCTGAATGATCTCTTCTGTGAGAGGAGGCCCAGAGCACTGAAGAATCATCTCGAATCCAAGAATGACAGGGAAAAAAGCTGTGTGATAAAAAGGAAGAAGGAACACATTTGGGATGCAAACTTGTGAGTCCTATTTTCTACTCTCCCTTCCCCTTCTCTCCCTCTTTCTATCCCTCCCTCCCCCATTCCCTCCCTCTCTCCATTCCCTATCTCTCTCTACCCCTTCCTATCTCTGTCTGGTTTTCTTTTCTCTAAAATGAGTGGCCAGGATTAGATTTCTCTCTGAGCCCTCTGAACGCTAGAGAGGGATAGGTATTATTGAGCTAGGAAGGTGGTGTAAGTTCATGAGGACCTGAATTCAGATCCCTAATGCTCATGTAAAGAGCTAGAAGTGGTGGTGCATATCTGTGATCGTTGCTGAAGTAGCAGAGACAGAATGATCCTAAGGGTTCACTGTCCAGCCAGCCTAGCAAATCAGTGTTTCTCAAATTTAGTGAGAGACTATTTCAGAGAATAATAGAGGAAGATACCAGATATGGACCTTTGGCCTCTATGAGTGCACGTATGGATATATATATATGTTTAGAATTCTAATTACAATTAGAAAAGAATGAGGTCTCCGCTAAATACGAGCATCCCTCTTTAACATCCCGCTGTTGCATACTCCAGTACATTCTGATGATAACTCCTTTCTCTCCCTCTCATTCTTAGAACTA
Source organism: Cricetomys ansorgei (assembly GCA_026225945.1). NCBI lineage: Eukaryota > Metazoa > Chordata > Mammalia > Rodentia > Nesomyidae > Cricetomys > Cricetomys ansorgei. Next base: position 608,430 of record JAMJFZ010004056.1, read on the forward strand.
GCCTACTTTTAGAGACTGGCTTATATTGAGAGAAAATGAATAATAATCTTTCATATATTTATTATATGATACTTAATTTTATTCTCCAATAACTCCAAATGTGTGGCACATTATCTGTTTACATACTAAAAACACTTAGGTACAAAGAGGTTGAACAGTTTTGCCTAGGACTCACATGTGTAAGTGGGCAGACTTGATTTTAAACAGGGATACTCTGATTGCAAGACCCAAGCTCTGCCTACAATTATTCCTCCTCTGAATAAATAAAACTACGAAAAAAAAAAGAAATACTGGCTATCTTTACTGGGTCTTTAAAAGCATCCCCTTGTTGAATCATAAACAAGCAGAGCTGATATTTGTCAATTGCACAGTGGTAGGCCCATTCGTTATATTTAAATATGAAGATAGGTGAGTCGGAACTTGGAGCAGTAGAGGGAAAGAAAGTATATTATATGAATATATTATATGAAACATATTATTTCATATTATATATATATATTATATGAAAAAATGCATTTTAAATACATGAGAAGGAGGGGGAGGAGGAGAAGACAGAGGAGAAAGAGAATAACCAACATTCTGTTTGACATGCTGTTAATATATCCTATTGCACAGAAATGTATCAAACACAATTTCAAGTTTTAAATAAAAAGCAAACTTCTCCCTTTGGGAAAAAAGGAGGTATGTCCATAGCAAATTGTGGTAGATATTCACGGCTCCAGGCCCTCTGAGTGCAACATCTGTCTCAACTCTTCCCACAGGATTTCCCAAACTCTTCCAAAAAATCCAGCAGCTCAGTTACCTGGCCAGCAGAGAGCCTGAGCACTGGGCTGTGACTACTTTAAACTCTATTAGATCAGTGCCCTTCTATACCCACTGCTAAATGTTATAACGCTACAGTCTGAAAGCAATGAAGACTTCTCTCATGTAAACCTGAACTGAACTTTTTTGGAAAACTGACCTGCAAGTCTGAGGGAGTTTAGTCTGCTTCAAGATCACCAAAATGGAGTCAAGAGGAAAACTATGCTGGTAACACAAATAAAGCAATATTTCTTTTACTGTGATTATCACACAGCATAGTACAAAATGCACTGGGCTTATGCTGTTTCTCCTGTACTAGAAACAGAGAGATGAACAGTATGTGAAGCAGAGTTTATTCAAATAATCTCTTATTTCCTTCATGCCAGTTTGCATTGTCTGCTGATACTTGGATGACAATACACTATTATATTATTGCAGTATTTGTGGAAAGATTGTACAACATGGAATCAGAAAAATGTGAGCTTTAAACCAAGCCCTTCAAGCTCCTAAGTACATCTCTTCTAATAAGACATTCTCTCTGAGATTCAGATGCTAACAATTATCTCTAAGATGTCAGGATTAAGTTAAGTGTTTTATAGAACATATTTACAGATGAACATTAGGTGCTCTACACAAATCAGGTATCAGGGTCCCTGCTGCTTTGATTCACTGTGCTATTGTCTTGTCAAGCTTCAACAGCATCCTCTAGAACAGTGGTCAACCTGCCTAATGCTGACACCCTTTAATTAAGTTCCTCATGTTGCAGGTCCTTTTGATCCAGTTATTCCAACACAGAACTTGTTGAAAGAAAAGAAAAATTTATATTGAGTTCAAGCATAAGGAGAGAGAGAGAGAGAGAGAGAGAGAGAAAGAGAGGCAGACCTGGACCAGCCAGGGTTGTAGTCTGACATGAAAGTTTAGAGCTATGACTCCAACTCAAATTTTTACAAACTATTTAAGCTTGAGACCATAAACATTTTGTGCCAACATAAACAAAAGTTAGTCATAATTCTTAACCAATCAGAAACTCACTAATAATCATGTCACCATAACCCAATTATGGTCAGAGTCACCATAACCCGGAAATGACACATCTCAGTTCCCAAGACAAGTACCCAACAATCATTTTGTTTTGGCTTTTCTGGTGGGCTCTGAAGGTTAGGGGTTTCTCTCATTTTTCTGGGAACCTGAACTTTGCCTCTGTTTTAAAATGAATTTTACATTTAAGATGGCATTGGTTCTGCCATTTGATACTATTTCACTCATGTTGTGGTGACTCCCAACCATAAAATTATTTTCATTGCTACTTAAGAACTGTAAATTTGCTACTGTTATGAATCATAATGTAAATATATGACAAGCAGATAGTCTTAGGTGACCCCCATGAAAGAGTCATTTGACCCCCCAAAAGGGTTGCAACTCATAGATTGAGAACTATTGTGCCCAGTTATCAAAATCCCCCTCCTCAAGTACCACCAGGAGACGACCAGTTCTGACACAAAAGCAAGAAGCCTTTATTCTGCAGTGCAAACCAGCACATTGGGGTCTGGCACCATGCATGATGGCCCACCCTAGAGAACTCCCTACGTGGAGCAAGGGATCTCTCTGATTGGTCAAAACCCAAGCCCCCGGATTGGCTCATTAAATGTTAAGCGGCAACAAGGATTTCTGGGAAATTGCCATTAAACAGAGATTTCTGGGAAAGCGAGTACTTGTCATTAAACCAGGGAGATGTTAGTGCCTTTACCACTAGGGGTGCTGGGTTTTTCAAGAACTATTGTTCTAGAAGATGGAATGGTATAGAGGAATAGCCCTGTGTGAAAGCTAAGGTCTACATTTCAGGGGCTTCATTCAGAGGCCTGTGTGGTCTAAGTGGGATATAGACACACCTTTAATCCAGTATTCAGAAAGCAGTGGTGGTCCATGCCTTTAATTCCTAGAAAAATCAGTGGAGGCAGACACAGGAAGCAGAACTCAAAAGGAGTCAGTGTCATACAGGAAGCGAAGTCTTAGTTGAGTCAGAGTGAATGACGGACAAAGTGACTAATCAGAGGAAGAGTTAGCGTAAGGACATGCCCACCCCTCAGGAGAAAAGGCAGGCTCTCAGTTCAATAAAAGAGAGTTACATAGGAGATAGAGTCAGTTGAAGCAGTCAGTAAAAGAAGTCAGTTGAGAAGCAAGCTGAAGAGTCAGATGAGGAACAGTTAACAGAGTTGAAGAGTCAGTTACAGAGAAGGAGTTACAGAAGCTGAGGCTGGAGTGAGTTACAGCACAGTCAGTTACAGAGGCAGACTGGAGCAGTGAGAGCTCAGGGAGAGACACAGAAACAGAGCAGAGCTCGGCAGAAGAAGCCCAGAACAGAGAGTAAGTTGAATCAGAAAAGTCAGAATTCAGAAGGAACTAGTCAGAGTGGCTCAGTCAGCAGTAGGTCTGAAAGACTAAGACTGAAGCCTTCTAGGTCCAGGGTAGCAGGCTTTGGCCAGTGATTTAATTATACTAAAGAATAAATACCTTTTCCCTGAACCAATGGCTACATCTGGTGAACCCAACTCCACACCTACAGCTACTGCCTCAGAATGGAAGTAAGCAATGTTCTCAGTTCAACAATAATGACACAATCTCAACAGCTTTTCACTGCTGTTGAAGTTGTTATGCTTGGTGATAGTTTTATTTCAAGATAGTTATTCACAGTTCTTAAAAAATCGTGTGATCTTAAGTCACAGATGTGGCTTTATCCGAACTCTTGTAAATTCTGCTCTGTACCCTGCATAAAACAAAGAACGACCTCTCGTACTCTATTTGGTTGTAGTTAGATTCCAGACCCCCTATATGTCATGGAAAATAATTCAAGAAAAAAAATTTTGAAAAACTTCTAGAAAAGTAGAGAGAGCAAAGGGCACTTAGTGAGGGCAGAAGCTTTGGGGGAAATACGGACAAGAATTACTAGACCCTGTGCGGTACTTTTCTTAGTGGTAAAATGGGAGACAAGTAATAGGCAGGCTGCCATCTTCTCTCTCCACATTGGGCAGAGTACAGTCAATGTTATAATGTAATTAGCATCAAAGAAGGTGATAGTCACAGTTTAGAAAACTTTTTGAGTAGGAAATGAAACTTAGAACGGAAAATAATTTTTTGAACATAGGAAAATTTGCTAGTTGAAGCTTTAAAATTGTACTCCCTCATGCTATATTAACTAAGGTATGGAGCGATGGTACCCTGTGCCTTCTCTTTACTACAAGGTAGGTAGAATATGCGCAGAGGATCTGAGGCCACGGAGAAAGGTATTCGTGTCTGTACCTCTTCCATGACATATAGCAGAAGAATTTCCCAGCACAAGTATGAACCTTGCTCTTTGGCAGGGGTAGTGTTTGCTGAGTTAAGCAAACTGTACCGTGCCCTGACATGGGCTTAGGGAATATCTGACAAGGGGTGGTCCAGTTAACACAGAAGTGTCACTGGCTCTCTCCTTAAATACGACACAGGTGCACATGCCAGTTGCTAGCGATTGGTCAGAGAAATGATATGAATTCGAATGGTATTTTCATTTTTAAACTTTTACTTATTATCATTATCATCACTGTCATTGTGCTTATGTGCACGGCGTGCAGGAAGACATGGCACATGTGTGAAGGACAGAGGGCAACTTTCAAGGGTCAGTTTCCTGTTTCCACTCTGGAATCAAGGGGACGAGCCCAGGTTGTCACGCTTGTGTGGCAGGCGTGCTGCCCGCTCTGCGTTCTTCCCACTTCACCATGTTCCCTTAGATTCTGTGACTGCACTTTTGCATGGTAACTCTTTTTGTCACTGGAACATTTGGAGAAAAAATTTCCATCCCATCTCTCTTTTAGCCTCCTCCCAAAGCCACATCTGGCCACCTCTGTACCCATCTGTCATCTCTCTGTAACACTGCTGGCATGTTTATCTGATATCATTTGCCACTTCCTCCAGATTTCCAGAAAGACTACTCGGTTTCTTATCTCCCAGCAGCACATATTCATCCTGTGACCATGAACTGGGCCCTTCTACTTACTTCTGTCTCCTGATATTTCTACTCAGCCTTACAGTAGTTTCGTCTAATTCTTTGTGAGCAGCTCATTATGACCCAAACATGAAAACGATTAGGGAAAATTAATTTCTAGTTTAAGTCTCACACCAACGAGATACATGTGGGAAGGTTGGTTTCTTTGCATCTTCTCTCTTGAGATTATCGGTGTGTATGTGTGTGTGCATGTGTGTGTGCGTGTGTGTGTGATAGAGAGAGAGAGAGAGAGAGAAAGAGAGAGAGAGAGAAATGTGTGCAAATGCATGTGGAGACCAGAGGTCAAGATCAGGTATTCTCTTCCATCAGTCTCCATTTTAAATCTTGAAATGGGGTCTTTCACTGACTCTTGAATTTGCTAGACTGGCTGACCAACAAGACCCAGGGTCACCTTACCACCACTCCCAGTGTTGGTATTACGGGCATGTGGCTCAGCTTCTCGCTTTTTCATATGGATTCTGAGGATCTATCTGGGGTCCCTGTACTTGCATGGCAAGCACTTTAGGGGTTAGGCCATCTTCCCAGCCTCTCCCATATTTGTCTTTTAAAGTGAGTAAATGATTGCATTTTCATCCAAATTGTCATAAAATGACTGTCTTTTGCAATGGGTAGTAGAGCTCTTAACTCTGCTGCTGTAATCGTGGCCAGTTTTGTGAGCCTTTCTTTGGAGCCCTTTAAGTATTAAACTTTCTGTTTCCAAGTACACTTTCCTTTAGGGAGTTGCAGTAAGTAAAAGTTCTGTGTAAGGATGTACAGTTAAGGAGAAGGCATTGTCAGGCGTATGTTAAATTCTGTTCTCAATCGCAGGAACTCTCAGAGCAGGATCAGATCTTAGAACTCTCACCTCTCTGTTCCCCAACTTCCTGTCCCAAGCACATAGTTAAATCTTATGAAGCTTTGATGCTGAGTGCTGAGAGTGTCTGTGGCGACTTGTAATATACTGGGCTCCCATGGGGCATGGTCACCCAGGAAGCACTCATTCATTTAGATCATTTGTTTAGCCAACAGTGGGTTTGATTCTGTTTTACACATTAGAAAAACAGCAGTGGACAGTCCAGACAAACACCTCTAACCCTGGAGCTTATGTTCCAAGTAGAAGAGTAAATAAAACATGAGAGAAACCAATAAACGTGTAACATATGTTGATGATAATAACCAGAAAGAAGGCAAGCAGGGAAGTCACACAGGGACAGGGCTAAGGCCAACTGCAGAAGCCACCTCCGACTTCCTGGAGGAAATGGGTTGACAATGGATGGGGCATTTGTATATTGAATGCAGAAAATACTTAGGGTAATAAAGGATAGGGAAAAGTATAAGAAAAACCAGGGGTGAAAAGAGGTGGAGAAGAAATTAGCTTAATTTGAATGAGAGCTCCAAAGACGTGAGGACCATAAAATAGAATCGTATTAAACAGGATGCTGATACCTGCCCTCCAGCTTCCAGAGGCTTTTGGTACTGAGAGCACAGGGTCAGCGCATAGTGTGGCAGCCCTCCCTCTTCTTCTCTGTCCTTTCTTCTCCCTCCCTCTCTGCTTCGTTCACTCTCTTCCTCCTCACTCTTTCCTTCTCCATTCCCTCCCTCTCTCCTCCAATTCACTCGACCTCCCTCAGTCCCTTCCTCCTTCCTTCCCACCCTTCTTCCTTTTCCCCGTACTCACATTTCCCGTGTCCTCCTTCTAAGCTTTCCTGACCATCAAAACTGTCCTTGTGCGTAAGGACTGCCTGCGCATTATGTGAGGGAATTAAATAAGTAGGCAAGTCAGCCTTTGGCATTTTCTTTCCTGTGCTGACTGTAAGCAGCCTGTTGAATATTTTGGAGGGCAGCGTTAGTTAAAAACATTCTGGTCCAGACTTTTCAGAAACTCTGTCTGAATTCTTTCTGCAGGCAGCCCCTCCTCTGTCACCCAGCGCCAGCACGTCTCCTCTGCTAACCCTCTGTATAGCTTTTCTTTGACCTGAGCTCAGTGAAGTGGTCGACTCTTCTCTAAAAGGCAAGAAGGAGTGCAGTGTACAACAGTCTTACAGTGCTATCAGGTGCCTTCCCTAGAAGACAAATCCTAGACCGGGCCTGAAGGGAAGGAGCCTAGATTAGACAGCAACAATTATACATTGTCTTCCCTCAGGATACTTACTGTAGCAGGGCGAGGCAACAGAAACAGTTTTATCACACTAAAAGAACATTTATGTACAAGATGCTCTTTTAAAAAATAGCCGTTTTGGTACCTAAGTCGTTGAATGTCTCACTAATGACTTTGGTTTTTTGGAAACTCTTTTTTTTCTTTCTTTATTTTCCCTCACTTCAACAAATGGTTCAAAGTATAATTTTGAAGATGAAGCGGTTCAAGGCAGTTCCATGGAATGAAAGCATAAGACCTGGAGGTCTTGCCCCAAGTCTATTACCTCAGTGTGTGTGCCGGGGGGGGGGGCGAGTGCACGCTAGCACCTTCCTTTCAAGCTCTAGCTCTACAGTTGAATGATTTTTCTCCTTTATTCTTCCCAGATTATGTGCCCAAAGGTGTTATTATATATTTATGGGAAGAATGCAGAGGTTTTAAATAAACCATCAGTATATGGAGTGATAATTGCATTGACAATCTGGGTGAGTAACTCATAGTCAATGAGAAAATACAAGTCGACAAGTTAGAAAGTGACCATCCTGAAGGCTCGGTCACTGATTGCTTAAGACAGTAAGTTCTGTGTCTTCTTGTTTCCATTGTAAGTTTTTCTTTTCTGTTTCTGGTAAAATCCATGCATTTCTAATATACCAAACAGAAAACCAAACAATCTCAGGAAAAAAAGATAAAGCTAGAAGACTTCAAGTGTGTTCCCATCCTTTTTGTGGAAATTTGGCTTTCCTACACTTTGCCCCAACTTTAAATTAAAAAAAAAATATTCATGAGGGTAAATTATATTATATAAAGTGTGAATTATAAAAATTAAATTATATAAAGTGTGAATTTAAAGATTTTGGTTTTATTTCCTTCCTTTGCTTAGTGTGTGTGTGTATGTGTGTGTGTGTGTGTGTGTGTGTAGGCCAAAGGTCGATGGCAATGTTTTCCTATTCACTTTATTTTTTGAGGTGGTTTCTCACTGAATCTGGAGCTCACTGATTTGACTAGGTTATCCAGCCAATGAGTGAGCTCCAGGGATAGATCCTTAAAGATCTCCTCAACAGGGGATTAGAGACCTACTGATGTACTTGGATTATTTATGGGTTCTGGGGATCAGAACTCAGGCCCTCATGCTTGTCCACCAAGTACTTTACTGACTAAGCCATCTCCTCAGTCCCTCAAATATTTTACTTTCAATGAAAGATTCTGAGAGGAAAAATTATTAGATATAGAAAATAACTCTTTTAAATAGAGTCTCTCTCAAACCATGGCTTAGATTGATCTGCCCCGGCCTTCTGAGTCCTGGGGCTGAAGGTTGAGCTAGCATGCCTGCCCTAAGAAAATTGGCTCCTAGTAGAGCATTTCAGCCACCACTAGAAGTAGAGATCTTTAAGCCAATAAGGCTTCCTCAATGGCCCCTAATGTTTGTAGCTTTTGGACCTGCTGACTTGAAAAACTTGACCTAGTACTTAGATTTTTCAGGGCACTCCCTCTTTTGGTGTAGGTGGTAGATGTGTTGAAGCAGCAAATGACTAAACATCATTTCTTTCCTGATTAGGCAGAGAGAACAGGATCTTTGTCGAGACAGAAGATTAGAGAGTCACCTTGAAAGGAGTGGATTCTTAAGAGGGGGCTAAGGATTTTCCCTCTGTTTCAACTCTCAGGCAGGCATCAGTGTGGTAGGAAGGCCTGAAGGCTGAGTCAGAACCATGGAAACGTCAGTGCTGAGCCCCACATCCTGGGAGAAACGAAGGGCCTGGCTACGACAGAGCCGTAACTGGCAAACCCAGGTGGTGGAAGAGGAGGCTGAAGCTGCCCTGAAGGATGCACTGGATCCTGAGCCTTCCAGCCTGGATGATGTTTTCCAGGAAGGTAAGAAACTGTTGGGTATCACACAGATGTCCGCCTGTGTCTTGCACGGGCCTCCACAGGATGGAGAGTGGCTTCGTTTTAGAGAAGGATCTCACAGAGGCTTATTATGACTCCTTTCAGCGAATGTAAGGGATACATTTAGTGTAATAGGATAAATGAATTATGAGAGGAGGAGGAGGCAGGCATATGATAGAGACACTTTTGCACCATCCTGAGAAACTTCTATGAGAATCAAAGGACAAGAATTGTATGTTTGTGTTTAAGTTTAAAGGCTGAATTAAGTTTGTATAACAAGACTATATAGAATCTATGCCCAGATTCAGGCTGCAACTCTGACAGCTGTGTGACTTTTGAGAATTCACTGAAGATTTTCTTACCCAATGAATCAGTTTTTCCTTTCCCACATTGCCTGATGTTCAAAGAAAGACTAAAGGTGTAGTCTGAAACAAGTTTTTGTAGCAATATACCCACCCTTTCTTATTTGTTAGGAAATATAAGCAACAGAGGACTGTCACTTTTCTGGGATATCTCTTCCTCTCCCTCTCTCTCTCTCTCTCTCTCTCTCTCTCTCTCTCTCTCTCTCTCTCTCTCTCTCTCTCTCTCTCCTCTCTCTCTCTCTCCTCTCTCTCTCCCCACACACTTTTTCTTTCATTTATATTATTTTGTTTTTTGGAAAAGGATCATCCCCATTTCCGAACTTTGGGAAAAGAAAGCAGAGGGCATGGTAACCCAGGCACCGTTCAGGCTCCAAAGGGAGGCAGAGAAGAGAGACATGCTCATCATCTTTATGTACGGGTGCACCGCTTTCATATCTCCCTTCCTGTGTGGTAAAAGAGTCGTGCTACACGTAAGGACAACTTGCAGGGTGCCCCGAGGCACATGAAAAGGTGTAGCTTTCTTCATTTGATCCAGTGTCTCCTTTTCCTAGGGAATCCAATCAATAAGATCGAGGACTGGCTGCAGGGCTGTGGGTAAGTGCTGAAGAACAAAGGTGTGGCTGGCAGATGGCGGCAACGATGAGCAGGATCCCTGTGAACTCAGAGAGAAGGAAAAGTGAGAATCGGTTTGATGTGCAGGAATGATGAAGAGACCTGGGACTCGGGTCAGCTGGTGATCCAGGCTGCGGGGTCAAATGCAATCTGGGCATTTGAAGTTCATGTGGAAGGTTGAAAATCTAGGATAGATCTAGGCTAGAGCTATAAATAGATGGAAATATGTATCAACTCCTGAATCTCAGGGATGAGTGGCAGCCTCCTGCCATTGGCTTTCCCGGTTCTGACTGCAGTTTTACATGGTGTGACGAGAGAGGAAGAGTGGATAATTCCTCCTCAGGAGCAGAACACAGGAGGGGTTCAGGGGCTTCAAAGCCATGAGGAGTCCAGAGTGTAGAGGAATAGGCCTCTGTGAAAGCTAGGAAGGGTCTGTATTGCAGGGGGGTAAGGGGGTGTATATGAAGGTGTCACATTCTGAGGCCTATGTGGTCTAGATAGAATGTAGAAAGAACGTTAGGAATGTTGGCAAACATCTTTAATCCCAGTATTCAGAAGGCAATGGTGGTCCATACCATTAATCTCTAAGACAGAAACAGAGTCTGGAAGCAGACCCAGGAAGAAAAACTCAGAAGGAGTTAGTATCAAACAGGAAGTGATGTCTGAGATGAGTCCAAGTGAAGGGCAGTCAAAGTGACTAATCAGAGGAAGAGTTGGTAGAATGAGTCAGAATGAGAATACGCCCAACTCTCATTAAAGAAAACGCAGGCTCTCAGCTCAGAGTGCAGAGTTACAGGGGAGTCAGTTACAGCAGTCAGTTACAGAGGCAATATGAGATGAACAGTCTGAGTCTGTCAGTCAGAGGCAGTAGGAGCAGTGAGAGCTCTGGGGGAGACACAGAGTCAGCTCTTTCCTGAGAAAAAGAGAATATTTTTTTCTCACTCTCAGCATTCTTAGTTATCTGTAGTTCTTTGTGTGGGAGTAGGGACTCACGGCCTTTCCTCCATTCACTTTGGCATGTATATTTACGTTGTCCTTGTTCAGCTCATGTTTAAGAAGTCTTGTTGATGAGATTTTATGTGTGTAGCCCCTGACATTCCTAGGAGACACAATGTCACAGAAAACTCCTTGTTCCCCGGATCTTACAATCTATCTGCTCCATCCCTGGCTCTAGGCGTGGGAATTGTATTGTAGATATATCTCTTGGGACTGGGCTCCAAAACTGAATTTTGATTATTTGCAATTTTCTTCTATTTTCTCCATCTGTTGCAAATAGGTTTGTTTGTTTGTTTGTTTGTGTGATGAGGTTTGATGACTACCTGTATTTATAGGTATAAGAATAAATATTTAGAATGCAGTTAGGATTATGCTGATTTGATAAAGTAGTAGTTGTAGGTTCTCCTCCATGATCCATGACTTTACTAGCCCTGGGTAGCTAGAAAGATTTCCAGTATCAGACATGATTTCCCTCTTATTTACCAGGTCTCAAGTCCAATGAGAGAGTTCTTAGTTACTCCAAAATATGTGTACCACTACCCTTAAGGTTATCTTTATTGTAGTTCATAAGGACCATAGCTGGGTAGGGATGTTGGGTGCTTCCTTCAGTGGAATCTTACTTGGTACCTTTTTGTACCATGAAGGCTAGTCCTCAGGGAGGAGGCTTTCAGGTCACTTCCAGCTCAGGGTCCTCTGGGCTCTGAATCTGAGGTACATGATGTCTTCAGCAGTCTGGGCTTACCTTCCACCTTTTGGGGAGAGGAGCAACCAAGGGAAATAGCAGTAGTCTATAATGTTTTGGGAATCTCATGGACAACTTTGACCAACAATTCGAAGAAGGCCTTTTCATGCCTGGCATTGGGGTTTTTATTAAATGATCTTTGGTTCTTGAAGGGAGCATTGTCAGCCCAGATGAGAAAATTCCATTTAGACTATGTATATATTATATATAAATATAATTATGTGTATTATAGATTTAAAAATATTAGGTAGATAATGATAGGATTCCTTATGACTTTTTCAAACATCTTTAGTGTTATTTTACCCTCCTCCTTCATTCCTCTGTATTTGTCTCCCTTCCCCTTTCCTAATTAGAGGCTTTCTCTTCTTCCCATTTCCTCCATCAGATCACATGGACCCTGCTATTCCCATCTCTATTGCACCCCACACTCACACTAACTGCAGTAACAGTCCCATTTTACTTTCCTGGTCTACAGTAATTCCAGGATGTATTCTCACAATTGAAGATTTGGAAGTAGTAACCTCTGATGAGAGAGATGTTGTCTTTTGTGAGTTACTTCACTCAATATGATCTTTTTTAGTTCCATCCATTTACCTAAATTTTCATGTCATTTTTCTTATAAAATGTCTTTGAGTTATAGTTCAAGAAAACTACTTGTACATCCATAGAAGTTGGCAAGAAGCTACAAAGCAGAAAAAATTATGGAGGGTTGAGAATGAATTAGGATGCTCAGAGTGTCAGAGAAGTCATTTTTAGGCTTTTGGCCTAAGGAGGGAGGAAGAAGTAAGAGGAAAAGTTATACTTTTTTGATTTAGAACTCAGAAAAGCATGCATGCTTATAAGTACTTCCTGAAAAGCATGCATTGTGGGTAGGCTTCTCAGAAGTGTGAGTACTTATTTCATCATTCCTCACATCCATTAGCATATCCTCATGGGAATCAGAGTTGCAGGCCCAGTAATTGACAGGCCCATATGGATTAGCTCCTAAGGAAAGAAATAATAGTATGCAATGTTCTAATCTTTGGGGTAGATCAGACTGCATATCTCCACACAATGACAGAGGTAGAATTAAGATTTCACTCTTTTAACCAGGAAGAATTAACTTTCCTTTAATGTGCCTCAAAAAAGTCCTGACATCTTTATCTTTTGATATAGTATTTTAGATTCTAAGAAAGGATCAGTTGTATCATTTCCTGTAGCAGGTAGCTGGTGTGTAGGCTCAAGAAAGGGACAAGGGAGGCATTTTTCTTAGGTGCAAGCCCTGCCAGACCTCAGCAGTGGGAACCACTATCATGGCAGAGACACCCCAACAGTCAAACCCTGAGCATCTGAGCTCAGATGTTTTTATTCATTCAGAACTCAGGTGCAGATCATTAGCGATCAAACACTCCCCACAGAAATTCAACATCTGCAAACAATACAAAACTCCCTAGACAGCTCCTCACACAACATTGCATAAAACAATTCTTTTATTTTATATATAACTAAAAATAAACTTCTGCAACAATTTCCCTTTCTTGTGTTACTAGAGAAACAAGAGGTAGGAGTCTAAAACTGATTATGAGGAAAGGGTTTATCTTTTATGGCCTCAAATATTAGTTATGCCTGAACTGGTGCATGAAAAATAATGCTGAGGTTGGACGGAGTGTAGGCAGAAGGGCCCAATAGTCATGAAATGGGGTGCAACGCTGTTTTTTTTTTCTAGTTTCAGCTCCATCCTAGTATTTCTGGTTTTCATGGTGGCTATGTGTATTCGACTTTCTGTGTGTTGAAGTAGCAAGAACCAATTTTGCATTCTGGAAGACTGCAGCCTGTATGATTCCTTCCAGGAAGTGACTGTTAGGCATATTTCCCCACAGACTAGTGCAATGGGAAGGGGACTTGACAAGTCACTGAATGCACTTACTGCATTGTTGATTACAAAAGTTGCATTGCTATCTAGAAAAAGCGATCAACTAACAAACAAAACAAACATGCTCTGGAGGGAGGGTGTTTGTAACCTGAAATTTTTCCCATTTTTCTTCTGTTAAAAGCTATACCAGGTAATTACACTATTGTGTTACTTAATACGTGAATTATGGGAAGCCAAGGCTGAATCCCAGGTGCTCTGATTCCAGCTCTTTCACAGATTACTTTGCTCACTTATTTCAGACACAGGAAATTTATCTTGTTTGTAAAACTGCAGCTGCTTCTATCTGTTATGTTGATCTCCATTTGTTCTTCTGATCAAGATAGCGATTGGGTGATAAGTCACTGTTACGAAATCTAAAACTATCTAACCAGGATGCAGTTTCTTCTGTTTCCTGAAAGGTGTGACATTCCAACAAGAACACGGATGTTAGAGAAGTGGATACACATGGGTATATATGGTGAACTGACAGACGCCTGAAAAACTTGATGACATTTGTATGTGTTACATGGAAATTACGATATCAGAAACTGTCAAACTCTAGCTGTTAGATTACTAGGAAGTGGAGCATCAAAAACTTCTGTCCTGTTTATTTATTCCTTTTCTACTTTGATAAAGACTGAAGAACCATCGCAAAACCGACCTCAGGTGGTGCGATCACAGCGACAGTAGCACATTTAGAAATGTAACACATTCCAACCCCGGGTCCTCATAACTGCTTCCATGAACCTGTCCATCAAGTGACCGCGGCCTTACCGTATCCAAGATGGAAAACAAATTCTGTAGTGCTGACTCTCACTGGAAAAATTATATGAACATGTGGGAATTACTTGAAAAAAGACAGTCGGAAAATGTAATTTTTTTTTGTTTGTTTTAGAGACTCTGAAGAGGTTCTTTCTGAAGAAGCAGGGCAATCCATCTACAATGGTGAGCTGTTTTATTTTCATTTTACTTGAATGCTATGCAGTGTGTGTGTGTGTGTGTGTGTGTGCTTATATACATCCGTATTCATGAGTATACTTGAAAATATCAGTGTCTTTAGTGTCTGAAAAATAACATTTATTTTTTATAGAACAGTCCAAAAAGTCCTTAAGGAAGTGCTATCTCAAAGCAAATGTTCCCTAGTACTCAGAGATTATTGGCGGGGTTCTTCTAACAAAACCCGTTAATGCTTGTTTTGCTAATAATTGCTATTGGAGAAGAACATTATGAATTGCGTGCATTTATATTTATGTGTCCTGGAATGTGGCTACACTCCCTCACGTGTTAACTGTTTGACAGGGTTTGTATATGTGATCACGTATACAATACAAACATGGATGTACATGATTCTGAATCAAAACATGACTGTGGTTGCTGATGTAAAGCTGAGGGAAGCTTTGTGAACATGTAGATATCTAGACATTTGAGTAGTTATGTGAGTCTAAAAACACGTTTAGATGTTCAAATGTGCAGTGTGTGTGTGTGTGTGTGTGTGTGTGTGTGTGTGTGTGTTGTGTTCTGAATTTATTTTCTGTGACTTTTGTGTGAATTTTTGTTGTAGGGTTTTCTAACCATGGGACAAGCTTTGAAGATGACTTGAGTCTTGGAGCAGAGGGTGAGTGGTACAGCTGTGTGATGTTGACATCAGTGCTGTGGTCCCATTTAAGGGTATAATGGAAGGGAAACTTAAGAAAGAATCAGGGTCTTCTTGGGGTTCTACCCAGGGATAAAGAATAATATGGTTTTCTTGTTGTTTGTTTTGATACATAATAAATACAGAAAGAGTACCAGATTTAGAAATATTTCTTCACCTACTTATTCTGATTCTTGACAAGAGTTTTTTTTTGTTTTTTTTTTGTTTTTTTTGTTTTTTGGTGCTTAAGGAGACAATATCAAAGCACCATGGTATTTGCTGCATATTTACCTGTAGCAGTTCGCTGCTGTGATGGCTTACTAAGGATCACAAGGAGACATTCTCATAGGTGGAAATCCTCAGCAGAGGAAAATACCATCCTGGCAAGCACCATACTGGACAGTGGAACCCTTAGCATCTCTGCTCAGGTGTTTTTTATTGATACAGAACTCCTCAGGTGTTCTACTGAGAGCATGTACAGATCTTGAGGTACAAACATACCCCACATAAATCCAATACCTGCACACAATACAAAATGCCAAGGCCTAGGCAACCCTTTCCCAATAGTGCACAAAAACAATTATTTTACACATAACTAAAAATAAACATCCACAGCATTTTTCCTCTTCTGTATAAGACCAAAAAATGCTTTATCTCCACAATACAATTTAACTCTATACCAGGAAAACTATTGACAAGAGGAACAATCACAAGGGTTGCTAATGACCAGGATCAAATGAAACCAAATACCTATCAGGCTTTTCATAATGTCTTTCGACAGCAGAAAAACATTACCAATGTCCAATTATCTGGAATTCACTCATGATCTTCTGGGCTCTCTCAAAAGGTTCAGATTGCTTTTCTGCCTCGTCCCTCTACAACACACCCAGATCCAAGAGTCAGAAAACAACTACAACTTTTAAAAAAATTTTACATACTTACATCTTCAAAACTCTGGGGTCCCTTGCTGCAACTGAGCTGCATTTTCACCAATAGCCTCTCCTGGCCTCTTTTCATGGTGCCTAGCCTCAACTTCTATGTATGACCCCTTCAATCTGGGTCTTCAACTGCTACTGAGGCTGAACCTTCACCAATGGCCTCTCCTGGCCTCTCATAGTGCCAAGCCTCAGCTGCTCTCCAAAGACCCCTTCATGCCTTCAAAACCAGCACCAGATGGGTGACCCTTACGGTACCCAGTTTGGCTGCCAGCATAAGATACAACCTTGGCCAGTTCTGGAAAACAGCTACTGTGTGCAGAGAGCAGAGCCAGAGAAGTGACCCAAGTCCTTTGGAGGAGCCCAGAGGATCATGAGTGAATTCCAAATAACTGAATATTGACAATGTTTTTCTGCTGTCCAAAGACATTGTGAAAAGCTTGATAAGTATTTAGTTTCATTTGATCCTGTCCTTGGGATAGTTCTTGTAAATAGTTTTGCTGGTATAGTGTTAAATTGTGTTGTAGAGATAAAGCAATTTTTTATTGTCCTATACAGAAAGGAGGAAATGTTGTGGATGTTTATTTTTAGTTATGTATAAAATAATTGTTTTGTGCACTGTTGGGAAAAAAACTGCATAGGTCTTGGCATTTTGTGTTGTCTGCAGGTATTGGATTTATGTGGGTGATATTTGATTGCTCATGATCTGCATGTGTTATCAGTAGAACACCTCAGAAGTTCTGTATCAATAAAACCACCTGAGCAGAGAAGCTCAGGGTTCAACTGTCCAGTACGATGCTTGCCATGATAATGGTTTCCTCTTCTGAGGTCTGGCAGAGTATGAAAATGCCTCTTTGTCTTCCTTGATGAGCAACAGAGTAGGTGTACAACAACATTTATCTTCGTGACTTTTTTTTC
Source organism: Cricetomys ansorgei (assembly GCA_026225945.1). Lineage (NCBI taxonomy): Eukaryota > Metazoa > Chordata > Mammalia > Rodentia > Nesomyidae > Cricetomys > Cricetomys ansorgei. The sequence goes on from JAMJFZ010004056.1 coordinate 625,356, forward strand.
TCTATTAGAATCCCAAAAAACCAAGGAAGTCTAAGAGCTTCTTCTTCCTCTCCCACCTCTTCTTCTTCTTCTTCTTCTTCTTCTTCTTCTTCTTCTTCTTCTTCTTCTTCTTCTTCTTCTTCTTCTTCTTCTTCTTCATCTTCTTGTCTTCTTCATCTTCATCATATTGTATATCAGACCTAGTGCTCTATCCTGCTAGGCAAATGCTCTCTCACTGAGCTATATCCCCAGCCCTGAGAAGTGGTTTTAAGAGGTAGATTTTATGGCAAGAGGAGAAGGGATTAAATAAAAGATAGAAGCTCTGCTTCTTCCCAGTGTCTCCAGAGACCTGTAAGAGACCCATGTGATGGGCAGGGACATGATTCTAAAGATCTGGGTGACTCCCACCCCCAAGAACAGAGAAGCTGTTGACTAGACCTCAATTATAGATGAGAAGTTCAGATTCCAGGTCTGTTGTTCTCTGTTGCCTGTGCTGCCCTTCTTGGGCTGTTAGATAATGTGGAGATTCCAGAAAGACCAAACTGTACTACTAAGCTGTCCTGTAGTAATAACAGAGGGAAACAATGGAACTATTTTATGGGCAGAGAAGCAACATGGATGCTTTTAATTTTCCCTTCTGACTTGTGTTTGCCTTTCTGTCCCTATCCAGCTACACTACTATCGACCGATGGAACTCTCTTCTCCAAGTAAGTATGAAGTTTAACCAGTCTGAACGTTGTCTCTACTAGTGACAGTGAGACAGAGGAGGTTACAGAATCAAAAAATTTAAGCAAATAGATAAAGATACACGTTAGAGAGGAAGGCTTTCTAACCAACAGAGGAGGGTACAGTCTGGGTCTCCTCAGCACACAGTCAATATGCACAGTAGGGGAAACATGTGGCCAGCATATAGACTAGAAACCGGAATTGAATATCAACCTTGATCTCTGCAGAAATTTTCTCAAGACACCCAGGCCTTGCCAGTTACTCGATCTTGGCTGTAGTTTGGCTTCCAGCAGCATGACTGGTGGTACCAATAAAACTACTTCAAGGTAAGTAGTAGGTTTTAGAGGGTTCATTGGGGGATGAGATCCAGCAGAGAATGAGCTATGCCTCTCATTTTCTGGGATTGCATACTGAATCTTTTATGCATATCCTATGTACAATTGAGAAATATGACAATGTTTGTACCAAGAAGAGGGAGGGATTCAGAGGAACCCTCTTCTCAGAGATGGTGCTACGTATGAAACATAGGAACCTCCTTCCACTAATCCAGTACTCCTAGAGGTCTAGTAATAGTACCATCATAGCACCATGACTCAGAATAGGTAGGTGTTCAATAAAAATGTGTATGGTTCAAAGAACTAATTTGTTTGTAGAAACAATACAAAGTTTTGTTCGGTCCAGGCATTAACTGTATGGAATTTAGAAGGCTGAAGCAGGATTTGCCTTGAGGATCTCAACTATGTCATTAAACAGGCAAGATACACATGTAAATAAATCTAAAACAAGATAGAAAGTGATGAGAATTTGTGGGCTATAATGAAAGTGTCAGACGTCTATGAACAAATTTTAATTTGAGACATGGTACTGTTATTTACTATTTTTTTCCATTTGAATAGCTCTACCTATGTGGAATTTAACTAAGGGGGTGTATAGAAATAGTATTCAGGTGTCTAGATTGTTTAAAAAATGATTCCTTTTATTTTTGAGGTTATAATAAAATCACATCATTCCTCCCTTCTTCTTGCTCCCTCCAAATCCTCTTACATACTCCTTCTTACTCTCTTTCAAATTCATGGCACTTTTTTCATTAATTACCAGGGTGTGTGTGTGTGCATGTGTGTGTGTGTATTCCTAAATACAAATACAACATGCTCTGTTTGTATAGTTACATGTACGTATGTTTTGATGGTTGACTGTTTGGATAATCAATTACTGTGCTCATCACTGAGGGAAACTATTTCCCAGTCTCTAAATATTCGTTAGTTGCCTATAGTTCATTGTGTGGAGTCGAGGCCCCTTGGGCTCACCATCCCCCTGCCCCATTCATTTTGCCATGCCTATTGGTATTGTTCTTGTTCAGCTTACATGTAGGCCATCATTTTGATGAAACTTTATGTGTGCAGCTTCCGACATTCCTAGGAGACACAATGTCACAAAAAACTCCCTGTTCCACTGGGTCTTAAAATCTTTCTGCCCCACCCCTGAGACTTAGTGTAGGAGTTGTGTTGTAGATATGTCAGTTGAGTCTCTAAAGTGGTCTCTAAAACTGCATTTTGATTGGTTGTGTTTTTCTGCAATGGTTTCTATCTGCTGCAGAGAGAAGTTTCTTGATGATGCATGAGAACTACATTCATTTGTGGGTATAATGGCAAATATTTAGAAGGCAGTTAGGGATTATGCTGCTTTAGCAAGGTGATCCTAACACTCATCCATGATTCAGCAACTCACACATAAGGATGCTTACAATGATGGAAATAAAAGGAGCCTATGCTAATTAACAAGATGTGTAGAGGAATAGGCCTGAGTGAAACCTAGTAAGGGTCTATATTCCAGGGGCTTACATTTAGAGACCTGTGCAGTCTGGATGGAATGTAGACACATTTAATCCTAGTATTCAGAAGGCAGTGATAGTCCATACCTTTAATCCCTAGAAAAAAACAATGGAAGCAGAACTCAGAAGGAATCAGTGTCATTCAGGAAGTGGTGTTTGAGATGAGTCAGAGTGAATGGCAGACAATGTGACTTATCAGAGGAAGAGTTAGCAGATAAAGGACATGCCCAGCTCTCAGGAGAAAAGGCAAGCTCTCAGCTCAGTTAAGGGGTGTTACAAAGAGTTAATAGAATTAGAGTGAGTCAGTTGAAGGGTCAGTAAGAAGAGTCAGTTAAACAATCAGTTGAGAAGCAGGCTGAAGAGTCAGTGGAGAAGCAGGCTGAAGAGTCAGATGAACAAGAAGAGTCAGAGTTCAGAAGGACAGTCAGAGTGGCTCAGTCAGCAGTAAGTCTTAGAAGGTCAAGCCTTCTAGGTCCGAGATACTGGTTAACTATTCTAGATTGTATGAAGACTGAAGCCTTCCAGTACAAGGATTAAGACTAGGTTGTAAAGAGGATAAAATGCACTAGGGCTTCAGGGCTCCAGGCAAGAACCAGTGATTTAATTAGATAAAAGAATAAACTGTCCTCTGCCCCAAACTAATGGCTACGCCTGGGTGAAATCCACATCTACATCTATATCTACAAAAATGGCTACCATTTGCTTTTAAGGAATTCTAACATCTTTTCTGGAAAATATGATAGTAATATCCCAAGCCCCAAATAATCCCCACACCCAGTCTCCGTTGCTGAAACAAGTGTCAGGTAGATTCAGTGTGGTGCCAGAATGAGAGTATGCATGACAGGGGAAGGGGTAGTACTTGGCCTTCTGTGAAACAGTACTTCTTGAGATGAACAAAGTGCTAGAAAGAGGGCACCTCTCTAAATCAGATATTAAGTGTACCCATGTTCAGAGTCACAATACAATAAAATCTATGATCTTTACCCACCCATTGTTTAGTCATCTCGCACAACTTCTAAGGCAAGTACAGAACAGACGAGCTGCAAAGCACCTAGCAAAAGCCAGACCTATGGCAGTACGCAGTTGGGAACTGACAAGTACGAGTTAGCAGTGCAAACACATTTCTTTAACTCGGTATTGCTCTTAATTTCCAGAGCATTTCCACATTTATTTAAATTTGTTTTCAGCTGTAGAAGTAGTTCAAAGCCCTATGTTTCTATAAACAAATCTGGAATATACTTTCCCATGCTTCAGACATGGAAATTAGGTCAAATAGTGAAAGCTCTTTTCAAAGTCGTAATAGGGTGTAAAGAAGTGCCCAGGAAAAAAAATGTTAGTCTTGATACTATTATTAAATATGGACCTAGTAAGTGTTTTATTGCTGCGAAGAGACACCAGGACCAAGAAAATTCTTACAGTTTTTGATTTTGAAATCATTTGATTGAGGCTCACAGTTTCAGAGGTTTAGTTCATTATCATCATTGCTGGGAGCATGGTGCTAGAGCAGTAGCTAAGAGTTACATCTTGATCAGCAGAACAAAAGAGAGAGAGCCTAGACCTGGCAGGGTGTTTTTTGTTTTTGTTTTTTTTCTAGACAGGGTTTCTCTGTTGTAACTCCAACTGTCCTGGAACTCACTATGTAGACCAGGCTGGCCTCAAACTCACAGAGATCTGCCTGCCTCTGCCTCCCAAGTGCTGAGATTAAAGGCATGCACCACCACCACCTGGCTGGCATGAGCTTTCAAAACCTGAAATCCACTCCCGGTGACACAGGTCCTCCAACAAGGCCACACCATCTAATCCTTCTAATTCTTTTAAATAGCGCCACTCTCTGTTGATGAAGTATTCAAATATATGAGCCTATGGGAACCATTCTTACTCAAACCACTACAGATGTTATGGATACACATATATCTCCAAGTTGTCTTGTGTACCAAAAATCCCTTTCTTCAGCATCTCAGAGATTCTGGACCAGGTACGAGTAGATGCAGAAGATGTCCTCTTCAGCCTGGGATTTGGCCACGAAAACCACAAAGATACCTCTCGTATCCCTGCAAGATTTTTCACCAACCCCTCTAAGGCCAATGGCATTGACTTCCAGGTCTTCCTGAAGTCTCAGGTACAGAGAATTGAGATGGAGGATCCCTGCCTGATGCTAGCCAGTGAGTGTTACTTCAGATCCATCCATTTTTTCTTCCTCACTTTCCTGTCGTCTGCCAAGGTGGCTCTCTACCCTATGTTTGTCTTAGTTAACTTCTCACTTATATTGTTCTCATTTATATTCCCATTCATATTGTTCCAAAGATGAAGAACTTTGATGTTTGTTTCTTTCTATTGAAGAAACAATTTTCAGGAGACCTAAGAACACTGTTGTTTTGCTTAGGCTTTCTGTCCTTCAGCAGAATCAATTCAACACAGAATCCTTATATCTTACTCCATTTTAAAATCTCCTTCCTGGATTATTTACTGGGGAGAGGGAGGAAGCCTGGAAGTCAAAAAAGGAATCTCTAGGTACCTGAAATATAAAGCGGCGGGGGGTGGGGGGTCGGTGAACTAACTGGCACCTCTCTCTGAAATTAGAGACTTGGAAAGGCTTTCAGGAGGACAAGTTAAAATGTAATTTGATGACTAGCTCCTTAAGTCACCATCTTCGTTTCTCATGTCCAGGCAGGTTTAAGCAGGTCCAAACACTGGCTGTCACCGCTGATGCCTTCTTCTGTCTGTACTCCTATGTGTCTAAGACACCTGTCCAAAAGTTCACACCATCCAACGTGTTCTGGAATTGTGACCCAACTGAGGTGCCATCCATCAGGATTCTGGCTCCAGACCCTGAACCCTATTCACCTGGACAACGTCTCCGGAAAGCAATCTCTAAAATGTGCCTGTATACAGGTTCCCCAGATCGGCTGTCGCCACCTCACAACACTCCCAAAAGGAACAGTTTGGACCAAGTGGTGTGGGAAGTGATGGACAGAGTCAAAGGAGAGAAGCTAGGCCCCCAGCAAGACCCTGCGCGTGGGCATAGCCCTCAGGAAGAGTCTGTTTCTACAGTACGAAATACAAAGCTGTCCACTTCGTTTCCGTGCATTTTCTGCCCTAAAGAAGAAACCGAGAGAGACATGTGCTGTGCTCACACTCAAGTCACAGCAGGTGCACAGAGCAACACAGACTCTGCACAAGTAAGGAGAGAGCTGCGGGGTCTACAGGCCACTGATAAGAAGCTCCACTCAGCGGATAATGAGGAGAGAAAGAACAAAGCAAGAAAGCGCCTATTTCAAAGGACTCCCTTGGACAAGAAGATTAAGTCACTGGACCTTTCCAGCATCCAACAGAAACAGAAGCAGAGCCGAACAAGACATGAGCTGCCCAGAGATCTGACTCAGCAGTGTCGGGGTGCTTCTGACTTGGAGCAAGTGAGTGTGTTGCAGGTGAGGAAGGGTGAATAGCTCTGGATTCTTGCACAGAAAATAAAGGAGTATCAGTCTTGAGTAAATCAGATCCATTGTCTTGTCCTCAGTGAACAAGACACAACCCAACTCAAGAACTTTCAGAAACGTTTGTTAAGTATGTGAATACAGATGTAGAAAGAGAAGCAGCCATAGTTTTTAAAGAGAGTTTAGGTTCTCGTGAAACCTAGCTGCATTTATGTTTTTTAATATTCTTCATAAAAGTAGCATTGGATGTTAGCTATACACAAAGCTATACATTAATTAATAAAATATGTCTTATCTATACATAGGTAACATTAAGTCCTAGAAGTCTTGCTTCCAAATCTAGAAGTCTTGTCCTTTTTAGCTGTGAGTGAAGCCATGTTTCTGGAATGCACTCAGCCTCGTCCTTCAGTGCTTCCTATCCTACGCCGTTCCTTTATCCTGTCTCCCATGGATTCTGTCTGAGTTTTGCTAGGATCTTGTTTACAGGTACAAAGTAATGATGAAGAGGATAAGGACAGCCACTGGCTCAGCAGAGACAGGCACCCGCCCTTCTACCATATTTCCCTTGGAGAAGACTCAAGAGGTGAGTGGCCCTGTGTGTCAGGCAGTATTGTCATCTGTCTACACATTTACCCTCTCCTGGAGGAGAATTTATAAATATCTACAGTGGAAGTCCCCACATCATACAATTATTTTACTAGATTATTTTTTGAATTCCACAGATGGAGCTAGAAAATGCTTCTCTAGATGAGTGGTGCTCAGACATAAGCATATGTTAGACCAGCCAGAGAAGCTTGATAAAATGTAAATGCCTGGGCCTCCCGTCACGGATTCTAGTTGAGTAGGCCTGTACAGGGACCAAAAGTGTACATCTCTAACAAGAATATGACTCTTGGGTGGCTACCACCCAAATGCTGCTTTCCCAGAGGACATTCTGCAGAACCTTAGCAGTTAGATTACAGCCCACTACCAGTGGCCACTACTAAAAATGGAGACTCAAAGGCTCCCACCAGAGTTGATGAATTACATTTGATCAAAATTAGGGCCACCTTTCTACTGAAATAACAAAGAAAAGAGCACTGGGGCAAACATTTTACTTATTTACTTATTCCCTTTGTATAGTTCGGCACTCTAATATAGTTCCTAGACCAAACGTCTCTTGGCTAGTAGCCTAAAATTTCAATGTTATTTGTCTTACACATTTAATGAAAGTCCCCTATAGAATGCTCACCATTTCTTTCTCTTTTATCCATTATCTGAACTTTCAGGTCTATGTGATCATATATACTTAATTATTTATTGAGACATATATACAGAAGGCAAGGAGATAGTACACACGGTTTAATTTTCAAGTTATTTATCCAGGCATAATGTTTATGCCTGTAATCCAAGCACTTGGGGGATGTGGAAGAAAAATAGAAAATTTGAGACTAGCCTGAGCTAATGTTGTGTTCCAGATTTGCCTGAGTTGTGTATTAAGGCTCTGTCTCAGACGGACAGAAGGGAAGGCTTATTGACATGTCTGGAACCTTCATCCTGAACATCTGATAGGTGCTCTCTCTGAGGGTTATTTCATCTTGCAGCAGCCAGCCTGACTGTCTTTACCTGGAAATTCAGCAAAAACAAAAACCATAATAACTTCAGAAAGTCGTGTAAGATTTCCCTCACATTTTTAACAGCTAACAGTCCGACCTGACTCAAAAGGATGGAAAGCAGACTCCACGTTTAATGTTGTGGAGAAACCACACATTACAAAGACGGGTGGGATGGGAAGGTTATGGTTATCCTTTTGAACAGTCCATCACACACAGTAAGAAATACCATCTTAATTTAAAAAACCTTTATTCTGCATGTCTTGAAGGTTAAACAAGAGTGAAGTCTCATTTATAGGCCGTTAAAACTCAGCAATTCCATACACAAATTTGAAAGGAAGTTAACTCCTAGACTCATTGAATTAAAATAGAAAACATGAACTCATATCCAACACTGCCTGGATCACCAAGTGCCAGAGACTAGACAATCCAGGGACATGGGGTAAAACAAAATACTACTGGCCTACAAAACAAAAAATCACACTAACCAATCAAACAAACAAACAAAAATGTAATGATAAAATGACTCCTAATGGCATTCTGCTATACTCATAGACCAGTGCCTTGCTCAGCCGTCATCAGAGAAGCTTCCTCCTGCAACAGAAGGGAACAAGTACAGAGACCCACAACCAGACGTTAAGCAGAGAATGAGAGAACTTCAACACTTAACCCTAAATGGGGCGTCTCCATCAAATTTCTCCTCTTGGGGCTCAGGGAACTCTGAGGACGAGGAGGTGGAAAGAGTTTAGGATCCAAATGGGCCGGAGGACACCAAGAAAAAATGCCCTCTAAATCAGCATGATCAAAGTTCATCTCAACTCACAGAGAACGAAGCTGCATGCACGGGGCCTGCAGGGGTTTACACCAGCTCCTCTGTGCATAGATTGTGCTTTCCAGTTTGCTGTTTGTATGGAATTCCTGAGCGTATGATTCTTGTGCCTTCTCTTGAACTCTTCTCCTTTGGTTTGTTCGTGTTGCCCAACTCCGATGTGGCCATTTTTTCTTTTATCTTATTACGTTTCATTTTGTTATATTTTATTATCATTCCTAAGAAGCCTGTTCTTTCCTAATGAGAGACAGGGAGTGGACCTGGATGGGAGGTGAAATGAGGAGGAAGTGGGAGGAGCAGAGAGGGGGGAACTGTAATCAGGATATATTGCGTGAGAAAAGAATCTACTTCCAATAAGAGGAGAGCTAAAACAGAAAATGTGTGAGGCATACTGCAGCCTGGTCGCCTTGCCGCGTGTCTCCTACCAAATGCAAAGCTCTGCTTGTCTGCTGTTCGTCTAGCAGGTGAGAGCGTCACACAAGAAAGCATCCAGATGTCCCTCGAATGCCATTTCCCTCACAAACACGAAGCCATCCAGAATACATTTCAGAATACAAAACTTTCAGAACTGACTGGCAATGAGATATATTTTAACTATATGAATAGATCTTAATTTCTGTCAAGGTAACAGGATTTCATCTTATAGTAGGGATGATGGTTAGACATTATAGATTGTATTCTGCATTCCACATGTGTGATTTTCAAAACTATAATACATCTACAATTAGAATACATCTTATGATTATATTACTAGCCAGATTCTGCTTCTAATTAGTATGTATTCACATACAACATCAAATAACTATCAATCTTATAAGAGATAACCAAATTCAATGACATGCAGTGATTTGGGGGGGAAAATGTACTTAGAATCTCAAGAAAACAAAACCAAAATATTTTAAAGATTCCTCTCTCTTCTCTTGTAGTTTTAGTGTTTCTGAAATCTTTCTCATGTCATTTCCCCCCTTTCATTGAAAATAGTTTTATTTTTCATACACTGTACCCTGATTATGGTTTCCCCTTCCACTGCTCTTCCCAGTGGCTCCCCACCTCCCCTCACACCTGGATCCATCTGCTTTTTATCTCTCATTAGAAAACAAACAAATATCTAAAGGATAATAAACAAACAAAAAGCGAATACAGCCACAAAACCCTCTCAAACCAAGAAAAAGGAAAACACTCAAACAGAAAACTAAACAAACAAAACCCAACCGAACAACCCTCCCCCAAGAAAAACCTGTAACCAAATAAAAGCACACAAAAAAGTCTGTGGAGTCTGTTGTATGTTGGTCAGTTACTTCTGAACATGAGGCCTGCCCTGGAGTCTAGAGTGGTTGATGTGACTAATGTCACTCGGAAAGGCTTTCTGTACCTTGAAAACTGATGGTGTAATGTCCGTCACTTAGAGGGCCTGCGTTTGTCTCCATGTCTCAGATTGATGCTAATGTTTACATTATGAGTTGAAATTTTAAATAAAATTATAATTAATTTTACTCATGCGTTAACTTTTTACAGATTTATTTATTTTTTATTTTATGTGTATTAGTGTTTGGCTGTATGTATGTATGTATATATACTGTCTGTGTCTGTGTGTCTGTGTGTGTGCGCGCACGTGCATGTATGTGTGGTGTGTGTGTGTGTGTGTGTGTGTGTGTGTGCAGTGTGTGTATATGTGTGTGTGTGGTGTATGTGTGCATGTGTGTGTGTGTGGTGTGTGTGTGCATGTGTGTGTGTATTCATGTGTGTGTGTGTAGTGTGGTGTATGTGTATGTGTGTGCATGTGTGTGTGTGGTTGTGTCTGTGCATGTGTGTGTGTGTACAGTGTGTGTGCATGTGTGTGTGTGGTTGTGTCTGTGCATGTGTGTGTGTACAATGTGTGTGCATGTGTGTGTGTATTCATGTGTGTGTGTGTGGTGTGGTATATGTGTATGTGTGTGCATGTGTGTGTGTGGTTGTGTCTGTGCATGTGTGTGTGTGGTTGTGTCTGTGCATGTGTGTGTGTGTACAGTGTGTGTGCATGTGTGTGTGTGTGGTTGTGTCTGTGCATATGTGTGTGTGTACAGTGTGTGTGTGTGTGTGTGTGTGTGTGTGTGTGTGTGTTATACTCAGAGTCCCAGAAGAGAGTGTTGGATCTCCTGGAACTGGAGTTACAGATGGCTTCAAGCCACCATCTGGCTGCTGGGAATCTAATCTGAATCCTCTGTAGAAGCCATCTCTCTAGCCCTATTTTTTTTATTTATTGAAAATAGATTCTTCTCTCATACAATACAGCTGAATCATAGTTTTCCCTCCCTCCACTACTCCCAACTCTCCCCCACCTCCCCCCCACCCCATCCACTCCCTTTCAGAAAATAGCAGGCCTCCAAAAGACAACAACCAAACAGGACAAAACAAGATGAAATAAAACAAGGCAAAAGCTCTCATATCAAGGCAAGACAAGGCAACCCAATAGGAGAAAAAGAGTGCCAAAAGCAGGCAAAAAAGCCAGAGACATGCCCAATCCTACTATTAGAAGTCCCACAGAAACACCAAAGGGACAGCCATAACATATATGCAGAGGACCTGGGTGCAGACCCAGGCAGGCCTGATGCTTGCTGCTTCAGTCTCTGTGAGACTAAACCCTGATTGGTTGATTCAGTGGGTCCTGGTGTTCTCCATCCCCTCTGACTCCTACGACATCACCCCCCACTTCTGAGTGGTTCCCCGAGCTCTGAGGGGAGGAACCCAGTAGAGACCCCCCCCCCCAGTTTAGAATCTCTCTGCATAATGCCTGGCTGTGGGTCTCTGCACTCGCTCCCATCTGCTGCCAGTGGAAGCCTGATGACGACTGAACAATCTATGAGTATAGCAGAAAATCATTAAGAATTGTTTTATTGATTTTTTTTAACCAGTCATGTTTGGTTCTACACTATATCTCTGGAACACCCAGTCCAGTTCCTTGCCATCCAGGCAGTATAGGGCATGGGCTGCCTCTAATGGCATGGGTCTCAAGTTAAAGCAGACGTTGGTTGGCCACCCCCGCAAGTTCTGCCTCAGCACATCTTGCAAGCAGGAGAGATTGTAAGTCTAGGGTTTTGTGGCTGGGTTAGTGTCTAGTTTCCTTTTTGTGGTAGCCTGCAGAGTGCCTTACGCAGGCTCAACTAGCTTGACCTCTTTATGCTCAAAAAACTGTGTGAATGTTCTTTGCAGCAATGGGGGCTGCTGTCAGTTTTCAGAGAAGTACCCAATGTCCTAGCATCAGTCCTAGCACAGTCCCAACACTGGAAGCTACAAAATACGGCCGGTGCAGACTCTGAGTCCTCCATTTATTAGGAGTTCTCACCAGAGTCACCTTCGTAGATTCACCAGCAAGTTTCCACCACGCTGTTTCCACACCATCCCCCAAATACCTTCAATTCCAGTCATCTCTGCTCTCACTGCCTCAGTCCCCTCCACACACACACACACACACACACACACACACACATGATTTATCCTGCTCTGGCCTCACCTGCCCGGAGTCTACCCACGAAATCTATTCTATCATCTTTAGCAACAGGGCTTTGCTGCAAGTTTGTAGAGAGCAAACTTGTCTTCCCGACAGCATAGGTTGTTTGAGGATTTCAATGGGAACCTTTTGAAAACTACTCAATTGGATGGAACCCCAGTCCTGGTACTGGAAACTGCTTTGGTGACAAGAGGTGCCCAGATAGGACTCCATCCCGCCTCATTATTTGGATACTGCATTCAAACTGTTTTCATGTGTTCTGGGAAGTTTCCACTGCACTAGATTTCTGTATCACTCCTCAAATGCCCCTCATGCACTCTCTCCCACTAACACAGTTTCCTCCTCCCCAAGTGATGCTCCCATTCCACTCTCTACCCTCCTCTGTCAGCCCATAAAATGTATTCTATCTTCCTACCAAGGAGATCTACATGTCCAAACTAATCCGTTCCTGTGTACCTAACCTCTCTAAGTCTAATGGTTAGGGTTAGGGTTAGGGGGGTAGGGTCAGGGTCAGGATCAGGGTTACAGGCTTAGGGTCAGAGTCAGGATCAGGGTTAGAGGCTTAGGGTCAGGGTCAGGGTCATGGTGGCTGAAAGCTGCCTGTAACTCCAGTACTAGTTAGTCTTTCCTTCCCTTCTCACCACTGCAAATGGGGTGCAAAGACATATATACATAAAAAATGTATAATTTTTTAAAGTCCCCATAGATTTAAGTTTTAGCACTGTCCAAAAGTCCAAAGCCTCTCCTGAGATTCAAGGCAATGTCTTAACTCTAATTAGTTGTTAAAAATAAAACAAATTATGCACTTTGGGACAGAATATATATTACCCTTCCAAAAAGGATGTGGGGGTTCATAGTGAGGCAATATTAGAGGAAAGCAAGACTGAAACACAGCAGGGCAAATACAAAATTTTGTACCTACATGTCTGGCATCTGGGACTTCAGTTTCAAAGGACTTAGGTGCCTCAGCCCTTCCAGCTCTGTTTCCTGCAATCCCTCCATATTGGGTTGGTTCCATTCCTTGTATACAGCTCTCTTTGATGCATGTTTCATGATACATGATGACAGTTTTCACATCAACATTTTGAGGTCCCAACCACAATCTGCACGTTACCGTTACAGCTTACCCAGTGGCCTTTCAGGGGCTCTGATCTTGGCATACATTGCTTGGCCTCAGTGACTCTCTGACACTGTGGAGGAAAAATCAATTGACCTTAATTTTGTATCTTTCTTGTCTGCAAACCTAGTCATATGCGGAGAACACTGTGAAGTCCAGATGCCTGCTTGAGATGGCCCATTCAGGTTTGCTTCATTTGCTTCTTTTTCCTGTTGCTGATTTGCCTGTAAGTAGATTGTGTGCCATAAACCTTACTTCTGTTGATTAAAACGTTCTAGTTTTAGGTTTTCTAATCTAAAATTTTCTTTTAAATGGTATTCTTTTATTTCATGTGTCTGTGTGTTTTGTCTGCATGTATGTCTGTGTACTGTACGCATGCCTGGTGCCCATGGAGGACAGAAGATGGTGGTGGATCCCCTGGAACTGGATTTACAGATGGTCGTGAGCTACTACGTGGGCGCTGGGAACCAAACACTGGTCCCCTGGAAGAGCAGCCAGTGCTCTTAAATGCTGAGCCATTTCTCCAACCCCATTTCTATCTCATAAAGAGTTGGTTGAGGTCTGAAAAGCTACTAAGCTCTTAGCTATGACTTTTCTTGAAGATTATTCTATGGTGTTTTTCTTTTTTTTCTGCATATTTAGCTGTATATTCACTAAGTGACATGATGTTCCCATCCCTGTTTTAATCTTCTGATCATGATCTTTCCACTGCCCCTGGACAACACTTTTGACTGAAACATCATTTGTGGCTGTGGTGTGACACATTTTTCTTGGGAAGACACAACACACACCTCTACTCACCCCCAAAAGGGAGCTCATGACAGATCAAAGTAAGGATCACAGCAGAGTTCAATTTTCTGAATCAATGAGTTTTTATTGGGGTTACTAAAAGGAGTATGGGTAAGGAGTTATTTACAAGAGCAGGGATGACTCAAAAAAGCAGCCCCATCACCAGAAATCACAGCTTAATGTGGGTGACAATTCATGAAAGTCATATCCCCAGAGCTCTCTGCACAGTTTACAGGCAGCTGGATAGACTGAGAATCTTCTCTTTCTGTGGCTTGATTGTTTAGTCTCCTCTCCTAGCAAGTCTGTGAGAATCTTGCAAGTTTTTGACTTCCCATATATGTGTCCCCAGAGCCTCTTTATCCTTCTTGGAATGGGAACAGGTAAAGAAATCTTTACCTATTTGAACATGAGCTTTCCTTCTGTTTTAGAATCACTGGTTTGTGTTCCTAGTTGTCATCCTCACATTTAGGGTCCTAACTTGGCTTCTTTTCCCTATAATGTATTTGGAAGTGCAAGCATCAGTCACTGTTCTGAAGCAATTTCTAGCAGCTAACTACAGATATTTACCGTTCCCTCTTTTCCTCCAAGTCCAATCCCTCAGTCTCAAACCTAGTCCTATAGCAGACCTGCTGTCATGGCCTTTTACTCTGTCCCATTCCAAGGAGACCAGCTAAGCAGATCCTGATGGACTGTGTGTAATCTAGCACTCATGGTACATCCGCTCTGGAGATGTAAGACTGGACTGCAGCACTCATGATGCCTGTTCTGTAGGAGACTTGGGCCTGAACACAGCGCTCTAGGTGAATACGTCTTGGAGAATTGCACTTATAACACAGCACATATGGTGCATACTGTGCGAGGCTAGGTCCTATGACCCAACACTCGTGGAACATGACTCTGGAGACGCATTCCTGTAACAGCACTCAGGGTGCATGCACTCTGGAGAATCGCATCTGTAAAATAGCCATCGGGGGTCACTGTGTGGGAGTACATTCTTATAAGCCAGCCCTCAAGTTCATGTACTGTGGGATGATCACACTGTAATCCAGCACTCACGGTGAGGTACTCTGGGAGATTTAGACTGCAACACAGCACTCATGATGCACCTACTGTGTGAGGCTCATGCCTGTAATCCAGCACCCATAATGTAATTACTCCCGTTACATTCAACTTTAACCCAGGACTCACATTTGCATGTACTGTGGAAGGCCTGTAACCCAGCACTTAACATATAGTCTGGAGAATTGACGTCTGCAAGACAGCACTCAACAGTTTATACTTTGGTGTGCTCAGTCTTCTAACTCAGCACTCCTGTGCCTGTGTTGACGGAGGCCTATGCCTCTAACACAGCACTCACGGAGCGTGTATTCTGGAGACGAATGTGTACAAAGCACCACTCACAGTGCCGGTTCTTCGTGAGGCTCCTGCGTGTAGCACAGCATTCAAGGCAAATATACTCTGGAGAAATATCCTGTAACACAGCACTCACGGAGCATACTGTGAGCGGTTCATGCATGTAATCCAGAACTCATGGTATGTGTACTTCGGGAGTCTCGTGCCTGTATCCCAGCACACCTGGTCCGTAAAGTGGGTTATACTGGCTCATGCCAGTAGCCCAGAACTCATGGTTCATGGACTGTGGGAGGCTCCCGCCTGTAAAGCAACATTCACATTGGATGTACTGTGGGAGGTGCATACCTGTTACCCAGAATTCATGCTTCATGGACTCTGAAAAGCTCACACCACTATCCTAGTACTCATGGGACATGTACTCTGAATACCCATCGAGTAGTCGGGGTGAATGTAGCGTGCTATGCTCATCTGTTCCAGCACTCATGGTGCATGTTCTGAGGGGAGCTCATGGCTGTAATCCAGCACTCAGGATGAATGTGATATGGGAGGCCCACTTCTGAACCACAGCACTCAAGGATCACATACTGTGGTGGCCTCACGTCTGTAACCCATCACACATGGTGCATGTACTATGAGAGGCTGAGACCTGCACATACCAGCACTGACTGATGGTGCATGCAATGTGGGAGACTCGTGCCTATAACCCAGCCCTCGAGCTTGCACTCTGGGAAGCTCACACCACTAACCCGGCAATCATGGTACATGTACTATGGGGAGCTGACACCTGTATACAAGCACGCGTGGTACATGTAATGTGGGAATTTACAGAATTCCCAGAGTTTATTAGGCATGTAACATAAGAGGCTCAGGCCTGTAACCCAGCATTCACAATGCATGTACAGTGGGAAGCTCGTGCCTGTAACCCAGTACTCGGGGTGCATGCACTGTGGGAGTCTGACATTTGCATCCCAGAACAGAGTGCACATACTGAGACTCATACCTGTAATTTACCACCCATTGTTCCTGTACTTTGGGAGACCCATGCCTGTAACCTAACTCACTCTTGTTTTCTACTGTCTCCCCAGTTTCTCTCTTCTTTCTCCTCCCTACATTTCTTCTACTGTTCTTTATTTCCTTTCTTCCTCCTCTCTCTTCTCTTTAGTTTCTCCCCTTTCTCTCTCTCACGCTCTCTCCTGACTCCCCTCTCTGCCTGCTATGTCCTCTGCCTATTGTCTCTCCCCTCTTCTCTGTAACCCTCCTCTGTGTGGTGTTCCCCGCACCACCCTCTACATTCTCTCCTAAATCTCTCTTCCATATCTTTCCTCTCTCCCCTCTAACTCTCCTCTGCCTTCTCTTATTTCTGACTCCTCACAATACCCTTACACTCTGCCTCCTCTCCTCCCAACTCCCCTTTATCTCCAGTCTCCCTCTTCTCTGTCTCAGACCTCTCTCCACCCTCTATCTCCCTGATTTTCTCCTTTCTCTCATCCCTCTCTCACACATTCCTGGGCTCTGAGCAGACTCCAAGGGATTCTCAACCTCCTTCCAATCCAGGTCCCAGTCCTTCACTGCAGTCCCAAACCACAGGATCTCTGTATGTAAAAGTAAAAAATGGTGGGGAACTGACTTGACTCTAAGTAAACTCTCACTTTGGTTTTTAGTTTCTCCCAGGAAAATTGACTAGCTCTGAATTAACTCCCACTCTGGAGTTTAGCTTCTCCCAGCACAGCAGTTACTAAGGAGCTGACTTATCTAGCTGTCCTCTAATTCTTAACACCTATATCCCTTAACTAAAATATATATCTATATATCTAACTAATGTTGGGGAACTGAACTAGCTCTAAACTTATCTCTTTTAATTAAGTGTCTTCCTAATTCTCTTATCTTCAGTCTCTTTTAACTAAGTGTCTTCTCAGAATATTTCCTCAAGTCTCTCTCCTCTCAGAGTCTGCTGTCCAACTCTACTCTAAGGGTCTTCAAATCAACTGCTTCTCTCAGGGTCTTTACACCAACTGATTTCTAACTGGCTCAACCCCCTCCTTGACATCTCCCATTCCCAGAAGTCCAAAGGGCTTCCAACCACACGGGGGAGGAGCTTTTCCATACAACCACAAGGTGGAGGGAAAAGCCCCACCTACATCTGCGCCATGTTCCTTTTCCCGAGGCAAAACCCAATCTGGGCTCTTCATCTCAATTTATTTTTACTACAGAAATTCAGTTCTTGATGCTTGACACCGATCTCACATTTGTTGGAGCTAAGTGATATGTGTGTGTGTGTGTGTGTGTGTGTCTGTGCACGCGTGCTTGTGCAAGAGCATGCACGCCAAAGGTCAACCTTGAGTGTCTTCCTCTGTTGCTCTCCCACCTTAGTTTTGGAGTCAGGGTCTCTCGCTGAACCTAGAGATCATTAATTATGCTAAGCTGGCTGGCCAGTAGGCCCCAAGGATCCTCCTGTCTCTGCTTCCCCAGAGCTGGAACTCAGGTACATGCCATTGTGTCCAGCATTTTATGCGGGCATTATTTGAACTTGGGTCTCATGTTTGTATGGCAGGCATTTGTTCACTGAGCCAGCTCTTCAGTAATGTCTTTTGCTAAAATATTTTAAGCATGAAATGATTTTGTTTTGTTTTTGTTTGTTTTTTGAGACAGGGTTTCTCTATTGTAACTATGGCTGTCCTGGAACTTACTCTGTAGACCAGGCTGGCCTCGAACTCACAGAGATCTGCCTGCCTCTGCCTCCTGAGTGCTGGGATTAAAAGCCATGTGCCACCACTGCTAGGCATAAGCATGAAATAATTTTAGCATCATACGTTTATTTTTCAGTACAGAGCAGTTAACCTAGGGCCTTGCGCAGGCTGAGTAAGTGTTCTACCACTGCACTACAGCCTTGGCCTGTAGTTTTTCCTGAATATATAGCTCAGTGGTATGAAGTATCCTAATACACAGCTGGGCCTGGTGGTGCACGCTTGTGATCCCAGCACTAAAGAGACTGAGGCAGGAAGATTTCAAGGTTGAAGCCAGTCTGGACAACATAGTGAGACATTGTCATAAAGCGGTGGGGGTGGGGGACAAACAACACATACATACATACACACATACACACACACACACACACAAAACAAAAACAAGCAAGGCATTGTTTCATATCTTTAATCACAGACTCAGGGGGCGGAGGCAGGCAGATCTCTGTGAGTTCAAGATCTGGTCTATATAGCGAGCTCCAGGCCAGCCAGGGCTTATTTGTCTGAAACAAACAACAAAAAAGTGATGTTATCCACCTTTTGTGGCTGGTATCTACATAAACGCTTAGCATGTTGTGATGGAGGTAGCTGAAGACTATGGGAAAAGACTAGGAAACAGGACCTGGAGCTGTGCAAGTGTGAGGACCAGAGTCTGGATCCCCAGCACCATGTAAATACCAGCTGCCCCCAATCTTAAAGTGCTCAGGAGGCAGACAGGAGATCCCTGGGACAAACTGGCAATCAGCCAGCTCTGGGTTCAGGGAAAGGCCCTGTTTCTGTAAACAGGAGAATGATTGAGAAAGACATGTCAGCCTCTGCCTCCACATGCATATGCATGCACATGTATGTACAGGGCACGTTAAAAAAAAAGACGGAAGGGAGGGAGGGAGGGAGGGAAGGGAGGGAGGAAGGAAGGAAGGAAGGAAGGAAGGAAGGAAGGAGGGAGGGAGGGAGGGAGGGAGGGAGGGAGGGAGGGAGGGAGGGAGGGAAAAGGACAGCTCTTTTACAGGCACAGACTGTAAATAACTTGCCCACAGTCAGCCTACAGCAAGACAACAGAAATGGAATTCCCCCAGCCTTGCAGACCTTGGTCTTCATGGTGAGGACCACACACATGGGCACTATCAGCAGCTGTCCCCAAGCTTGTAGAAAAGCCTGTTCTGATAACACCTACCTGGCCTAACCATGCAGCTTACCCACAGCTCTTATGCCTGGTACACACCCTTCTCTGGAAAACCCAGATCTTTATACTTCCAAAGATCCATGGACAGAGCTGCAGACGAAGGCAGCCCTTGGGCACTTAATTACTCAATGTGTAGTACTGTTCATCATTCAATGCCTGTGCTCTGTGGTGAACTGTGCCAGGTAAGGTGTTCCAACAGTGATGCACAGGGCAACGGAGAAATATAATGTGTTCATCTGGAAGTGTCCTGGGATGGATCACAAAGTGCCCATTGTGGGGCATGACACAGGCCCCAGGGAAAGGCACATGGCCTAGGGCCTGTGCTTCCAGGAGGCTGCTCGGGAAACCAGGCATCTAGGGAGCTAATTTGCAGCACAGCTGGGCTCTCAGCTGATGAGGCCCTCAGCTGCTGTTCCAACTATCCCAGTAGGGTGAACTACCCTTGTAGGGTGCTGGTCATGGATGAGAAGCAAGTAGCAAAGAGTAGCAGTCCAGCCCAGCTGCTGGACCAGAAAGGCCTGTTTTACAGACTGGTCTGAGTCAGGACTCTTGAGGGCCCCCTTGGAGCCAGCCATAGAGCTTGCAGTGGCCAGAGATGCCAGAGACCTCGGGCTCCATGAGGTGTCTAATCTAGACTCCCCTCTGGGAGCAAGATAGCAGAGAAAGTGATGGAGTATTGGAATATCAGACCTGGAAGGATTCAGCGTGCCCAGGTTGGCCTGAGCAAGCCCTACACAGCTAGGCTCACCCTGCCGCTAAAGTGGATAGTGACTCCCAGCCCTGTCTACTTCAAACACTCACCCACCCCAGGCCAATCAGGCTGTATGCCCTAGAACTGGAGATGGTGTGCATTTTCCAAAACTCCCCTTATTTTGAGATCATTGTAGATTTCACATAGTTTTAAGAAATCACACACACAGAACCTGTGGACCCTCTGCCCTGTTTGTTTTGGGGACGACACCTCCAACACTAGGACAAGATAAAGTGGCACACTGGTAGTGACCATGTTCACATTTCCTCTCTTGTGTGTCTGTGTATGGATCCAGTGCTTTTTGTTGTCATTTGTGAGGCAGGAATCATGTAGCCCAGGCTGGCCTTGAACTTAATTTGTAGCTGAGGGTGGCCTCGAACTTCTGATATTCCTGTCTCCACACCCCAAGTGTTGGGATTACAGGCCCATGTCACCACACCGTTTATGGAGCTCAAAGCCAAGGTTTTATGTGTGCCTGATGAGCACTTTATCAACTGCATTACACTCCCAGATCTGGATCCAGTTCTACACCTGTTTAAAATTGTAATGTGAAGGGTCTCTCATTATGTAGCCCAGGCTGATCTCAAACTCAAGTTCCTGCTGTCTCAGCCTCCAGAGTGCTGGAACAGGCTTGTGCCACCATACCACCCTCAACTCATCACTGTTACCAAGCAACATCACTGCCACTGTTGGCTGTGGACCAGGGCTGGTGAGTCCTGTGCATGCTAAGTATGTTCAGCAGTACCCTTGGGTTTACTCAGAGATACCACTCTGCAGCCACATACTGCCGTGGTCCCCTGGGGTCCTAACACTAGTCTAATCTGCCCTAGTACCAGGCAAGACTCACTGATACATGGGTGTTTACTACATTGGATCTGGAGGACTCTTACTTGCTTTTAGGACCTGTTCTACCCCACCCACATCCTGAGGCTTCTCTGATGGGCCACTCTGATATGGGGTTTTAGGGTTCCCCTTCACCCAGAGTGATCCCCTTTTCCAAGTATGGCCAGAAGTTCATTCAGAGATTTTCCACATGGCAAAATAATCAGCCTCATCACCATGGCTACCTTTGTTGTGCAGAAGAGGAAAACTGAGCCTAGAAAGTGAGGACACAAGGTGCCCAGTGACCAAGTAGAAACTTGCCAGTTCTGTGGTCCAGTTGGCAATTCTGCTCTGGGGAAAGAGGAGGCAGGACAACACAGTACTCAGCCTGAGACACAAAGGTGGCCGGCACATGGGAGTACCAGGCAAGTCAGCAACATGATCCAGGCTAAGGTCTCCTGCCAGCAAGGACTAGCTGGTGAGAGGAACAGCAATCAGTCCCAGCTAGGCCACAGGCACACATCCTCAGCCTCAATTTTACCAGAATCTTCTTCCTTCCACAGATACAGCTGTGGCTGTATACAGGCATAGCTGTAAATCCAGGTTACACCGTCCTTCAGGCAACTCAGCCAGAGGTAGGCACCATCATTCAGCACCTTCCTTCCTAGGTCCCTTTATGATATACTGACAGTCACTAAATCCCTTTGGCAGAAAACTGAGGCCAGAGCATTTTCATGCCAATATCTGCCAGCAGCCCACCTTTCCAGTCTCCCCACCTCCTCAGCACATGCCCAGAACTGACTTCTGTCCTCAATGCCCACCTCAAGGGCAGCTAGGGGCAGGTTTCCTTTCCTTCTTGAACTGGAGATTTGCTTGAGAAGTTGTAGGTTTGTCTACTATGTGTCTCCAGAACCTTGCACAGTGCTCAACACAGACACTCAATGGATACTAATTGCACGAGCCAGGGACAGGAAGGAAGGACTAGCAAATACAACCATTTGATCTCAGGGTCCAGGCATTGTACCAGGTGTTTTTTTTCCAGAACTGTTTCATCCTCATTAAACCCCAGTTAGCAGTGTGTGATGACCTCTGTAGCACCAATGCAGGATCTGCAGTTTGTAAACAGGTTATGTTTAAGAGGCTCTGGTGACAACAGGCCTCTTGTGTGGAGGCTGTGTGAGGTGCTCTAGAGGAAGAAACTGGGCCTGGAATAAACACAGATGGCAGAGGCCCATAAAATAAAGCCGGCTTGAACAGGACTAGAAGCCAGGACACAGGAGGGATGTGACAAGGAGTTATACCATTGACTTTTGTGTTTATTGTGTTCATGGGGTCAGTATGGCTGCTGGGCAGAGGCTGTGTGGCTGGCTAAGGATGCTGGGAGAACCCTGAGAATGAGCCCCCTTTTCTCCTGTGCTCTCAAGTCCTCATCTCAGATTCTCCACAGAGCCGATTAAACTTGATCCCAGAGCTCACTATCCCAGCTCACACCTCAGTGAACTCTGAAGCCTGCTGAGGATCTGGCCTGGGACTGAGGCTCAGAAACACACCCCACATGTAAGGTCCAGGTATCCAGACAACAGGTCCAGATGGTGCTGAGTCTTAAGGTCAGGGCTCCCCACCCCCACTGCTTTGCATAGCCCTCTTCCTGCTTTGTCCCTGAGGCAGACCAATGGCTTCAGCGATGGACAGCAATGGTGGTGTGTGTGTCTGAAGTGTGGTCTTAGGGTGTGGCACAGAGTGTGACCCCCCTTTGTAGGGTATTCCTCAGTACCTACACGCACCTAGACCAAATTCAGAAAGCGACCAGTCTCACCACCCTACTACCCAACCCTGGAGCACTATGAACGAGGACATGGAGAAAACACCCCTCCGTCAGCACGGTCCCCTGCTTCCTTTGTGTTCTGGCTGTGATCAAGCACATGGCTGACTTGGCCAATGGACTGTGAATGGGACTAACACAAGAGCACCCTCCAGTTTTAGACACTGAAGAGAGGCTGGCTTGTCGTTCACATTCTCCCATTCCCCACTATGGGGACCCAGAACGCCAATGTGGGTTTCTGAGCTGTTTCACTTAAGACAGCTACTCTGGAGAGGGCCCCAACTTTCCATGGAAACCGTCAAGCCTCTTTCCATTTTGTGAGCACATGTGTGAAATCCAGAGGTTAATGCTTGGTATTTTTCTCCACCTCAAAAAAAAAATGTATCTTATGTGCATGAATGAGCATCTGTCAGCATGTATGTATGTGTACAACATTCATGCCTGGTGCTCACAAAGGCCAGAAGAAACTGGAGTAACATGTTTGTGAGTTGTGAGCTTCCATGGAGGTGCTGGGAATTGAACCCAGATCCTCTGGAACAGTGGTTCTCAACCTTCCTTCTGCTGTGACCCTTTAAATACAGATCCTCATGTTGTAGTGACCCCCCAACCCTAAAATTATTTTCATTACTATTCATAACTGCAATTTTGCTACTGTTATAAATCATAACGTAAATAGCTGATATGTAGACGGCCTTAGGAAACCCCGATAAAGGGTCATTCAACTCCCAAAGGGGTCGAGGCCTGCAGGTTGAGGACTGCTGCTCTGGAAGAACAGTCAGTGAGTGCTCTTAACTGCTGAGCCATCTCTCCAGCCCATTATTTTGCTTTTTTAGATTTATTTTTAATTATGTGTGTAAGTTTGTATGTGCACATGACCTTGTGACC
Organism: Cricetomys ansorgei; assembly: GCA_026225945.1. NCBI lineage: Eukaryota > Metazoa > Chordata > Mammalia > Rodentia > Nesomyidae > Cricetomys > Cricetomys ansorgei. Next base: position 648,697 of record JAMJFZ010004056.1, read on the forward strand.
TTCTGTGCTGCCCAATATGGCACTGAACCTGGATCCTCTCCAGGAGCACTTTGCGATCTTAACTACGGAGCCATTGTGCTAGCCCTTATGCTTTCACGGAACAAGGAATTTGTTCAATTTGACTAGACTGACTGGCCAGAGAGCCCCAGGAATGCTTGTTTCCTCCCCAGTGCTGGGATTATATGCATATACTATTATATGCTTTCATGCTGAGGATTGGAATGTAGGGTCTCATGTGCAGATGGCAAGCACATTACCAACTGAGTCATCTCACCAGCCCCATTTCCCAAGATCTCAAGCCTTGTTATTGCAGCTCAGATCCACCCACCCTAATACAAAGGAGTATTTGGACCACTTGTGACTTGTCTCAAAACCTGAACTTGGCCACCGTATACAGACAGAACTAAGGCACACAGCCTACCTGCCTGCCCAGGGTCACATGACCAAAAAATGACAGCAGGACTCAAACCCAGGTCTTTGTGTACTTTGCCATTCTGACTCACTGCCAGCCCCCAGGCAGCTTGGCATCCCTCATTTCTTTTTTTTACTTTATTTTCAATTTTTGTGCCCAGAAGAGGGCACTAAAACCCTTGGAGCTAGAGGTAGAGCCACAGACACAGGTGCTGGAAACTGAACTTCAGTTCTCTGCAAGAGGAGCCAGCGCTCTGAGCTGCTGAGCCACCTCTCTACTCCTGCCCTGCTGCTTGACAACAGTGGTAACAACGTCCGAGCCTGGTTCTTCCAGAGTGGCGGTTGGAAACCTGTGCCTACGCCAAAAAGAAAATAAAATGGTTGTTTAGAAATAAAATATTTTTCTTTACTGCAAATTATTTGCAAATATTCACGTTTCCAGTGTCATTACAAAACGACCCCCAGGAGAAATCTGGATCCTCTAACGTGAACGAATGGTATAACTTACAAAAAAATAAATACATATATTGCCACCTAAAGAAAAAGGGTGCTTCTCTGGGACTGAAATCAATGCCACAATTCATACCAAGTATGAACTATGGCTGGCAGCAAGTTCCTGCTGCTCATAGGGTCTCTCTTTGGTTTGTAACCCAAACACCTAGAGGACCACTTTGAAGGATTCAGACTTTGAAGGATTCATGGCTACTCCCTGAGTCCAGTAACTCCTCTCTAGATGTCAAATTCTTGGGTCCATCTTTCTCCCTGGAACAGGCTTAAAAATAGGAGGAAAATCGCTGCAATTTGTGAATGGTTCTCTTCTTGTCCTGGAGGGGACTCTGGCTCTGTCTTTGGTACCATCCCTTGTACTCTTGACATTTGCTGCTCATAACTCTTCATAGACCTTCTGTGAGGAGTGGGCTCTCCCCGGCGAGGGACAGGAAGAGGCAGGAAGCAAGGAAGGGATGATGGGGCAGGGTGTAAGTCCTTGTGAAATGAGTGTTGCCTGGCTTGGTTCCTAGCCGGTCTGGCCAGGTCCCTTCATAAGGCTGCCTCTAAAGCAAGCTCTGCGAGAGCTTGCGCTTGGTGCAGGCAGAGTGTCGGAGCTTCTGATGACCGGGTGGCTGGCCAGGGGTATCACACCGAGGCAACAGTTACTTTTTCTGGTTCCCATGTTTTCAAATGCAGGCCTGAAGACAGGAAGCACTCTTCTGGAATCAGAAGGACCCTGGGAGGTGACAGAAGAGCTGGCAGGGCCAGGAGAGGGTCCAAGTTGGCATCCATGGACGTGGCTGGAGAGCCAAGAGGCAGTGGCTGTGTTTGGTCACTAGTATGTTTGACGCCAGCAATTTCTCCAGAAACGTAGCTGCCCAAGGCCTGTTGTGAGCTACAGTGGGAGCATGGGTGAACTTCCAAGGGAACCTCACAAGTGGTGCCAGAAGCCACATGTGGGGTGAAGTGGGGTGCCTCTGTCTCCCAGTTTCTTCAAAGTCACATCCAGGATGGGGCCAGACGGTAGCAGCTGTCCTGTGTATTTTGCTTCTTTGTAGTTTGGTTTTCTTTTTCGTTCTTTATTTGGTTTCTGTCTGGGAGGCTTGGGTTCCTGGGGTTGCTGGCTCATCCCTGGACACTAGGACGCTGGCCCTCAGTTCTTACCAGATATGCCAGCATCCAGCTCACACCAAGCCAGCATCCTTGGCCATGCTATAGAAAACGCCCCTCTGCTGCAGGAGCGCAGAGGGTGCACCACACTCCCGAACTTCTCCTTTGTCCAGGACAATCACCCTGCATGGGGAGGGATGTAGATGTGAGCATTATACAAAGAGATGTATCTGATATCTTTGGGGTTGCTTGCTCTGCAGAAAATATTACAAACGCTAAGAGCTGGAGAGATGGGCTCAGCCTGGTACCCACCCATTCCCACCTCCTTGTTTTCATCTGTACCCAATATATGTCACCTTCTGAAATCAGTGCCTTTTGTTATCATTGTCCTTCCTCTTAACTAAATGTCCTGGTCCTTAAGATGGGTCCCTAAGCCTTGTTTGAGAAGGGACCCCAGAGTTCAAAACAATATGGGGCACACAGCAGGCATCTCCTACATATACATATGCTGAATGAAATACTACTAGATAACCCAGTTCTTCCCAAGACAAGGGAATCCCACCAACTGGGGTTGTCCCTGAGCATAAGGATGGTGATGAATGAATGAATGAATGTGACTGCACAGGATCAACCCTGAAGGCCCACAGATCCACTGTGGGGCCTCACCTTGTATAGTCCATGATGGTATTGAGCCGGTGAGCAATAGTGAGCACAGTACAGTCTTCAAACTGTGTCCGGATGGTGGACTGAATGAGGTCATCTGTCTCTAGGTCCACAGCTGCTGTAGCCTCGTCCAACACTAGAATCTTTGTCTTCCTCAGCAGAGCCCGGGCCAGGCACACAAGCTGACGCTGCCCAACACTTGTAAGAGAGAAAAGCCCAGAGATAGGGGCTCAACTACCCTGATCCTGAACCTGGTCTGGAGGGGAGAACGCTAGCAGACAAGGAGGGGGACACCTTTGGGCAGAATAACACACCTATTCTCTATAGCTATGCCTGTGACAGACATTACTAATCAATCAGGCTATACTTCCCGATGAGCAGGAAATGCACTTAGAATCATTCCCAACACAATGCTCAGAGATGATATTTGAAGTATCAGCCCAATTTGGTGGGGGTGACAGAGTGAACAGCAAAAGTGGCCTCCATATCCATGATTTTACTGAGCTGCAGGGGCCTTAGCACTGGCTGGACTCAGCTATATGCCTGGCCTTGGCCAATAGGATGCTGGCTAATGAATGGCCAGTAGAGGCATGACATAAGATTGGACACTGAGCATGCTCACTCTTACATATCTCCCATTACCATGACAACATGCGTGGACCAGTCTGTTGGAGAATGGAAAACATATGCACTGATGCTATTGAGGCCAAGATCAGCAAACAACTGATCCTCCAACCCTGTGCCCCCAACCCTGCCTCATGAATGAGCCCAGCTAAGATCAGCAGCAAAGCCGCTGGCTGAACACCCTAGCACTGAAGCAGAATGGAGGTTGGTTGCCCTGGTGATGGATAACTGCAACTAGCACAGAGGCAAGAGGGTAGAATCTTCACACACCTGGCCCCTGCCCGCCTACCTACCTCAGGTTCTCTCCACCCTCTGCACACTCGTGATTCAGCTTGTCAGGCAAGGCTGACACAAAGCCCTTCAGGTGAGCAAGCTCCAGGGCCATCCAGACTTCCTCATCAGAATACTGGCTGAAAGGGTCCAGGTTCATGCGGAGGGAACCCGAGAACAAAACCGGGTCCTGTGCAAAAACAGTAGAGGGCACGTGTGAGAGTCTGAATCTAGAAGGTTCCCCACAGACTTACATTCCCTACTTGGTTGGTGCTATTTTTGGATGCTGTGGAACTTTTAAGGAGATGGGGCCTGACTGGAAGAGTAGGTTGCTGGGGCAGACCTCTGAAGGTTAGACTTGGCTCTGATTCTGGCTGGGTCCCTGCTTCCTGGTTGCTTGCCATGGAGAAGTCATCACCACACACAGACTGTTGCATGGCCATTGCTTTCCCACCATGATGGACAGCAAGATGTGATACCATGAGCCAAAGTAAACCTCTTTCCCTGCAGATGATTCTACCAGGTACTTTTTCACAACAATCAGGAAAGTTAACTACCAGCAAATGACAGTCCACCACATTGAATGAGGGACGCTCACAGGTATAAGGTATGAGACCAGAACAGGAAGAGGTCTCAGGAGCCCCTCCAAAGCATGGACTTTGGGATGTTTCTAACAGAAATTGTCTGAAAAAATCCTGGTTGACTGGACTAAAACTTGTACTTTTGCAAAACTTCTCCAAACTTTCAATATGCAAATTACTAGGAACTTTCTAGAGGGGAAATGTGGCGAGAGTAATTCCTGAAGTACCGAGAGTACCTCCTGTGGCAATTTAAATGAGACATAGCTTCCAGAGGCTCATGTGCTTGAACAGGCGGTCTCCAGCTGGTGGTTCTGTTTGGGGAGGCTATGGGATCTTAGGACTTCCTGTCTCCTCTCCCCTCCCGCCATGTGTGGATGAAACTGATGGCTCTGCATCCTGTTCCCCTGCCATCGAGAACTCTGGAACCGTAAGCCAAAATAAACCCTTCTCCTCTGTGCTGCTTTTGGTGGTGGTATTCCATCACACAACAGAAAAGTAACTAATGCACTCACTCAATCCCACCTACAGAGGAGACTCTCGGAGAAAACAAAAATCAAAACCACAAGCAATGCATTAGGGATCGGTTGCCCCCCAGTGATTGGTTTAGAAAATTCTTATTTGCAGCTAAACACACAGACTCCTGCAACTGACAGAGAAGACAGGGTCTTACTAATAAGCCCCTCCTACCACTAAAATCCGGAAATGCTCTGTGTTTTGTATGAAATAGTACAGTATTTTCACATAACCTACTCATAGCCTCTGTATACATCAGCCGTGTCTAGATGATGTACTGTTTAATGCAATGAAAATGCTAGGAAATAGCTGTGTATCACTTAGGGATAAAAGTCTATACATGGTATTAAATTTAGATGTTAAACCGAGGGGGGCTGGGGGGACCACTTATGGGCTCAATGACTAAAGGCACAAGCCACCAAGCCTGATGGCCTGAGTTCAGTCCTCAGAACTGACTCCTGCAGACTGTCCTGGCCTTCATACACAGGCTCTGCCCCCCTCCCCAATAAATACAAGAACGTAAAGATACCATTCTCCACCTACAGTTGGCTGAGTATACGGATACAGAGGGTGTAGCTTCAGTACGCAAGACCCCCAGCCTTGCCCACCTGGGGGATGATGGTGATCTTGAAGCGCAGGTTGTGCAGGCCAATCTTGGCGATGTTCACCCCATCAATGATGATTTCGCCTTCTGCAGACTCGTTGATCCGGAACAAACCCAGGGTAAGAGATGACTTCCCAGCTCCCGTACGCCCCACAATACCAACCTGTAGGACAGGAAGGGTCTGTGGTGAGGTGGGAATGCTGCAGACTCGGTGTTCCCCCAGCAGGTAGCTGGGTCAGAGCTGTGTGGACATCTGGTTGATCCAGCTGCCACCATGGTGCTCACCCTCCAGCTTCTCAGGGACCCACTTTTAGGGTCTACTTTGACCAAAGGTTGGAAAGGGCACCCTTCGCTTTGTAGGCTCCCAAAGGATAAGGACTGTGTATAAGTCAGTGGAGATGCTCAGACACATAGGGTGCAGACAGAGATTATGTTCAATTACGGAGAATCAGAAAATAATGAAGTGTTTCCTGGCTCTCTCCTTTGTTGGGAATTCCTTCCTGAGCCATGACAACACCTTAGATGCAAGCAAAGCCCCTGAACCTCTCTGCTATGACTTGGGCAAATAGCTGACCTTCCCAACGTCCAATGGCAGTTCTTTCTCCTGTGTTCTGCATCTGGGCATAAGATGGACTGCCTCTCACTCTAACAGTTACCATAGCCCAGCACCCGTGAATGAATTCCCATGAGACACAAAGACTCAGAGACTTGTGGATGGACAGTTTAACAAATCAGTATGTCCAGGATGCAAATGGCTGGGGTAATCCCTAACCAGATTTCTGAGGAAATTCTATTGGTCATAATCTGGAATGTCTTCCAGGAATAGCTTGGAACCAAAAAAAGGTCCTAAAACCCCAACAACTTCTCATGTCTCTGGAGCCACCCTAGTGATGGTGGCATCACCCTATTACTCTAGAGGTCATGAACTCCAATGCCTTAAAAGGGGCTACTCAAGCACATGGACCACATAGGAGAAATGGGGACTGGAGGGCTAGTGTCTTCTAGAAAGGGCCTGGTGGGGGTTGGGTCAGGATTGCTACATGACCAAGAAAAGCAAAGGGACTGTCATAGTTCATGAACTATTTCCCCAAAGCATATCTGCGTATCTGTGGGCCTTGTCATTCAGCAGTCCACTGGGCCACCTGTCGGATACATTCAGCATCTTTGATTGCTGTGATTCCTCCCTGTAAAAGTCCCTCAATCCCAGGGTAGAGCTGTGACTAACTACAGGTTGATGTGGGGGTTCAGTGGGAATGGTGGATGACACACAGACATCTTTCTCCTCACCCCACTGACTATGAGTTGGTGAAGACGGGGGAGGGCACACACCCACCTTTTCTCCACCCTCGATAGTGACGTTTATGTGCTTAAGAACCAAGTCCAAGTCCTCTCGGTACCTCAAGCAGTAGTTCCGGAACTCCACACGGCCCAGATGGGGCCAGGTGCTGGGTGGCGCTGTCTCCTGGATTTGCCAGGGAGCCTGGATCACAAGAGGGATAAGAGGAATCAGCAAGTGCCAGCTGCCACACTCAGTTTTCAATGTGAGTGCTGGGGATCCGAACTCAGGTCCTAATGCTTTACCCACTGAGCCATCTCTCCTTCTAACACTTCTAATCAATTCGTTTCTACTTAATTCTTCAACTTATGGGGAAAATTTTGCACAGATGCAATTTAATTCCAGTTGAATTCCCCATAACAAGAACCCCTGTAAATCTACACAGCAAACAGCAGGCAGCTTTGGCAGGCAGAGGTTACCTGTTGAAGGCTGAAAGAGAGAAGGTTGTGGTTTACCTGTCAGTTGCTGGGAAACCATCTTAATTAATAACGTGGCCATGAGCCTCAAGCAACAACCAGTGCTAAGACTTTTTCTGTGACATCATCAAGTGAAGGAAAGAATGACATGGAAAAACATTCCCGAGTGCTAAAACAGACAGGACAAGCCCAGGAGGGCTTACAGGGCACCCAGCTCACCCTCTGTGTAGGCAGATGACACCCAAGGGGTATCTGGAAGGCCACGGCCAAAAGGCCAGGCTGGGATCTTGCCTTACCTCCTTCTCTGTTTCAGAATACTCCTTCAGTCTCTCCACAGCCACGATGTTGGTTTCCATCTCAGAGGACATTCGAACCAGCCAGTTCAAGTATGCGGTAATCTGTCAATGGAGAGAGCCATGTGGGGTTTTGGGGGGAGTGTGGCTTCATTTTCACTAATTACGCATCATGACGTCATTCAAACAAATACAGAAGTAATCCACAGAGCCATCACTCAGAGTGGACACAGTGCACCTCTTAGGGATGGTATCTTCAAGGTGACACATGGTCCACGTAAGTTGTCAGAAAGAAGTCATCACGAGATGCAGCTAATAGAACTCGGAGGGAAACTCACAGCTTTAAAAGCATCAAGCCACTGAGAATCTTTTGACTGATGAGGAACGCAAGTCATATGTCAAGATTCCCATGCTGTAGTAGCCAGGCTCTGTACCTACTTCCCAAACTCCACTCAAGCCTTCTCCTCTCCCCACTCCGGCAGGAACTCAAAGCCAGGGTCCAGGAACTCAAAACCTGCTTGCCACAAGGAGCCCATTCGGACCAAGAAAGAGCCTTCTACCTGTAGTGAGTAAGACACCGAGAGGCCCACCAAGCCGGCACTAAGGTTGTGCCGGGAGATGACCGCGAACAGGGCAGCAAACAGCACGATGCAGTTGCCCACACACTCAAGGCGCACAGCAAGCCACCTGCAAGGAGATATGTGTATCAGACAGACACAGATGCCAGCTGTAAGCTCGTGGGGCAGAGGAGGGCCCATCTGCCAGCACTTCTAGAGAAAGGCTGTGTATACCACTCATCCAGGATGTGAGAACTAGTTCTGGTTGGGAGGGGGGCGGGGGGGGGCACACCAAGGGCCCATAGGATTTGAAGCCAACAACTCCTCAAGAGTCTGGATTACCAAGGGACTAAAATAGAATTCTCCAGAAGTAATCCCCATCCTGGAACCTCAAATTTGCCTTGCCTTTAGAAAGACTGACTTTTTCTTAGGAAATCTTTAAAATAAAAAGAGTTCTCTAGAAATTCCTAAGATGTCATCAGCTGTAGGAGGCAGTGCTATTTGCTAACAAGTGTCTTGGGACAGAGGCAAAGCTCAGTGGTGGATCACTGGCCTGACATGTACAAGGCCCTGGCTTTGAGAGTCACCTAGTAATAACTATAAAACAAATAAATAAAATCAGTCCCTTGGCAAGTGATGGACCTGGACCTAGGAAGAAACAAGCTGATGTTTCCAAGTTTAGACGCTGAGCCCTTGGAATCACCCTCATCTCCACCCCATAACGCCAAGGTTATGCTGGCACACAAATGTGGGTTCTTGTGCTTGCACAGTAAGCACCCTTAGCCACCAGGCCATCTCTCTAGCCCTCAGATTGCTTTACTTTTGAGACAAGGTCTCAAAACAGCCTATCTGGCCTGGAATTCAATAGGTAATCAAGGCTGGCCTCACACCCATAGTAATCTTCCTGCAAGCACATGCCACCATGCTCCTGTGCACCGTGGATGGCCCTTCTGCTTCCACTTCTCTGTCGGATGACACACTGACTTCCTCTATCCTACTGACCACGGCACCCACCTGTTGGCCACAATGCCGGGGTAGTAGGCCTTCTGGTTCTCATCCACTTTCAGGTCGCTCTGGCGAATGAAGCGTTCCTGCTCCTCAAAGGCACGGATGACACTGACCCCCAGCAATGTCTCATTGAAGTGTGAGTACACAGGGGAGCGGCTGACAGACTCCAGGCGCTTCAGCTGTCGTGAGGAGGCCACATAGAACCTCTATGGGAGAGGAGAGACACAGAATCAGAGCTGGTTCCTCATCCCAGCCTCCTGGGGTCCACTAGGGAAAGCTAGACATGGCTGATACCTCCAGGGACAAAACAACTGGTGGATTGTGGGATAGTAATATCAGTGACAGCAGTCACAGCCACTTGGATGCACATCCCCCGTCTGCTACCTATAAACCTAGGCAGCACTGTTTCCTTCTTTTGGATGGAAACAAAGAGGCATAAGTGGCCTCTTCTTTGGCTAAGAAGCAGCAGGATGGACCTCAGCTAACCTCCAGACGGCCTGGCCTCTCAGAAGCCCAGAATGTTTGTGCTTTCCTCTCCCAACAGTACAGGTTAAAAAACAGATTTTGTGACTGCCAGACCACTTTAATTCTCAATTGCTACTAACACAGAAACCTGACCAGGTTACTGTATGGTCTTAGCCTTGGTTTCTTCTGTGCAGGAACAACACTCAGGCCATTTTGCATGGTGGGCTATAAGGATGACAGGTAAGAGTCACGAGTTCTTCTGTGTGAGTCCCACATGCTAGCATGCACACACATTTCTTGTCACACACACATACATGTCAACAAGCATGGAACCCAGTAGACCCCACTAAACCAGAAGGAGCAACTGCCTGTGTCAGCAGCCTCACATGCATGGCAACTCCACACCTTCCATATGCCCATCAAATATGTCTTTCAAATTCATGGCCTCTTCTTTCACTAATAGTTACTGCATGCATATTACTAAACATAACCTGTTGAGTCCATAAAATGCTACCTACATGTATGTTTTCAGGGCTGACCCTTTGGTGTGCTCTTCCCTGGGGAGGGCCACCTCTCCTGTTCCTAGCTTTGTTCAGTTGCCTATTGTCTTAGTTAGGGTTACAACTGCCATGATGAAGTACCATGACAAAAAGCAACTTGGGGAGAAAAGGGTTTCTTTCACTCAGTTTCATGTAACAGTTCATCATTAAAAGCAGTGAGGGTAGGAACTTATTCAGGGCAGGAACCTGGAGGCAGGAGCTGATGCAGAGGCCATGAAGGGGTGCTGCTTACTGACTTGCTCCTCATGGCTTGCTCAGTCTGCTTTCTTTTAGAACTCAGAACCACCAACACAAGGGTGGCAGCACCCATAATAGGCTGAGCCTTCCTCTGTCAATCACTAAGAAAATGCCCTACAGCAGTGATTCTCAACCTGTGGGTCATGACCCCTTTTAAGTCAAATGACCTTTTCACAGGGGTCATCTGCATATCAGATATTTGCATTGCAATGCGTAACAGTAGCAACATTACAGTTATAAATTAGCAACAATAATTGTATGGTTGGGAGTCACCACAACACAAGGAACTGTATTAAAGGGTTGCAGCTTTAGGAAGACTGAGAACTGTCCTAGGGCTGAAGCGTGCTTTGAACCCCAGATTTCTCATCCTGAGAGTGGTAGGAGCTCGGTTGCTCTCCACTTTCTTAGCCCTGGCAAAACTCAGCTAAATTATAAATACTGCCTGCTTTACATTAGCAAAGGAATGTGGCTCGGTTGGTGCTTATCTGCCCAGCCTCCTCATTGGGCCACTCTCTCTACAGACTCTCTTACAGGCTCTCCTCAGCCTAAATCACTCCATCTTCCACTTCCAATCTCATTACTGTAAAAATCCAATTTGACATGAATTGTGTTTAGGAATGGTATCGGTTCTAAAAAATATTTATTCTTTTTAATTCAAGCAGAGGAACACTACTGCAAGAGTACACACAGGACCAGGCAAGGCCCTGGAATTCTCAGCAATGTGCCCAGCAGTTACCATGGACACCAAACAAGTGCAACAGCAACCATGGTCCAGCCTAGCTGAATTCTGCATCATTTCACCTTTCACACAACTTTCTTAAGAAAAGCACTTGTTTTGATTTAATTTTAAAACTTATAAAGATGATGATGATGATGGATGTGAGTGTGTGTGTGTGTGTGTGCATGCGCACACACGTCTATGCTAGAAATACACGTGGAAGTCAGAGAACAGCGTTTTGGTAGTCATTTCTCTCTTTCCATCATGTAATGTGAGAATCACTTTTGTGCAGCAAGAGCTGAGCCATCTCACTGGACCTGTTTTTAAAACTGCAAAAGTACTGTACACTGATTGTGGCAGTTTGAGTGAGAATGTGCCTGCCCCACAGGCTCAAATGTTTGAACACTTGGTCCCCGTTGGTGGCACTGTTTGAGCAGGTCTAGGAAGCATGGCCTTGTTGGAGGAAGTACGCCACTGGGACAAGATTTGAGGTTTCTATGTCAGGTATTTTGTCATAACACGGAAATGACAACATGGCTGTGGGCTGTGGGAATTCCTCTGAACGACACACCTGAATGGACACTGACACCTACTCAAGTCTGGGGCCGAGGATCCACAGTCACAGGCTTGCCAGGCACACATGAGATTTGGGGTTCTATCCGCAGCCCACACTGAAAACCATCACCTCACATTCATCTACACCTGGAGAACCCCATCAAACTCTCTATGACCACAGCTTCCCCAGAGGCTCCTGGCAGTGATCCCCTCCTCCCAGCACTGCCATTCCTCTGGCTTCACTCACCACAATCATCGTGATGCTCTTAAACCTCCTACCCATGAAGCAGAACGGAGTGAGTGCTCAGCCCGGGGTCTCCCCATTACTACAGCACCTGCGAGCTGCATCCACAGGGTATGGGGGTGGGCAGCTCATGCCTTTCCACAGCAGCACCATGTCCAGCACACAACTGCACCACAAGTTACTTATTTGTGTATATGTGGTGTCGAGACCCTGGGTCAATGGCCTGTCTGCCTTGATCTCTTTTCCACATTAGTTTCTGAGACAGGCTCTCTCACTGAACCTAGGCCTCACTGATTGGCTAGACTGTCTGGCCCATAAGCCCCAGGGATCTTCCTGTCTCTGTCTCCCCACCACTAGGATTATAAACATACTTCACCTGCCTTTCTTTAAAAAGATTTTTTTTTTAAAATTTATAGTTATTTGTTTTCTGGGGGGTAGGGGATGTATCCATGCTATAGAACATGTGTAGAGGTCAGAGGTCACTTGAGGAAGCTAGTTCTCACCTTCCACCATGTGGTCCTGCTTGGTCATCAGGCTTGGCAACATCGTGATGGCCCAGACTTGGCTTTTCTAGGGATCAAACTCAGGTCTTCACACTTTCAAGGTAAGCACTTTAATCCTCTATGGGGCCCGAAGGCCACAGCATTTCTAGTTTCCAGTGCTGCATTGTGCCTGGTCTGAACTGGGGCTTTCAGGAAGCTTTCCAGGCAGTGATGAGCACATTTACCACATTCTGGTAAATGCAGTCAGGATTCCAGTAAAAAGCTGGCACTGATTTAAAGAAACTATAAAGGAGGTCCAAGAAACAGACTTTGCCCTACAGTTCCATCTTTCTTTGTGACAATGTCACTGACCCACAGTGTGATAGGGCCCAGGTTGGGATAGCAGATCCTGTGTGATGAGAACCCACTATTTGATATTTTTAATTTTTTGTTTTGTTTTTAAACAAGGTCTGGCTATGTAGCTTTGAACTCTCCATCCTCCTGCCTCAGTTCCCTGAGTGCTGGGATGACAAACAGGGACCACCAAGTCTTGCCCTGGCTTCTCACTGTTAGTTTTCATTGCCATCAGCTCCCCACCACCTCAACAGCCAATCTTATGAAAGATCACGCTTCAGCTGGGGCTCTGAGCACGTGCCTCAAGGCCAGACAGACCCAAGGGTCTCACTCTTGATTCTGCCAGCTGAGAAAGATGCTTCCTCTTTGAGTCTCTACCCATTCACCTGACACCTGAAAATGTAATCTACATAGAAATGACCCAAGAAAGTACATATGTGTTTAAAAAAAAAGGCAGTTTCTTCAGAAGGGACTAGGTATGAAACCAGAACAGCCGTTGCGCTCCCGGTGGGAACTGGTTGCTGAGAACCACAGTGTGCTCAGCCCTCCCTTGTAAACAGCGGTGGTCACAAGCAGTCACATGACTGAGCTTGAGGACTAGATGATTTAAATGGTTAGTTCTGCTCAGTGCCCATAGGCTCCCTATTCTGTTCAGCTGTGCTAATCTTAATTATGATACGACAGCCGGAACTTTGGTGAGCATTTTGGACGATGAGACCAACTTAAAGACTGAAGACTTAAGTGAAGGCGGCAAAACAGAACTAAACAAAGTGTCAGCAGCAGCAATAATAAGCTGGGGTGTTGGCCGACCCATAGGGCCACACCAGTCTCAAAACAGCTGCCTCCTAATCTGCTAGAGCATCGACATCCACTGGCGAGCACGCTGCTTTCCACGTCTCCACTGCAGAGTTTTGTACTTCCGTCTGATAACAGCTGTCTTGACAGCTATGAGCTTCCCCTAATATAGAGCTCAAAAGAGTACACTGATGAGAAAGAAAAAACATCTGGCTATTGCAAACTAAAGCAGCCCACTTGAGTATTCACAATAGACAAGAAGAGAGCTCAGTCCCATGGTCTCGCCAGCACCCCGCTTCCCGCCAGGTGATAGAGACACACTGCCTGCGGCTCACCTGCACAAAGAAGTAGACAAGGCCCAAGGGTGGGATGATGACGGCAGCAATGGGTGTGGCCAGCAGGATGATAATGACAGCTCCAATGACACTGAAGAGTGAGCCCATGAACATCTTGATAACCTGTGGGATCATGGAGTCCACTGTGTCCAGCTCCTTGGAGAAGCGGTTCACCAGGTTCCCGCTGGGAGTGCGCTCAAAGAAGCTCATGGGTGAGCGCAGAACATTGTGCAGCAGGTCCAGGTGCAGGTGACGGGAGGCAAAGATGCCCCCAATGGACACAGCCATGGAGTAGCCAAACACCGCCACACCTAGGATGGCGAGAGGTATGAGCGTGAGACCCGGGAGTGTGATCTGCAGGCTGGCTGGAGGTATCTCAGCAAGCCAGTGGTGGTGGCCCTGTCATCAGCACGCATTTAATTTTAATAAACTAAACTTCAAATCGCCCCCATGGCCGGTGATGACCATGCCGGACAGCACAGCTCTTATAACAGACGCTTTATGCGTGAGCCCAGGGGAACACCACATCCTCTCTGTTCCTGGCTTTCTCTCAAATACAGCGTGAAGGCTGCTGCAATCTGTGCCCTGTGGCAGGAAGAAAGGAGGTTGTAAACGGAGAAACTCAAGGCATCACTGCCTGATCTGATGGTTTGTTCCAAAGTCCACAGTCCACAGAGGACTTTCTGGGACTTCTACCTGAGCCTCTTTCACCATGAACAGGGGGAAAAAGGCAGGCTCTGGAGCTGGCACTCCCAACCCTGTCAGCTGGGTCCCTTCCATGTCAGTCAATGTCAATCACCACATCTGGAAAATGGGGACACTAACACTTAGCTCAGAGCCACAGCCAGTGCTAACTGCCTCCTGGCACATGCAGGAGAATTCACACACCAAGAAGACTCATTCACTGCCCACGTGAGTACATCAGGGACACGAAGAGGACATGTGTGTAAACAAAGCAGTTTTATGAGCACACAGATCTACAGCTAGATCACACACCCTGGCACAGCTGCAGGGTGAGCTCTGGAACTGGGCTACCTCATGCAATGCCAGCTCAGCTTAGCTGTGTGGCTCTGGGAAGAAAGAACTCAGAGGGAGGGTGGGCATGAGTTCAGCAAGCATTTCAGGGTCCACCAGGTGACAGGTTCTGTCCACCTGGGTATGACTCAGTTTGGGGGTGTCAATTCCCTGAGGACTCGGGGACTCGGTTATGAAATTACACATAAAGCAATTGTAACCATACCTTGCAAGATGCCCAAGGCTCCATAGACACTCAATCGAAACTTTGTGTTCTCCTGGGTCCCATTGATGATGGAGTGGTCATCTGTCCGGAGGTGGTCATCTGTCCAGAGGCTCAGCCAATAATTGGAGGCCAGGGCAGACACATGGTTGCATAGGAAGAGGAAAATACTCAAGAAGGAGATGAAGAGGCCAATGGCCTTCATGTAGTCCCAGTACACTGACAACTTCACCTGGGACACACAGAGTGCCATCATGAGGTTAGCAGCTCCTGTGAGACTCCTCACAGCCCAGCCCACCCACCTATGCCCAGACTCTTGATCCCCTGCCACCCCATTAGTCAATGATGTTAGTCAGCAATGGCAAAGGCAGGCTTTCTGCCTCCCACAGAGCTCCCAGTTAAGCATCTGGACAGTCTAACACTCTATCATCCACCCAAACACATAAGCAAAGAAAGGCCATAAGAGGCACAGAACTCCATGTAAGTGCCCAGGGTTGGGGAAGTACCAGGAGGGGGTTCCCTGGGGAAGTGATGCTGAAGGGTTTACCAGCTATGACTGGAAAACAGGCGGAGAGGGGTGATCCATGGGTATAAAGGCCCCGAGGTACAAGGAAGCTCAACACATTTGGGAAGTGTTGAAAAGTGGTACAGGGGCCTATGCAGCCTGGGGGGGGGGGGGGAGGTCCCATTCAGTACTCTAGGCTGCTCATGGCCTGGTGGAGACTGAAGTACCAACATGGAGTCAGCAGTTCAGATCCCAACTCCAGCAAATGTCACTTGGCCTCTCTGGCTTCGGCCACTGAAGTCTTACAGCTTTGCCAAGCAGATGCATGCACGAAGTACCATATGCCAAGCAAAGCACTTTGTACTGTGCCTCACTCACCTGCCCTGTCTGAACCTTGTCTGCTTCCACCAGCTTCCAGGTCTCTTCCTTGGTTCCAGCCTTCTGCAGTTCGGCTGTGCTGCTATGTGGCCGCCCAGCATCCCCGCTGTAGGAAGAAGAACTGCTGAGATGCCTGGTAACAAGATGAGGAGGGTGTCAGTCAAAGAGCCATAGGGAGAGCAAGCACACACATAAACATGTGCCCTTCTGCCCTTCTGTTACTCCCCAGAGGGACAGTTCCCAGGGAAAGTGAGGCATGTCAGAAATGTAGACTGCTGTGGTACATGTGAAGAGCAACGGGCAGAAAGTGTGTGGGAACAATGTTCTATGTAAAGACATTATTTGGGAGCTGGAGATGTAGCTCAGTTGGTAGAATGCATGAAGCCCTGGGTTCAATCCCCAGCACTGCATAAACCAGGCATGGTGACACACACCTTTAACCTCAGCATCAAGGAGATCGAAGCAGGAGAATTAGGGATTCATGATCATCTTTAGCTATTTATCCAGTCCAAGACCAGCCTGGGATACACAAGACTCTGCTTCAAAACAATCTCAAACCATCCCCAAGCAATCTCCTTGAAGCAGCATGAGGTAGAACTGAGGGTCCCTGGCTCAGGGCCTCTAGGCATTGGTTCAAACCTGAGGTAGACATCTCTAGAGCTGTACAAGTGGTAAGTCTGCTTGCTGTGAGATGGGAGTAGGCCAGCAGCGAGCTGGAGGCCAGTAGACGCAGGCCATCACTGTGCCCAGCTCCCAAACCCAGCATCACCATCAGTGTGACCTGTGATCACATGCTGGCTCACAAAGCCCAACACATCAGGCCCATCTCAGGGACCTGAGGAAAGATACGATCATGCAGGTGGTGAGTTCCAGATGTGGGAACAATCCAGAGGCAGGCCTGTGTGAGTTGTATGTCAGTGGGTCAGTGCTGGGTCCTTTCTGGGAAGGCTCCCAAAGGATGGAGAATCAGACAGGATGTACATATATTCTAAAGTCCTGGGAGCTGTGGTTGGTAAAGGTGTCCCCTGTCCCTCCTCAGTTCCCACAGATAGAGATGTAGGGCCAGGAGCAACTCAGGGCCAGGGACCCTCTCAGTGCTTACCTCTGCAGGTGTTTTCCAACTGTGTCTGACACCAGCATCCCATTCTCCACTGGCTTTGATTCCTTTCCTGAAACACTGACACCTGGCAGAAGACAAACAGATGGACAGAACTGGGCAAGGCCACACAAAAGACCAGGAACCCAGTCACTTCCAGAGGAGACAACAGTGCACTGTTCCCTCCCTACACCACATTTGTACTGCCTGGCTGTGTTCACCTGTCACCCTCAAGTAGGCACCACAGAGTCACCGAGAGACCGTAGTCAAGAGGGTCCGGAACTCCTCCTGGGTTCAGTAGGCTAGCCTCCCTCGAGGGGACAGCTCAACTGCTTTGTGGTGGATTCCGCACTTTTTACCCGAAAACAGACCTTTGTGATTTCAGCACCCAAAGTCAGGCCTTCAGCATCCCCTTCCAATGTCTCAGGGCCATGAGGAAGAAAGGCCGCTGCTGAGGCTATGAGAGAAAACTCCAGGGGAGCTCTCTGCATCTACTGCTTAGGGTGATGGAAGCGGGGAGCTTCTGAGTTCCCTAGGACAATAAACAGGAGTCTAGGCTGTCTTCAAACCTGTGATCCTCCTGCCTGGGCTGGCTGAGTCAAGTTCCCATTTCATCTGGCTGGGTGGCTGAATTGGGGAATTGAGCCGATTGCTGGGGTGGGGCACGTGGTATTTTCATCGCCAAATAGAGTGTGACACGCACAGGAAATGATAAACCGGGGTCAGCCAGAGGGTAACGGTGCTTGCTGCCAAGCCTGAAGATCTGAATCTCTACAAGTTGTTCTCTGAGAGTGCCACATGTGCACGCGTGTGCACGCATACCCTCTGAATAGATACAGAACTACTTTTTAAACTATAAGAAAAAAGCAACTAAGAAATGCATAGTCTTCCGTGTTGTGTACAAAGGGCTCTCATGGAGTCAAGGGGTAGGAAGAGTGAAAGAGACAGACAGACTTCCTTCACAAACAGGGATTCAGGAAAAGCCATACACGTCAAGTTAGAAATGGGTACATGAAATACAGTGGCAGAGAAAATTGTCACAATCCATCACTTGAGCTGAGAGATAAGGGTAATTCTGCCTAAGAACAAATAGGCCAGACTTAGGGCAGACCTTTGCAAACACAAGGACATGAGCATGTGGAAAGAACTCTTTCCAATTGAATATGAAGGCTGACAGGAACACAGGCCATCACACAGGCAAAAAAAAAGAAGACACAGCTCCTCCTCTTCAAGACAGTCTCACTGCACCTCCAGCACACACACCCATCAGCCTCCCAGCTGCTGGCATTACACTACTTAGCTTTTCTTTCAGACCACTAGAGAGCAGAGCAATAGTGAACAATAGCCAGCAGAAGTAGCCCAGCCCCATGCCCACGAATGAGAAAACATTATAAAGCAGGGTAGGGCAAGGGAGAGTTATGCAGCCACAGAAGGAGGTATGGCTGCAACACAGACAAGCCTTGAGAATGTGAGACTTACAGCAGCTAGAAAACACTATACACTTCGAATCTTAATATCATTATTAAAATCTACTGTGGTAAGATGGGCGTGATGGAGCATGTCTTTAATCCCAGCACTGGGAAGACAAAGACAGGTAGAACTTTTGTGAGTTCAAGGCCCACCTGATCTACATAGAAAGTTCCAGGCCATCCAGGACCCTGTCTCAACCTCCATCCCTCTCTTCCCCTTCCTGAAAAAAACAAACAAACAAAAGAAAACAAAACAAACAAAAAATACACTAGGTGCCATTGGTGACACCCTAATGCTGACCTGGAAATGGACCCTACTCTCCCATATGAGAGACCACAGACATGCCCTGCTGGCAGCCACTTTGTGCCCTTAGACCAGATGCTGCTTCTCTGACATTCAAGGACTCAAGAGTTTCCCCACTTGGCCAGGAGAGATTGCTCAGTGGTTAAGAACACTAACTGATCTTGCAGAGGACCCAGGTTTGATTCCCAGCACCCACACGGTGGCTCACAGCTGTCTATGACCCCAATTCCAGAAGATCTGATGCTCTCTTCTGGCATTCTTGGGCATCTGAACACAATACACATACTTAAACTCAGGTTCACATATATACCTACACCTAAAGCAAAAAATAAGTAAAAATAAAGTCTCCTACTGAATTTAGACTAAAATTCAAACCTACTCCTTCAAGGCCCTTCTGGAGAGCGCCACAGTGCCTCACTTCCTGTCTCCTACACTGATTCCCTCGCCTAAACTGATCTGGCCACAGTAACCTCCTGCTTATTTCTTAAAACAAGCGGATCCTGAGGCCTCTGCATACGCCCACATAGTCTCTAGGTTGGCTCCTCCCCGTGCCTGTCATTTCTCCATCTCTCCCAGAGCCTATGCTGAGTCCTTGGCCTGCACGAATCTGCCTTCTCCCTCTACATTTTAAGGTCCACTCGAAGGGGGATTTTCATGTTATCTTATCCCCAAACCTGAACTGTGTCCTCCTGTGAAGTTCCACGTGCAGCCCTACCCCCAGCCTCAGGATTGTACAGAGCCTGAGACAAAATCTTCAAGAAAGACTAGTGACTCTAGGGTGAGCCACGCTGCAGTCGGGTGACTCAATTTCTACTCCACTGCTTTCTTTACAGAGAGGTGACTGTGAGCCAGGCATGGTGGTACAGGCCTGCAACCCCTGCACTCGGCAAGAGGATCAGGTGGCTGGAGGAGGGTGAGGAATGTAGAGATGAGGAGAGAGGTCTGAACACAGCACAGCACTCACTCCACAGCCAACTTCTAGCCTCAAAGCTGTGACACAGGAACTGCTTTCAGTGGAAGGTGTGCAGTACGGGCTTGAGAAAGCATAAGCTCTTTACATAAAGTAGGTGCTCAACAAATGCTCAAATCGCCAGGTAAGTAGACAGTAAACAGTTTTATTCCTTTGTGACACCAAGGCCTCAGGACAGCCTTGAGACTGCAGGCTGCCACCTGCAGGATCTCCATTCATTTGATGAGTTTTGCCCCTGGAACCTGTGCAATGAGAGTGGTCCTGCAGCTCCACCTGAGGGCCACCTATCTACCTGAGATCTGTCTGGGGACATGTAGGATAACAGACAGGTCCTGGAAGAGGTAGGAGATACTGTCAAAAAAGTCTCAGCCACTTTACAAAAACTCTAACCAAAGCAGGGTGCCCAGACCAAAGGGGTGGCCCTGTGGGCTACAGAACAGGTTTTGGCTGGTGTCATCCCTGTGCATGTCAGCTGGGGCCACCACTCCCAAGATGCAGGTGACCAGAGGGTGCTCAGAGAGCCTATGTGACAGATGGCTACCTGAGAAGACTACAAAATGGTCCCCAACTTGTCAGCCACTGGTGGAGGGACCCAGGCTGCTGGAGCCCGGCATCTGCTTCCTAAGTCCACCAGCAACAAAGTCTGTGGGGAAAGATTCAACTGGCACCTATGATTCAGACCTACAGCAGAGCAGCCCCAGGACAGCAGGTGGAGTGTCTGCAGCGGTCAGTTCTGTGGTGACGTGGTACAGGGGAACAGTAAAGCTATTGTTAACAAGCACTCAGGCCATCCCAGAAGTCCAAGACCACACTAATCACCAGCACATGTCAGACTGTCCCTGCTGTCACATCGCTCTTTAGCGGTGGCGGGGGTAAAGACACAGGCTCAGAGGGTCTCAAGGAAAGGCCCCGAGCCACAACGCGCTGAGGACCATGGCCACCATGAGTGTTCACACTCTGCCTTAGGTCACGTCCTATGACCCTCCTGCTGCCCTGAGCTACACCATGGTTGTCACTGGTACTCAGCCCCCTTGAGAATAAAGAAAATCTTAATTATCATTGTCCCCATATTAGTCATGAGGAGCCTGAAGCCCACAGGAAAAAGTACTTTACAGGAAAGATGGAGACCATCTTGAGGTCACAAAACTAGAACCCGACCCTATGTCCCTGGGTGTCAAGTGCTGAATACCCTCAATCTGACCTGTAAGGTTAAACTGGTCTGTCCATCTGTTGGTCCCCAAAGCTTGATGTGCTTGTCACCCAAATACTCTACTGAACTGGAAGAGGTGAGACCTTCCCATAAGCAGCTATGATGACCAGTGCCAATTCCTGAGAGTCCCTCTGCCATCCTTACCGTCGTCCTCTGAGGCCAAATCCTGTTCAGAACTGGCATAGGTTCGCAGGAACTCAGCAAAGGCTCCATCCCGGTCCAGCAGCTCCTGGTAGGAGCCCATCTCTGAGATCTTGCCGCCACTCATGACAATGATGACATCCACTTGGGGCAGGTAGCTGATGCCATGGGTGACCAGGATCCGTGTCTATAGGCAAAACAGCACCATGAAGGAGACAGTGTCACAGCCCTAATAGAGTCTAGAGGCATCTCAGGACCTGGTGGCATAGCTCAGGCACAAAGGCTTTGGACACACACACAAACACACATACACACACTAACAGCAGAGCCCACCCTACGCCAGGCAGGGGCAGCAGAGGACAAAGCCAGTAGAGGTCTGCCTGGACTCCAGGGATGGAGGCAAAATGAACCACAAGCATAGAACCAGTGCTGGTGGGAGGGGTCGTGCACTGAGAAGATAACTCAGAGAGTTAGGAAGACCATTTGGGAAGGAAACTCTAGGAGGGGACAGAACTGCTCAAGAGCTGGGATGGGGGGTAGTGAGGCCACCACACAAATCTGCACTGACAGCCCCATTGTGTGTTTGCAGCGCTGGGGACTAAGTTCAAAGCCTTGTGCATGCTAGGCAGGCACTCTACCACTGGGCTGTATCTATAGCTCCTTTAAGACAAGTTCTGCTACATAGGCCAGGCTGACCTAACCC
This sequence comes from Cricetomys ansorgei, assembly GCA_026225945.1. Classification (NCBI taxonomy): domain Eukaryota; kingdom Metazoa; phylum Chordata; class Mammalia; order Rodentia; family Nesomyidae; genus Cricetomys; species Cricetomys ansorgei. The sequence continues at coordinate 670,330 of JAMJFZ010004056.1, forward strand.
TCCCACCTCAGCCTCTCCGGTGCCGGGTTAACAGGTGCACTCCACCATGTCTGACTCTGATGTTTGTTTTAGATTGTAACTTTCCCTATCCTTCCAGTTCAAACAAAATTGGTCTATGCTGCACAACTCTGCTTGTTTTGCCAACCTGGGCAAATATACATGTATCAGACTATCAACAATCTCTTCTTAAAGAGCCAGGTGGTGACCGCCGTGCTTTAAAAGCTGATACACACAGCAAAACAACTCCAGTACACCATCTCTAAGGGAAACAGTGGAAATCCATGCTTTGGTTTTGCTGTTTTCCTCAAACCTCAGCATTCCTTCCTACGCATGCTAGTTTATAATTAGGAGGTAAAAACCAGTATGTTCCTCCATCGCCCTAAAAAACAAAACCTAGGATCACAACCTCTGTTTCCTCTCTGACTAAGGATGGCTGAACCATCTTCCTGCTCCAAACTTCACCCTCAGCCTCAGCCCTGCCTGTTTGGGGGAGGAATGGCAGCCTTACTGAAAGTCCGGGTGGTCTCATGAGGAAGAAAGGTCCTTTAACCAATGAGGCAATCAAATTCAAGAGGAGCCAAGAACTCACCCTATAAAGACCCGGCAGATGCCTTGGGGAGCTGGCAGATGGCTCAGTTCATAAAGTGCTTGCCATACAAGGACCTGAGTTCGATCCCCAGAACCCACACGAAAAAGTCAGGCATGGTGGCACACCCCTGTAATCCTGTCACTAGGGAGGCAGAAAACAGTAGGATCTTTGTGGTCAATATAGTTTAATCGGTGAGCTCTAGATTCAGGTTCTTGTCTCAAAGAACAAGATAGATGGTGCCTGAGTAAGGACAGCCACAATTGACTTGTGATCTCCACCTGCACACATACATGCATGCACACCAGTACATACATACATACTACACACACACACACACACACACAGAGGAAGCATAAAAGCAAGCCCAAGAATCAAGGACTTGTCCAGGGCCACACTGCCAATGAACTGAAGTCCTGGGAGAGTACCTTGTTCTTCAGTAGGCCCATGGGACCAACCACCTTCTCAAAGATGTGCTTTCCAACATGCGCATCCACAGCCGAGAGGGGGTCATCGAAGAGGTAGATGTCGGAGTTACAATACACAGCCCTGGCCAGGCTCACTCTCTGCTTCTGGCCCCCTGACAGGTTCACACCCTAGGAAGATGGTGGGGAGGGTGGGATTCTTGGAACTCTCAAAACCCAGAACCATACAAAACAAGAGCAGGGACAGAAGAGCTACTGAGTGGGGTGCCTGACTCCCAGCAAATGCTCAGGGAAAGGAAGCAGACAGCTAAGCAGCTGGCACAGGTCCATCATCCCAGCTATTCAGAGGCTAAGACAGGGAAATGGCAAGCTAAATCCAGCCTTGGCAACATCTCAAGTAAAAAGTAAAAAGAGGGCTGGGGGATGCAGCTCAGTTACAGAGCATGTGCTCAGCCTGCACAACGGTCTGGGTTTGTGGGTCTCTAGCGCCACAAGAAAGAGGGGGAGGTGACAGCTGATGACAGCTTCAGACCCATCAGCCTATAGAAGAGTATGGAAAACACAGTGGGTGTGGCAAAGATGCTATTATTCCTATTAGATTATTGCACTGGACCTGACATCCCTACTGCTGCTGTTAGCAGCCACAGTGTGGTGAGCTTCACTCTGAGCTACCGTTCCTACTGAAACCGCGCAGTGAAGCTGGTGGCACTCAGAGCGCTGAGACCCAGCCAGAGAAAGGGTTCGAGACTTAGCCCCCCTACAACAGGAGACCAATGATATGGCCATGTACAGCTCAAATGCCCAAACTGTCAAGACAGACACTCCCTTCCTATGCCAAGGCTAGCCCCCGGGCCTGTCCAGATACAGTCTTCCTATGCTGAGGTTGGCCCCAGCAGCCAGACCCCACTTTTTTTTTTTTTTGGCAGTGCCTGAGTTGGAGCTCAGGGTCTTTCCCCATACTGAACAAGCACTCTACCAGCTACACTGCTAGCCATTTTTAGAACTTTACTTTGAGATGGGTTCTTGCTAGGTGGCCTAAGCTGGCCTCATACTCATGCCTCAGCTTCCTATAGCTAGGATGATAGGTCCAGCTACAAAGGTAGCTTTGGACCCAGCGTATTGACCTGAACGCAGATACAGTACCCAAGATCAGCCAGTCCTTGTCTCTCTCCAGACTTTGGCACTGGGACTTGAAGGGGACAGTCAGGCAACCTCAAGTGCTAGACCCCAGCATATAAAATGGGACAAGGTTGATGAGCAGGCTGCCCGCCCATCCATTCTGTCTTGAAGACCCTGGCAATCCTGCCTCGGGTCCTACACAATACTTAGACCCTTCAGTTTGGATGGCACCTCCAACCTGTATCAACCCAAGGGCCCTAGCTGACCCAAAGGATCTCTAAGTCCACACCAGATAAAAATGTATCAAATAAGCAAGTTGGTGGATGGTTCCTTGGCTGGATCCTGGGAGCAGACAAACTCAGCTCTCCCTAGAGATCCCTGTCACTGTGAGTGACACGGCCCTCACAGCACACACACTAGACAACCACTTGCACTGGAGCAAGTGGGCTGGGAGACACACCAAAGGCCTCTTCAACAGTGACAGTGGAGCGGGTGACAAGAGGGACTTCAGAGTCTCTGTCTCTGTCCCACGTGACCCAGTACCAGGCAAGTCCCCTAGCCTTTCTGAGCCTCTCTTTCCTCAGCCATTCATTAGGGATCACAGCAACTCCCTACCCACCCACCCTCAAGCTGCTGTGCAGACGAAGGTTACAAATGTTAGCATGGCGGCAGAGTGAGGAAGTGGGTGTCAGCTAGTCTGGAGCCGTCTGCATTATCACTCATAGACACATCTCCTAGGTGTGCTGTGTGACTGACCAGGGACTCACTTCTAGTGTCTTTTGCTGTGGGTGCAACAGTGTGGCGAGAGCACAGCACATCTCTTGGGTCTTTTTCTCTCTTGGACTCTACATCACTATGCGAGAGGCTCCCACTTGGGTGGTTGCTGACACTTCAACTGAGATCACAGCACCAAGAACCACATGGCATAGACCTTTCCCAAACTCAGAGCTTGACAAAAGGAGCAGAGCCACAGGTTGGAGACAGCAGGTCCCTGACAATCCTCTTGCAGGAGGGCAGCATTTTGTGTGAGAGGTGCAAACAAAGTTTGCAACTCATGGCTGCAAGCTGTACCCACGCCATACTCACCTTCTCCCCAATCTCTGTCCGGTCCCCACTGGGCAGGATTTCCAGATCTGGAAGGAGGGCACAGGCTTCCATCACTGCCTTGTAGTAATGCTCCTGCATGGGGTGTCCAAACAGGATGTTCTCTCGGAGAGAGTCATTCTGAATCCAGGCTTGCTGGGGCACGTAGGCCACGGAACCCTGTGTGGCAGGTAGAGGAGAGGAAAGACACTCGATGAAAAGACAACTGCATGGGCCAGCCTGCAAGAAGAGCTGACTACCCAAGACACACACAGCAAGGGCAAGAACAGTAGAGGGCATTGATCCAGGGGAACAACACAAACAAGTGAAGAGATGAGTCCTGTTCTTTCAAGGGACAGAAAGGCCAACTTGACTGGACACAAGTGACCCATGTGAGGGCAGAGCAGGCAGGAAGGCAGGTGACAGGGACCAGTTCACACACCGCTGGTGTCATGCCTGCCTTTGTCAAAAAAGGTGATGGAAAGCCACAGAGAATTCTAAGGGAATAGAAACCAACAAACTAAATCTGAATCTAAAATCTCTGAAAAATGACTTGATTGCTATTCCAACATTCCAGGTTCTATGGGCCCCAAGTTCAGGACACCTCAGTTGTAAACCTTACAACCTATGGTACTCAGCCACAGGCTATGTCTACCAAGACACTGGGGAAAACTAATGTTTTCAATACACTTTCTGAAATCACCAGTTACAAACACTTCTTGGACTGGAAACATCAGTGGCTGGGATGGTAGGAACCTAGACATTATGGAATAAAACGCAACATGGATCCAAACATGACAAGCAATTTTCCTTTGTTAACCTTGTTCATGTTGCCAGTCCACTTACTTTAAAGAAACTGGACATATCTTGAAGCAATAGGCATCTGCCTGGACCCAAACACACATCTACTTACTTCTGCAAGTGCACTGAACCACCCAGGGAAGGATCTGGATTTAAACCAAACAGTGACATAAGCTCACATTCCCAAACATGAGTTCACAGGAGGAGGGGATGCACAGATGAGAGGTCCACACACATATTTGGCACAGCCTGGCTGCGGTAAAATAGTTAGGAGTTGTTTTGGTTTGTCTTGTTTTGTTTTTCCTCTCCGGCTGCTCCAGAGGCTGCTGGCAACACTATAAGGAACTTATTTCCACAGCAGGCAAGGGCCTCAGAGGGAATGAGGTGCATGTAGAACGGCCCCAAGGGACTTACTTTTACAGCAGTCTTTAACTCTTCCCATGAGCCAAACTTCATGCCAAGTGTGGCTCAGCACTTGAGGAGTATGCTGTACCTCAAATCTCTAAAGCCACACTCTTCCCCTCCAGGCCCTACTAAGAATTCAACTAACACTAAGGATTCAAACTGTGTTTCACAGACCAGGTTCTGAGACTATTCCAGTCACATCAATCAGCACTGAAGTTATGTCCTATTTATAGGATGGGACACGAAAAGATTTAAAAAAGAAGAAGCCAGAAGGTCCTATCCATAGAGACTGCAGTATGCATCGAGAGTGGAAAGGGGAATGGAAGGGGGATAGGGCCTTGAGGGGATGCTGGGATACACCCAGGAGTCTTCACTCCTCCCTCCCTCTGTCCTGACATTTTCAGGCAGGTATATCATTGTACTTTGGTCATATCCACCCTTGCACCCCTCCTTCCCTCAGCTTCTTCCTCCTTCTTTCATGTCATGCACACAGGAAAATGGCTGGGGCTGGAGAGATCATTATGTGAAGTAAAATAAGGCAAATTCAGAAGGCCAGGAATGCCCTCTCTTCTGCAGCACATCTGGGCATTTACTACCTGTTTATTGAGCAGCTACCACACTAGACAACGCACTGGGGCAAAACAAGGAGTGGCTATCACTGAAACCTTGCCTTCCTAAATGAGCAGAGAGAATGGGGTATGGCAGGAGGAGGGGGCTGCTCCCTCTGACAGCTGTGAGAGACACTGAGCTGAGTCATCCTCCCAGAGCATCTCTCCCCATCCCAGCTCCCAACCTACCTTGAGAGCCACGTGTCCCTCTACCTTATCCATCTCAGCCAGCAGGGCTGACAGCAGAGATGACTTCCCGCAGCCAACCTGGCCCACCACGGCCACAAGGGCTCCTTCAGGGATGGAGAAGGTGATGCTGCAAGGACACAACGTGGATCCTGAATGACACGGTGCCCTATGCCCTCCCTGCTGAGGGCGGCCCACATTCTATGGCTGTGCTGGTCAGTGCCTGGAGACCTCCAAAGCTATGGGGCAAGGTGGGCCATGGACTGAGGGGCCCAATTGAAATCCATCACAGAGCCTGGTCAGCACAGAGCCCAAGGGCTATGTGTCACCCAGGAGAGCTGATGGGGGGTATTGACCTCACTAGGTCCACAACACTGTCCCCAAAGACAAATTCCCAGGCAACCAGAAATGGCTGAGAAAGTCCAGAGGACAGAAGACCAGGATGATAGGCCAGGCCTGGAAGAAGTTTCAGGACACTGAGGGCCAAGTGAAGTGACTAGAACTGAGTTCCAGAAAGACCTTATCAACTCTGAATGGTATGCACAAGTGTGTACCTGTGGTGGCCAGAGTGCAACACTGTTCTTCAGGCTCTATCTGTCTTGTACTTTTCTGAGACAAGGTCTCTTACTGGCCTGGAGCTTGTCAAGTGGGCCAGGACGGTTGACCAGTAAGCTCTAGGGATGCTCCTGTCTCTGCCTCCCAGCGCTGGGGTATCAAGCACAAACTGCTATACCCAGCTAATGCTTTCTTTTAACAAGGGATCTAGTGATAGAACTCAGGTCTCACATAGCCCAGGCTGGCTGCCAACTCACTATGTAAGTAATGCTGACTCACAACTCCTGATCCTCCTGCCTCTGTCTCCCATTTGCTGAGACTACAGGTGTGCACCACCATACTCAGCTTTGAAATGGTCTGTTAACAAATATAAGTAGTGGTGCATGCCTTAATCCCACCACCCAGGAGGCAGAGGCTGGTGGATCTCTACAAGTTTGAAGCCAGCCTGGTCTACATTTCCAAGCTAGTCAAGACTACATAACGAGGCTGCCTCAAAAAAAAGTGAGCGTGAAGACACATAAGCTGTAAGCTCTACAGTCAGGCTAGCTTGTCACCATGCATGACACAGCTGCTGCTGCAGCTGACAGCACAGCACTCTGGTCTCCAAGCCCAGGCTGGGCACACAGAAGTCTCAGGCTCCCAAGTCGGGGCTCTTCTCATCCCTGGGCACTGGTTCCAAGGCTACCCACATGGATCCACTGTCTGATCCTTTTGTCTGTGTATGCATGTGAATGTATTAGGTGCCATTTAGCAAGTACTTTCCACCTTGATATTTAGAGACAGGGTCTCTCCCTGGGCTGGAACTCACCAAGCAGGCTACTGAGCCACAGGAATCTGCCTGTTTCTGCCTCCCCAGTGCTGGGATTACATGGGTGTCACCATGTCTAGCTTTCTCACACGGGTTCTGGGGACCACACTCAGGTGGTTACTTACTGAGTCACCTCCCTAACTCCTGGACCACTCATTGCTGATGAGTCTTTCCTGCTGTACTGTGAGGGGCGGGGTTATGGGGCCATCCTGTGCAGAACACTCAGGAATAGAGCCTCTCCCTTCCTCCAGAGGAGACCAGGACATTCTTACAGGCTTACAAGGGGAGACAAAAATTAAACAGAAAAAGGTTGGGGATTCAAAGTACCAGGAACCCTGAGCCCCAGAAGATTGTGGGGAATGGAATAGAGGCACGGGAAAGAGAGAGATGTTACAAATGAAGAGGGCAGGATTTAAGTTAGTCCCAAGGAAGATCTTCGACCTTGAGTAGTTAGTAGAAGTTGAAAGGGAAAGGCTCCTTTCTCTGAGAGCTTGTTCTGCATTTGATAAAATACATCAGGCAAGCTGCCACATCAGGGAATAATTGTTCAGGGGCACAAGTGCAAATTTGGCTCCAAAAAAGTCCCCTTGATTTTGTGTTTTGGATTCTTTAAGGAGATTGGGTCATTAAGCAAGTCCAGGCACAGTGAGTGAGAGGCACATGAAGAGGTGTCCAGGGAACAGAGCAGGGACAGGACTCTAGACATGTGTGCTGTGGACAGATGAGACTGTGTGGGCAGGTATCAGTGGAAGGAGTCGGGTAGACAGGCTACTAGGGAACTTTGAGAAATAGAGAAGAACCCCATTTCTAAGATAAGCACCCTTCAACAGAGACTCAACCTAAACACCAGCACACCCTGAGCCTCCAAGCATTGTGATTGGCTCAGAGAGATACACCATACCTAATCTGGGCCAATAAGAAGTAGGCAGGAAGTCTGAGCATGGAGCAGCTCAGAGGGACAGCAAAGCTCTGAAGGCTCTCCTGAGAACCCGGATCACATCACTAACCATGAAAGTGGACCTTCTCACTTCCCCAAACCCCAAATTCCCCTTGTGGTCCAGGAGCATGACTTCCTGTCACAATCAGAAGGTGTAGAGGTGCAGAAGGTAGAGGTGTCCTCTATCAGACACAACAGTCCAAGCAGGTGTAATTGGACCTTTTTCTGGTTGGGTAAACTGAGGTTCAGAAAGGCAAAAGGCCCTAGTCAGAGTCACAGAAGTGGAGTGTGTTCAGAGCCCCAATGTTAGTGTAGACCACATGCATCTCCCAGACTCACCCATTCAGCGTGGGAGGTTCACCTCTGGCCCACGTGAATGTGGCGTTCTTCACAGTGATGCTGTTCATCCCTCCGCCTGGAAAATATCAGAGACATGTCAGAAGCCATGAATGGCAACAGGTATACGTGCAGATGACCTGCTCTGGTCCCCTGCAGAGGCTGAGGACCCTCACTGGTTATGCAGTGCTTAGGGACACCTTCTTCTGTCTCAGGTTGGGAGGCTGAGCATGAGCCAAGGTCAATGAGAAAAAAGTTCACCCTCATGTAAACCCCTCTCCACCAGGGTACCATCATGTCCATCATCATTCTCCACATCCTAGGCTGACCTCTAGTTTAAAGCTAGGACCTTTAGCCCTCAACTCTTGGATCCTAAGACATCTTCCCTTTCTGCTCCCCTCCCTTAGCCATTCCCCCCTGCCCAGCCCCCAGCAGGTCAATCTTTCTACAACTCAGTGACAATTAACTGAAAACAGAATCTTCTGGAAGCCTTCTAGGGAATAGGAAGTGCCAGAAGGAGGAAGAGGGGTGGGAGCTTGGCCATGCCCACATTATAGGGTCCAGATTGCTTAGGGACTGGCCTCGCCCCATTTACTTTGTCTCCCCTTGTTTTCCTTTTGCTTTTGTCTCTAATTTTATTAAAAGTCCTTTAATTAGCAGCCACCTTTAAAGCTGTCAGAAACACTTACAAGGTAAGTATCATAGGCCGCAAGTCCACAGCAAGAGGAGGTTATGTAGCAGTACACCTACTGTGGCAGCTCAGCAGAGAAGGACAAGGAGACATAATCATAGGTGCAAACTCTTCCAGACCTCAGCAGAGGAACCACTATCTTGGCCAGCCCCATACTGGACAGTGGAACCCTGAGCCTCAAAGCTCAGGTGTTTTATTGATCCAGAATTCCTCAGGTGCTCTGATAGCACGTGAAGAACATTAGCAATCAAACATCTCCCACATAAATCCAATACCTGCACACAATACAAAACACCAAGACCTAGGCAGCCCTTTACCCAATAGTGCAAAAAACAATTATTTTATACATAACTAAAAATAAACTTCCACAGGGTTACTAGTTAAATGAAAGTAACCGCAGCTCCCACAAGAGGATGAGGCTTGTTTACACTATGCGAGGGTTCAAACCAAGGTACATGCTAAGCAGGAGCTGCACTCTCACAAAAAAGGAAGCTGGGTATGCTACTCCAAGAACTGGCCGGAAGTTGCTGTAGTCACAGGGCACCAGCAAACTGAGCTTTGGGTGGAGGCAGGAAAGGCAGAACTGCAAGGTGATTCAAGAAACAGAAGAACTGGTCCTGGCTTGATGGCACTTACAGAAAACAGTGCACAGCCTGGCTGCAGGAGCTCTGGATGACTGCCTTGGCTCTGAAGTCCACAGGGCCGTTCCCACACCCTAAGAGTCTCAGGACAGCAGAAAAACCAAGGAGGAGAGTTCCAGCACCTGCGTGGACTGAAGTTCTCAAAAAAAGACAAATGTCCTCCTAGTGGACACCTGGCAGTGCCTGGAGACAACTTTGGTTGTCGTACTGGGACAGCTAATGAGATATGGTGGGGAGACGCCAGGTACACAACTCAACACCCACAGTCACAAGGGAGTCCTCAACAAAAGCTGCCCAAGGGGCACCCAGCGTGATAACCTGCTAAGAGCAGTGGAGACCAGCTACCACTCTCACAAAACAGCAGACTCACACATCACTGCTGATGTCCTGTAATAACCCCCTGGGCTCCTGGCACTACATACACCTCATCACTAATGGCCAGGCACTGTGTCCTCAGTTCTGTTTACTGGACTCTGAGCCAGAGGATGTGGGGTTTTAATCCTACTGCTACCACTTCCTAGCTGGACAGTCTCTCTTGACTTACTTCCTCCTGTGAGCCAGGGCTGTGCTAGTGGCACTACCCTGGACCACGGCAGTAGGGAGCACATGCACACAAAGCCCAAGAACAAAAGCTGGCAGCAGAGCAGATGCTCAAGAAGTCTAAGGCCAGACCAGACTCCCCTGCTGGGTGCCTCAGGCAAAGTGTGCTGACTCTGGCCCTGCTCCAAGGGCCACTGCTGTGGGCCCTTTGAACTAAACATATAGACTAGAAAAGACTCACCACTGCTGGTGCCATTAACAGTAACTGCAAAGTGCCTAGAGCCTCCCACACACCCCAGCTCAGGGGTCAGCCAGAAGGCTCTCTTGAAATAAACAAATCCAGCAACGAAGTCCATAGGGTACCTGGCTGGGCCTGGCGGCACAGCCCTGTACTCCCAGCTATTCGGGGGGCTGGAGGTCCCAAGTTTGGCCAGCCTGGGAAGCTTAGACCCTGTCACAGTAACAAGAGCACTTGCCTAGCGTGTGTGAAGTCCTGTGTTCGCTCCCAGCGGGAAATAAATCAATCCATCAATTAAACTTTAAAACATCCACTGAAAGGCACTTTCACTCCCACAATCCAGATGAGGCAAATGAAGCTCTGAGTGCACAGACACGGCCAGAAGCAGACACTGGCTATCCCTCACCCAAGACAGAACAAAAGCCTGGGCTGAAAAGCCCAAAGTACTCACTCACACTGCTGGAGGGCAAGGGACAAGATAACAGGGAAGCCCCTTCCTGCCCCCTCTGCAGAGGCTGGACCCTGGGTCTTGTAGGCAAGACAGGTCCTGGAAAGGCCAGGATAAGGAACCAAAGTGGGTAGAAGACAGGTACCCACCATCCTTGACCGACCACCGCTCGATGCTGTCTGGCTCCAGCTCTTCATGAGACAGAAAGATCCTGAGACGCTTTAGGGAGACGCTGGCCTGGAGAAGTGAGCACAGGGTGTATCATCCTGAGAACATCTGTGCCACCTGCCACCTTGAGCCTGGTGCCAGGCAGCAACAGAATAAAACCTGAAGCCCACAGAAGTCAGTAAATAAAGAATAGGGGCTGCCTCGTGCAATGGGACTTTGGAAGGCAGCCACCCCTGCACTGGCACACAGTTTTCTTCAACAAATTACTGGGTTCTGGGTCCTAATTATGGAAGGACAACACATGCTGCAGTGTATATGGGTCTGCCCAGTGTATGGGCAAAGGGTCTGGGTTTGCTTAAAAAAATTCTTAAAAATTCTTAAGCACAGAAAGAATGAAAGCAGGAAGGAGGGGTGGAAATGGGAAAGGAAGAAGCAGGCTAAAACCTGTGTTTTTAAAACACTGGCTAAGAGAGACCAGAGGAACATAGACTATTCCAGAAAGATTCTTTGAGATTACAGGAAAGTATTGCTGTAAAGTCCACATCTTTTATCCCAAAACTTCTGAGGCTGGGATGGAAAGAACATGAACTACAGCCTGGACTGGAGTTGAGTTCTAGGCCAACCTAGGCTACAAAAAAAGCCAGGCATTCTGTGCCAAAGAGAAAAACGTGTTTCTTTCTCAGGGTAGAATCAAGTGACCCCTGACTGCTGAGAGAGGAGCCTCGCTGGGGTCAGCAAGTGGATGGGCACAGGCCTCCACTGGGTCCGCCAGGACACAGCAGCATGAGCGATCTGGAAGAGTAGGTAAGGGCTGTACAAATAAAGCAGTGGGCCATCTTGGGTCTGGATGGCACTGAGGGATGTGTGAGTACCAGGGCTTGGAGCTCCATGCCCCTCCTCCACATTCTCTCTGTCACCCACACACCTGCACGATGCTGATGATGACGATGGGAGAATACTGACAGCTCCCATGTCCACTCCTGGTTCCCACTGTCCCCGACAAACATGCATTATGCAGCTGATGACATGGGAGGATTCCAAGAAACCCTGTGTTACTTTCCTGGTCCCCTCTGATCAATACACACCTGCACGATGCTGCTGATGACCATGGGCAGGATGTTGAGTGGGAATCGTAAAATATTGAACAAGGCTAGGGACACAAAGGCTTTCTCTGCGTCTAGGATGTTCTTCTCATCCACGGTCACATAGACAGCAAAGGTTGACAAGGCCACCTATAGACAGGGCAAAGTTTTGAGTAATGGAGCTGCAGCCTCCCCCCTCCCCCCACCTCAGGGGAGTGGGGATTCGGTCAGGCCAGACCTCTCCACAGGGCTTAAAATGGAAGAAAAAAAAAAAAATTCAAGGAGGTGGGAAGGGGGCAGGTGCATTCCTGCAGCATAAGAACAGACCAGAAAGATACTGCAGTGAGTATTCCTGGCATGCAGGTAGCCCTGGGGTCATTCCCAACAGTACAACATACAGCTCAGTTGGTAGAGGGCTCTCCCCACACGCAGAGCTCTGAGCTCACTCCCAGCACAGCGTGAGCCAGGTAGGGTGATATGCATCTGTAATCCCAACACTGGGATGGAAGAGCCAGGAGGATCAGAAATGCAAGGTCATCCCAGCTACAAAAGGAGTTCAAGGCCAGTCTGGACTATAAGGGACCCAGTCTCAAAAACAAAACAAAAGCCAGAAAGTCCCAGCAGTGAGCCTGGCAGGCTACCCTGACTTTGGGTAGGGCTCTCTGAGCAGCAGCCCATTGGCATGTCAATTTCTTCCTTTGTCTGGAGAAAGAAGAGTCCTGAACAACCCCAGGATTGCTTGGCTCAGGAGGGTACAGTGCCTGAAGAATTTGGGTCTGCATATCCCTCCTCTACTACTCAGATGGGAGTCTCCCTGGTGCCATGTAGTGGGAAGCCACAGGGTCCCATGGGTCCTTTGGCACACCAGTAGTTATAAGCAATTTGGAAAATCATTTATTGGGTAGATGGACAACCCTGGTCCTGGAGCCACCAAAGGCGGCTTTCCCCAGGAGCAGCCATGCACACCTGTGCCATTTCAATCAGCCCTAGAATGCAGTGGGGTATGAAACTAGAACCTATTCACCCAGTGTGGCCAAGTATGGGCTCTGTTCCTCAGGTGGGTTGGCCGTATATGACACATCTATGAGGTCCCCGTATATGACACATCTATGAGGACAGCCAAGTGCTAGGCGCAGATCCTGCAGGGTCACCTGGGAGGCTGAGTTTATTCAACCTTACACTCTTGGCCAGGCCCCTGGGGCCATGCTACCAAGGACTCCAATCCTCCTAGAAGCCTGGGTCTGATACAGCCAGCAAGGAGACCTGCTCCCTGCTCTGCCTGTCACTAACCAGCCAGCAGACCCACGGAGACTTCAAGAAGAACTATCCAGACTCTGTGGCCAAGGAGAGGAGGCAGTGCTCCAAAGGCCACCAACACCCAATCATGTGGGTGGCCCCAAGCAGCCAGAATGTACAAGCCTAATAGACTGCTTTTTATACTTTTTGAGACATCTTATATATTATTTTGAATCTTTTTTTTTTTAACTTTTTTGAGGCAGGTTCCCGCTATCTAGTCCTGACTGTTCTGGAACTTGCTATGTAAACCAGGATAGCCTCTGCCTCCTGAGCTCTGGGATTAAAGGTATGTGCCACTATGCCTGACTAAAATTTATTTTTTAACTTGAAAACTGTACACATTAGCCAGGTTGTGCATGCCTTTAATCCCAGCACTTGGGAGGCAGAGGAAGGCAGATCTCTGTAAGTTTAAGGCCAGCCTGGTCTACAGAGTGAGTTCCAGAACAGCCAGAGTTACAACAGAGAAACCTTGTCTAGAAAACACACACACACACACACACACACACACACACACACACACACACACACGCAAACCCACTGTACGTATTAATGAGGTGCCATGTGATGCTTTGACACACTAACTCGGGTTATGCAGTACCCTTCAATCATTACTCTCCCCAGTGCAGTAAAAACACATTCTTTTGTTCTAGCGTTTCCAAATGGACCAGACACTATTGCTGTCTGTTGGCACTGTGCTTCCATCTAGTGGTAATTTATTACCTATCCATCAACTTCTTCCCATCCCTTTCCCTCATGCAGAAGTATTCTTTGCTCAAAATCCTCTAAAAATAGCCCACACAATGGAATATTACTCAGCCATAAAAAGAATGCCATTCTTACACATGCTATTTCATGAACGAAACCAAAAAATGTCATCCCAAGTAACAGAAATGGAAATCTACCTCAGTTTTTATTCTGTTTACACAGAATGTTCCCAACAGGCACATCTACAGAGGCAGGAAACAGACTCAAGGTACCAGAGTCAGTGGGAATAAGGGGTTGGGGGTAACCTGTCACAAGTATAAGGCCTCCTACTGGGTAGTGAAAGCTGCTGGCTTTGCTGCCTACTGGAGAAACTGCCAAGCTCCATGCAGACGTGCAGGGCTACATCTCAAATAATAAAAGACAGGCCAGTGGCAGGTAAAGGCGCTTGCCACCAAGCCTAACAACCCAAGTTCCATCCCTGGGACCCACATGGTGGGAAGACAGAACCTACTCCCACAGGTTGTTCTCTGAGCTCTGCACATGAACCATGGCACAAGCATATACTCACATACACACACACACACACACACACACACACACACACACACGGTGACAATAACAACAAAACTATCTAAAGTCAACGTGCTTTAGTATAAAAGCCCAAGTCTTGGCTAGGCCCCAGGGCCACTGCATCGCAGACACCATCCTCTGTCACCAATCTGACCCTTCTATCCAGACATGTTTCTTCTCACTTCCTCCGTCAGTGCCTCTTCAGCGGGGAAGAAGACCTTGGATACCTAGCAGATGTGTCTCTCGCATGGTGCCCCACTCATACTAGCTGCTGGCAGTGTAGGGCTGTTATTCAGGGGTGAGTCCTATGTTCTCCAAGATGTGGCAGTCACCCAGACAGCCATCGCCTATTAACTGAACATCTACTAGGTTCTGTGTGCCATGGGTTGGGGAGCAAGGCAGGCCAGGCAGCCCTGAGCATCAAGGTCTAGGGCTACACAGGACTGGCCAGGAGCTCTGGTGTGATGTTTGGTAGTGCAGAGTGGCTGAGACTGACACATAGATGGGATCAGGACTTGGAGATTCCAGCAGTAGACTCAGATGTTTGTCAGCATGACAGACCTGAATCAATACAACCTTAGTCACTTGTTAATTCGCCTACACACAGGTACCTTGTAGATATCATTTGCCAAGACCCTTCTGCTCTGGGGACAGAAATAACAAACAGAGCTCTGATCAGTAGAGTGCTACATAGCAGTCATTAACCCAGGGGCTGGTGAGTACTCTACAGAGTAGGGTCCAGGTCAAATAAGAGGCAAAGGCTCACAGATCACCCAAGAGTGTGCTAAAACTGGCTTAGTAAAGAGCACCAGGTGACAGACACTCGATTCTGACCCCAGAACAAAAGGCAAGGCTTCCCTGTCTGCTGTAGCCTCCCATCTGTCCTCCATCATTATGGATAAACATCACCCATCCACTGCCAGGAACCTGCCAGTGGAAAGGCAGCACAGACCACATAATTCCTCCTGATGTAGGCAGAGGCTGGGCACCTTTGCAGGCCCCAGGTCTCTGCTGAAAACTGGCCTGAACAGTTTCTTGCCAAAAGGCTCAGCACATTGTCCTGGTAGCCCAGCAGGACAACCTTCCCTGCTGCTGTGGTTTCAGGGTGAAATCCCACACAGACTCATGTGTTGAGACACCTTCTCTCCAGCTGGTGCTACTGTCTGGGGAGGATGCAGGCCCTTTGGGATACCAGGTCTGGATGGCAAATACATGCCTCCCAGGGCAAGCCTTCTGGTTTATAGCTTGGCCCTGCTTCCCGATCCACCAAGAAGGGAGCAAGCCATGCTGGATGAAAGCTCCCACTGCAAGTGCAATGCCATCCTAGGCACCACAGGAGACTGGTATCTGAGTCAGAGTTAAGCCTTCCTCCATTAAGTTGCCTCTGTCAGAGATTTTTGTCATAGCAATTTAAAATGTAACATAGAGAGACCCACAGCCAAACATTAGGAGGAGCTCAGGGAACCTCACAGAAGAAGGAGAGGAAGGATTCTAGGAGTCAGCGGGGTTGAGGAGACCAAGAGAACACTACCACAGAATCATCTATGCAGGGCACACAGGAGCCCACAGAGACTAAGGCAGCAGTTATGCAGCATGCATGGGTCTGCACTAGGTCCTCTGCATATATGTTAAGGTTATTCAGTTCTTATAGAACTCCTAACAGTAGGAGTGGGGAGGAAGGTCCTCTGACTCTTTCACCTGCTCTTGGGACCCTTTCCTCCTACTGGGTTGCATCTTCCAGCCTCGATATGAGGGTTTGTGTCTGTCTTATTGCTGTCTTGTTATGCTATGTTTGGTTGATATCCCTGGGAGGCCTGCTCTTTTCTGAAGGGAAAAGGAGTGGATCTGGGGGAAGAGGGAGCTGGAAGTTGGGAGGAGTGGAAAGAAGGGTAACTGTGGTTGGGACGTATGAGAGAAATGTAAATAGATTTTTAAAAGTAACATGCACCCAACTCAGCCAGAAACCAAGGGGCAAGTTCAGAAGTCCAGAATCCTTCTTTCCAGGACTTTCTGGCTTTGGAATAGAGACAAGAATGAAAGATCTTTAAGTTCAGCATGCTCAGTAATAGCCCAGAAGGTTCTGTCAAGGGCTATAAAAAAGTGTTCCAGATCCATCTCATTCTTAGTGGAGCACAGCTCAGGTAAACCTTGTAACCCACCCCATCAATCACACATCTAATTCTCAACAGTGAAGACTTCTGCAATGCCTTGGATTACTGTGTAAGAGTAAAGGGAGTAAAATGCAAGGTGCCTTTGTGTCTAAGAGGGGTAGAGCCCTACAGGGTGAGGAAGAATGGGAGGACTTGCCCATGTCAGAGAAGACACTTTGTTTTCTCAACACAGGGTTTCTCTGTGTAGCCCTGGCTGTCCTGGAACTCACTTTGTAGACCAGGCTGGCCTCAAACTCAGAGACCTACCTGCCTCTGCCTACCTAGTGCTGGGATTAAAGGTATATGCCACCACTGCCTGGCTAACACTTGTTCTTTCAGAGTTGAAAATCAAACTGAGGGTCTTGAGCATGCCAGGCTATGTACAGTACAATTCTGCTACCATACATAAAACTATTTTAAGGATTTATCCTATTTTTACTTATCTGTATATGTCTCTGTGTATGTGCCACATGTGTATGAGTGTCCACAGGAGCCAGAAGAGGGTTTCAGATCCCCTGGGACTGCAGTTCCAGGTGGTTGTGACAGTTCAATTTGGGTGCTGGGAACTGAACTCAGACCTCTGGAAGAGCATGGAGTGATCATAAAACTACTGAGTCATCTCTCCAGACCCCTACAAGTATTTTTCAATACCTATAATCTTAGACACTGTTTTCTGAAGATGCACAGAACAGACTCACTGGATCAAAGGACCTGTCACAGAAGAGATGTGTTGGGCAGCATGCATCCACACTTCAGAACTTCCCGCATGATCTGGTCTTTACCATGAACAGCAAGGTACTAGTGTTAGCTTTGGACCCTATGAGGAACAGGGACAGGCTGTCCACAGACTCCCTCCCAGTGCTGGCATTCCAGACACAGGCAATAAACAGAACTGTAATTTTAGAAATGTGTCTGGCAGTGCTACTGGACACATGGTCTTAGTAGCCACTGGCAAGCCACAGCTTACAATCAGTTAGTAACAAGAAAACACTGTCACTAGACTTCTCCGGCGTCTATCAGCTATGGTACCAAGTGTGCAGTTTAGTCCAGGTAACACTTTATGTGTTGGTATGTGCATTTTTATGTGAGTGCATGTATAGGCCAGAGGACCACCTCAGCTGCCATTCTTTAGGCACCGTCCACCTTGGGGGTTTTTTGTTTTATGTTTTTTTGTAGGGGTTTTAGTTGTTGTTGCTTTTGTTTTGTTTTTTTTTGTCTTGTTTTATTTTTGGAGACAGGCTCTGTCATTAGCCTGGAACTCAGCAAATAGGCTAGACTGGCTGGCCGGGGAGCCCAGGAATTTGCTTGTCTCTACCTTGGCATCACTCCAGACTCTGTTGTTAAACATAGGTGCTGAGATCAAACACAGGTCCTCATTGTTGCAAAGCAAGCACTTCACCGCTGATACCCCAGCCCTGGCATGCTTTCTTGTAAGACTTTATCAATGAAGGAAGCTGACAGCACAGGCTTGCACTCTATAACAGACTGGCTACCTGGAGCTGCCAGGGGTGAAAATAAAGGGGGCTGGGGTATCAGCCTTTGAGGGGAGGGATGGAGAAGCCTTGCTCAAATGGCAATCTTTTGTCTACATGGTTTACTTTGTAGTGATGGGGACAGAACCCAGGACATCATGCCTTAGCAAATTCTGTACCTCTAGGCTACACCCCAGTCCTGAACTAGAAGCCTTTGAAAAATATTTAGGTGTTGGCTAGTGAGATGGCTCAATGGCAAAGGCACTTGCTACCAAACCTGATGAGCTAAGTTCAATCCCTGGAGCCCACAAGATGGAAGGAGAGAACCCTGTCCTATGGCCTCTGCACATACCCTCATATCCCCTTATAGACACGCACACAAATACATAAATCTGATTTTAAATTTTTTATAAATATTTAGGTTTAAAAACAGCTGGGCAGTGGTGGCAAACGCCTTTAATCCCAGCACTCAGGAAGCAGAGGCAGGCAGATATCTGTGAGTTTGAGGCCAGTCTGGTCTACAGAGTGAGATCCAGGACAGCCAGGGCTACACAGGGAAACTCTGTCTCAAAAAAAAAAAACAGAAAAACAAAACAAAAACAAACAAGCAAACAAAAAACAGAAGACATAACATCCCTCATGAAAATCACAGCCCCACTCACCAGGAAAGGTGTGCAGACCCAGGTGAACGTGCCCATAGCTGCCAGGTAGGCAGATTTCTTCAGCACCTTAAGTTCCTCCTGCCTGATGTCCATGACCTTGTCCTGGAACGCCAGCTCCCAGGCATACAGCTTGAGCACTTTGATCCCATTGAGGATCTCATTCATCAGTTTGATTCTGTTGTCTTTGCTCTTCATGTGTGCCACCTGCAGACGGGGGAGAACAGCACCTGGGCCCTCACTTCACTGCTGTCTTTGGCAATGACATCTACACTAGAAAGGGCTCCTCCCAGAGGGTGGGAGAGCTGGCCCTGGACCCCATGAGCCATAGTGTCAGCCTCCAGAAACAGCTTCAAATGAGTTGGATTCAACTAAAAGACCAACTCAGAGCTGAGGGATGGAGGTGAGACAAGCCCCACAGTCATTCAGAGAAGATGGGATGCGGCCTTGTGCTGCTAACCTAAACTTGGAGAGAAGAAATTATTTCCTCCTTTCCTTTTTCCTCTCCTTTCCTCTATTCCTCTCTCCTTCCCTCCCATTCCTTCTTTCTTCTAGTTCTCTCTTCTTACAGGGTCTTACTTAATAGCTCAGGCTGGCCTTGAACCTGTAGTCCTCCAGTCTGTTTCCCAAGGGCTAGACTGACAAGAGCACACCATCACACCTGTTATTTTCTTTTTCCCATAACTGATTTTTAGCCACTCTCTGGTCATTAAAATACTGAAATGCCAGGCCCAGCTGGCACTGGTTCTGGTACTTCACCCTTGGCAGACCATCTTCTAAACATTTCATACCCAGCATGCCATACTCAGCTAAGTCAGTGCCATGGTCACTCCTGGGTCACAGATTGGGGAACCATACACAACTAGACCTGAAAACAGAGACAGGAGCATTTTTGGAGGTGAGCCACTCAAGGAAGCCTACTTATTCCAGGACAAAGAGCTGCATATCCCAAAACTGTTGGCTAGCCTGCTCCATGACGTCAGCCTACAAGGCCATCCTCCCACCAAGGTCAGCCCACCTGAAGTTTATCTTCCCTGCAGCCCACCAGTGCAGCCATGCACAGCACACAGTCAACTAGGGGCAGAGAAACATGGGAGATTAAGGACATGGGATGTGAAGACCACATGATCCACACAGGAAGATAACCAGGCATGGGGTCAAAGGATAAAATCTTAGCACCACAAATGTCTACTGAATAGAAACATATAGTAAAAGTATCAGCAGTTGAGTAGTTTTATGGGATTCCTAAGTGTAGGAACAAGTAGGTCTGTTTCTTGTGCCTTTACTTGGACTCTTCTCCTGATGTTTTTTTTTTTGTCCAATTCCAATGTTAGTTTTCATTTTATCTTCATCTTTCATCATTATATTATATTCCCTTAGAAGCCTATTTGTTTTCTAATGAGAGACAGAAAGTGAATCCAGATGGAGGAGAGGTAGGAAGAGACTAGAGGGGTAAAGGGAGGAGAAACCATATTGGGATATATTATGTAAGGGAAAAAAAATCTACTTTCAATAAAAGAGGAAAAAAGAACTTTTAAAATTTAAAAAAAAGAAAAGCACATCATTTCATACCAGGCCTAATTATACAGTTAGCTAGAGCTATTCATTATATGTGGAAAGTTCTAGAAATAATGCCAGGTATGGTGGTCAAAGTCTGTAATTTTCGAAGCTCGAGGCAAGACTGAAAGTGAGGCTACTCTGGATTAAAAGACGAGATCAAGACAAAGAAAGAAAGAAAAAGAAAGAAAGACAGAAAGAAAGAAAGAAAGAAAGAAAGAAAGAAAGAAAGAAAGAAAGAAAGAAAGAAAGAAAGAAAGAAAGAAAGAAAGGAAGAAAGGGAGAGGGAGAGGGAAGAGAAAAAAGAAAAGAAAAGAAAAGAAAAGAAAAGAAAAGAAAAGAAAAGAAAAGAAAAGAAAAGAAAAAAGAAATTACTAGAAGGATCCACTTCAGTGGGCTCACAGTGGTCAAGAAGGTAGGACAAAGGACACCATTTCTCCTAACGTACAGTCTTGCATAGTTTATAATTTTATAACAGAAAAGAACCTACTGTGTTCAAACACTTTTTTAAAAAGAACCTCTCAAAATGAAAGTACTGCACATAATTGAGACCAATATAAGAAAAAAAGGTGAAGTTGTTACTTAATTTTCTTTTTTTCTTGGGCGCTAGAACCCAGGTCTTTTCTCATGTAAGCAAGTGCTCCACATCTGGGGCTCCAGGCCCATCCCCTGACCTTACTCTTGAAAGCACACAAATATGAAAAATGAGTAAGAGGGAAAGAGAGAGAGAGGGAGGGAGGGAGGGAGAAGGAGGAAGGGACGGGAGGGAGGGAACTAGGGAGACAGGCAGGTAGTCTCCCAAGCCACACGGAAAGAATGCCTGCTCAGACCAACTCTGGTGTACTGACCTGGCTGCCCTTTGGAAAACCTGCAGAAACTCCAAAGCCAAGTCACTCAGGGAAGCAGTACCCCTGTATTATGGCACCTATAATAGATGAGGCTGACCATCCCAGGCCTAAGCATCATGAAGCTGGGTGACCCTCATCTGGGAAGGCCCAGGCCAGAGCTCAGAGTGAAGCCTCATGGAGGTGGACATCTTACCTGGTAGGTCTTGGTTTTCATGGCCATCACAGCATTGAAGGGCACCATGAAGATCATCACAGCCACTCCAGCCAGCACAGAAGGGCCCAGGTTCTAAGGAAAGTCAGGTGACAATTAACCACTCAGCAAACAGAAGAGAGCCCTGGCACTCACGTCATCTAATGTGGACTACGCACTCCAGGTGGACCCCACCAAGCAAGTATTGGTCCAGTCTTTTACCCAAAGATGGGGCATCGGGAGTTTTCAGTCTTGGGGTCCTCCCAACCCTTTAAAAATATACAAGTAAACTATCCCTAATCCAAAGCTCTTGAGAAACAAGTAAGCTATTCAAATTTGACCTTTGACATCTTAAAAAGGCTCTAAGGTGCTGGCTAGTAAACAGTTAACCTTCAGCCTGATGACTTAGTGCTATTCTGGATGGAAAGGTGACTGACTACAAGATTGGTTGGCACCATGGCACCTGGGCTTCTAAGGAGTTTCCTCCCGCTCACAGAACAGGTAAGGGGGAATTGCCTCACCTCGGCTGGTACCAACTGTGTGGCTTGTATGCAGCCTCCTTGAGGATTTTTGTACTTGCCAGGCAGAGCAGACACACAGGTGAGCTGCAACTACCCATCTCCCCCAGCTCACACCTGTGACCTTGACTTGATAGAGACTCAAAGCTATTGCTCTCTGCCCTTGCATGGGTGCCTTATCCTTGCTGATTGTGTATGGGGTGGGGGTATGCATGTGTAGAGGCCGGAGGTTGACTTTGGTGTCCTCCTCAGTCACTATTCACCTCATTTCTTGAGACAAGAGTAGAGCTTCATGAACCTGGAGCTCAGGTTTGGTTAAAACCAGCTGGCCAGTGAGCTCTCTGCCCCTCCTCACAGTTCTCAGATCACAGACAGTGGGTCTAGATTTTTGCATGGGATCCAAACTCACACTCTCATATTTGCACAGCAGACTTTTTATGGATTGGGCCATCTCTCTAGCATCTCTGATGGTTTTCGATAATCAACTTTGACTCGGTCCTCCTAGGGAATTGTCAAGTCTGGTATGGCTCTGGCAATCATCCTCTATGACAGAGTACATGTCACGCATTTCATGACACTCCAGCATAAGCTAACAAAACATTCTATGATCGAATGCATTGATTTTTTGAATATTTATTACAGTTATTTACATGTGTACTTGTGCTTGTTGGGCAGGATATAATACACAAGTGTGTGTTCGGGGGAGTTGCTATACACAGATGAGTGCACATGGGGGGTGCAGTATACAGGTGTGTGTGCGTGCGTGAGTTCAGAGCTCAAACTCAAGTGTCATTCTTCTTCAGGATACCATCTGCCTTATTTTGTGAGACAGGGTCTCTCTCTAGCCTAGAACTAATGGATAGGCTAGGCTGGCAAGTCAGTGAGCCCTAGAAATTTGCCTCAATTGCCACAATTCTTATAATATAGGGCTTTGTTTGTTTTGTTCTGTTTTTTGAGGGAAGATCAAACTTGGGCCTTTGCACTTGCCTGGCAAGTATTATGTAGACCTTTCTACCAAACCCAGAAGAGAGAATCAGAGCCCTAGAGCTAGAGTTACAGGCAATTGTGAGATGCCTGACATGGGTGCTGGGAACCAAACTTGGATTCCCTGGGAGAACAGCAAGCATCCCTAACCCCTGAGCCATCTCCAGCCAATTTATTGCTTTCTCACACAATATAAATACATTGGGAAATAAAATTTCATAACAACTTTTTGATATCTCCTCAGTCTCCCTGAGGATCACATGTTCATTCAGCCAGTGGTGGAAATTTGGGACACTGAGGACAGACTCTGTTACAATAAATATTTCAGGGGGAGGCATGCCCAAGGTCATAGAAGCCAGATTGGAAGAGCCTGTCTCATCTCAGGGCAACCTCGGCAGCCACCATCCTATACTGTGGGGTTGGTGGTCTGAGTAAAGAAATCCTGCTTTGGATCTGAAGACAGTCTTACTATGTAGCCCAGGCTAGCCTCCAAGTTAGATCCTTCTTTCTTTATGATTCACAAACCAATCTGGGAGGTGTCTCGACATTTCTCATGGATTACAGTTCCTAGGAAAGGGTGTACTTCACAGTATCCACCTAAAGATGTGTATTTAGCTATTTATGTTCTCTGTATGGGGCTGGAGCCACAGTGGGGGCTTGCTCCCCAAGAGCCGGGTCCCGGGTCTGGTTTTCTCTTTCACAGCTGCATCATCAAAACCGTTTTACTTGCCATTCATCTCTATCTATACAAAACAGTTTCACTGGTGAGATGGCTCTGTAAGTCAGGGTGCTAAAAGGAGAGTTGGGGAGATGGGTGACTGGGTCATGTGTTTGTCTGTAAGCATGCTTGCCACCAAGCCTGATGACCCCAGGTCCCAGATGGTGGAAGAAGAACTGACTCTTACAAGTTGTCCTCTGACACATCCTTCACATAAGCTGTGACACACAAACACACAAAAATAAATGCTTTTTCTTTTTCTTTTTTTAAATTTAAATGTAAACTTCATTCAACAGATACTTTGCTGGTGTGTTCAGGTACAACACCCACCCAAGACATGAAGACTCCAATGCTATCTGTCCACAAACAGGTGTCGGTGACAGTACACCATGGGGCCAAAAATCTACCTCAGAAGATCAAACAAGCCCCTATGCTAAGAATACTGGGACTCAAATAAAGGAGGGGAGGGTAGAGGGCTGGGGAGGTGAGTCCGTAGGTCACATGTTTGTCCTACAAGCATGTGGCCTGAGTTCAGATCCCCAGAACACATGTATGCATGTGTGTAAACTTAAAGACCTACAGTGTGCAGGGAGGTAGTGCTGGGAGAATCCTGGAAGCTTGCAGGCCAGCCAGCCTGGCAGACACAGCTAGGAACAACAAAGAGACCCTGTCTCAAACAAGGCAGAAGGTGAGTACCAACATCCAAGGTTGTCCTCTAACCTGATGTGTCCAGGAATGGATGCACATAAGGAGAATTCTAAGGGCCAGTGAGAACACTCTAAGAAAACTGGACAAGAGTTTTGAGACCTCGATTTCTTCAAAACATGTAATTGTTCACAGAATGTGTCTTCATACTCCTCCCAGGGTATAGTGGATAGGAGTGAGTTCATTTCAGATTACTCATTGTTGCTTGCTGATATTACTCAATTTAAATTATTACTCAGTTTAAATTATACTTTATACACCTCTATGGAAAAACATATTTTGTCATGTGCGGCTTGTCCTTGTGATTGTATGCCACTGGAACTCATGAGAACTTGACTCATGTGACCTTTCTTAACCTTCAGAGTATAAACTGTCTGGAGCTCTGAATAAACTTGGCTAACGCATGAGACTTTAGTCCAACTCATTTATTGGCTCCATTCTCCCAGGTCCCACCACCTCTAGAGTGGCAAGGCTCATGAACACGTGTGCCCACATGCACACATGCCTGTGCACACGCAAACATATATAGAGATTAATGAAACAATGGGAGGTGGTCCATCTAGGATGGGGTAGAAATCAAGTGTGACTAAGGAGGGTAATTCCTTCAGCTGTAGATGGAGCTCAGTGGCAGAGCACTTGCCTAGCATGCAAAGGAGTTGCACCCAAGTTCCACCCTCAGTACTGGGAGAAAAAAAAGAAGAAGGAAGGAAGGAAGGAAGGAAGGGAGGGAGGGAGGGAGGGAGGAAAAAAAGAGAAAGAAATAAGTTCCTGGGGGAACGACAGGACATGTGTTGTGCCAGAAGCCTCAGGCTCACTATCTTCTCAGCCTAGGAACTACTCATGGCCCACCAGAAAGACTATCACATCCTTTGGCAATGGCTAGCCAGTCAGAGACTTCTCCTTCCTAGGGCACAGCCATTGGTTCAAGGATGGGAACAGGACTGAGATAGCTAATCACCGTGCCTCCGGAAAGACCCATGGAGGCAATGAATGCAATCTGCTCTCCTCTTGTATTATTTCCTGTAAAGATGACACAAGATCAGAGCTTCAGAAGACATAAGGGCATTATGAATACAGCCAGTTAAAGAAAGGAGAGCCAAGAGATAACTATAGAGGAATAGGCCTGTGTGAAAGCTAGAAAGAGTCTATATATATTCCAGGGGACTATATGAAGGGATTTGCATTTAGAGGCCTGTGTAGGCTGGATAGAATGTAGAAAGAATGTTAAGAATGCTGGTGCACACCTTTAAACCTAGTATTCACAAGGCAGTGGTGATCTATATCTTTAATCCCTAAAACAGAAACACAGTGTGGAAGCAGACACAAGAAACAGAGGTCAGTAAGGAGTTAGTGTCACACTAATAGTAAGGAAGTGACGATGAACCAGAGTGAAGGCCAGGCAAAGTCCTAATCAGAGGAAGAGTTAGCAGAATGAGTCAGAGTGAGGACACACCCAACTCTCAAGATACAAAGGCCAGCTCTGAGCTCAGAGCAGAGTCAATTACAGCAGGCAGTATGAGGTGCAGATGGGGGACAAGACACAGAGACAACGAAGCAGACTGACTGGAGATAAGGCAAAAAAGCAGAGAGAGACACAGAGGCAGCTCAGCAGACGAAGTCAGTATCAGACAGAAAGAGTGAGTCAGTTTGAAGTCAAGTAGAGCAGTTCAGTCTGAGGTAGTCAGACAGTAAGCCAGAGTCCGCCAGTGTCCAAAGGGTTCAGTCAGAAACAGTCAGCCAGCTCAGGTCAGTTTGAACTAGCAGCTTGGAGAGTCTGGGCCATAACAACAAATGAGTTGAGTTGAACCAGAAGAAACAGAGTCCAGAAGAAGCCAGCCAGAGTGGCTCAGTCAGTATTAAGTCTCAATGGTTGATTAGATTGTACAGAGGATTAAATGCTCTAGATTGTACGAAGGCTGAGGCTGAAGTCTTCCAGTTCTAAGGCTTAAGCCTAGATTGTAAGGAGGCCAAAATGCTCCAGGGCTCCAGGACTAACACCAGTGATTGAATTAGGGAAAGAATAAAGAGTTTTGAACCTGAATCAACGTCTACTACATCTGATGAATCTATGGCTACATCTGGTGCTCAACATAATTAACAGCTACAAATAACAAGAGAGAAACTAAGTCCTCCAAATCCTGGATCTGTCCAGGATTCTTGAGGATCCCTGGATTCTTTAGGTATGAGCACTCCTCCCTCACAATTCCTTTTGTCTGCTCAGGCTAAGATGGATTTCCATTCCTTACAACTAAGAGATTCTTAGCCAATATATTTGGGTTCCAATAAATGAGTTTGTTTCACATTTGAGGGGGTAAAGTGGAAGAGAGATAATAGGTTAACTATATACAAGGTTGTTAATTACATATATTTCATGAAAAGACTAACACAGTTGATCATGGTGATGCATGTCTGTAATCTCAGCACTATGGAGGCACAGGCAGGAGATATATCTCTGTGAGTTTAAGGACAGCCTGGTCAACAAAGCAGTTCCAGGCAGCCAGGACTACAAAGTGAGACCCGGTCTCAGAAGTAAAAAAGGAAAGACGTAGCAGTGCACATCTGCCATCCAGTGCTGGGTAGGGGAAGCAGAGACAGGCCTGGCGCTCATTGCCCAACCACCCTAACTAAATCAGTGAGCTCCAGGCTCAGTGAGACACACTCTCAAAAAAAAGGTGTGGGGAGATTGAGAAGGACACCTGAGGTCCACCTCTGACCCCTGAGCACATGCACACATACACACACACACACAGAAAAGACAATGCATACATAGTCACTAAGTAGAACCCTGACAACACAAGGAAAGAATAATCAGAAACTAGCCAATGGACCAAAGAATAAAACGTAAATGACAGTAAAAAATGTTCTTCCCACCCATGCCCTCCCTTCACAAAGAGACAAAGGGTGAGCACACACCAGCCACAGGAGGTAGAGGGCAAGGATGACCTGTAGAGGGGCTGACCAGATCATGTTAATGTACGTGGCCAAGTCCATGAAGCGTTGTGCATCTACAGACATGAGGTTGACGATCTCCCCAACCGTGGAAGACTTCCTAGCTGAATTGGTGATCACGAGAGCCTGTGGGATACAGGAGAGGGAAGAGGTGAACCTGCAGGTGAAGGCAACGGATCATGGACTCTCCCCATGACTCTAGACAAAACTCTGGACAGTGGTAACTGCTGATCTCTCTCTTCCCCATCCTGAGCTGCTCCAGGCACTTTCTAAACCATGGCTTTGCACACTTCAGTATGCAGGCATGTCACTTGAGAGAGACCCCTATTGTTTCTTGATCAGCAGGTCTGTGGTAGGCTAGGATACTGGATTTCTAGGAAGCTCGAAGGTTGTCACCATACTGCTGGTCCCAGATCCCAAAGCAAGGCTCTTGGGGCTAGACAATGTTTTGTTTGGCCACTCTGCATACTGACTACAAGACAATCTCTGGCGTCTACCCAGAAAATGCCCTCACCCCAAGTTGTGATACCTAAAGTGTCTTGAGGTTGTCAGAGGCCGATTGACTCTAGTGGAGACATCCCTCTAGACCATTGGTTCTCAAGCATAGTTGTACACAATCGTCTGGGACAGTCTTAAAAACACACCTGTGCCACTCAGCAGGATTAGCTTGACTTCAAGGTCCTACTAGTCTGGACTGCAGCCTAGGCACCAGGACTCAAGATAACAGGCAAGTGTAATTCATAATCAAGGCTGGGAAGCACTCGAAAAGCCACCTCTCTTGCCAGCCTGTGATCCTGGTGGTACTATTGCCCCAGAAGCCAGGACATGAGTGAAATGGAAAACCAGTGAGTCCCTTTAAGTTGCCTGTTTTTTTTTTTTTTTTTCCTAATGAAAAATAAAAGAAAGAGTATAGATTTAAGTAGACACAGAGGATCTGGGAGGAATTGGGAAAGGGAAAACTGTTATCAAAATATATTATATATAAAAAAAAAACTATTTTCAATAAAAATTAAAATTATGAAAAAAAAAACTGAACATAAATGGAAAAAAAAAGTGGAAGTGGGGCTATGGCCCAAACTCTATGGGATAGTCTCTACCAAGCATGTGCACCTCCAGCATGGCAAAACAAATAAAGATATTTAAAGCTTCTCCTCCTCTGTTCGAGAAGCATTTCAAATTCAGTATGGGGGGGTGGGGCGGGGAGGCCCTGGAGAGATGGCTCAGTGGTTAAGAACACTGGCTGCCCATCCAGAGGACCTGGGTTCAATTCCCAGCACCCACATGGCATCTCACAACTCTATAACTCCTGTTCCTGTATGAGGGTATCTGGCACCCTCATACAGACACATGCAGGGAAAACACCAGTGTACATAAAGTAAAAAATTGAATATATTAAGAAAAAATTCAGAGCAAAAGCAAGTCCAAGATATGGAACTGGAATAAAGATTTAACATAGATTGCTTTAAAAAAATAAATAAATAAAAATTTTAAAATGAGAATGTGCATGCAGGTGCACACAGCCACGGTGTACATGTAGAGGTCAGGTGTTGTTCTAGCCTTCCAACTTGCTTGAAACAGGGTCTCTTCACTACCATACCCCAGGCTACTTAGCTCAGGAGCATCTGGGGATCCTCCTGTCTCCACCTCCCATCTCACTGCTGGTTTTACAGACATGAACTACTTTACATGGTTCTGGGGATTCAAACTCAAGTCTTGCACTTTACCCATTGATCCGTCTCCCTAGCCCCTGAACTTAGATTTCCACCCATGACTTCATTAAGATAGCTAAGGTGTATAAGAAACCCAGCTACCCACAGGTGGCATGTGGGCACTGACATCCCACACATTACGAGCCACTCTGTTAAGGGACAAAGCCCGATGGGGGATATTTTGATCCCACAGTCCTTGCAGTCCCATCCTTTCTCTGCTGAGGATGTCGGGCTAGAAATCTCCACACAGGTCTTGGGGAGCCTCAGCCCAGTCATCCTAGATACTGAGGTTACAGGATTATGTGTGGTCCCTGGCCTACCTTTCGGTAGACGGCGCCCACCACAGCCGTCTTGATGCGCATGCCACTGACGAAGCAGATGTGAAAGTATTGGTGCAGCACCAGCGTCTGCAGACAGGCACTGATGAACAGCAGCGCTGTGTAGAAGTAGCCCTGCCAGTCGGGGGCCTCCCTGTCATTCACGAAGTTGATAATCAATCTGTCGGAGTGGGGAGAGGGATGAATGTGATATATGCTGCAGAGGGAAGGACTTCAGGTCACCATAGTGCTTTCCACCTGAGCCAGGGGAAGCCAGATAACACTCTGCTTCACAGGGGTGATAAGATGGCCAGGTGCCAGCCTCTTACAACAGGGACCTCTGCCTTGGGATCGCCACACTAATAGGTCTGTCTCCCCAGCAGCAAGTCACCCAAAGGTGTTTAGTAGAGCACACTGGAACCAAGGCGATGGATGGAAAGATGGCAGAAGCCCCTTTGCCGCCTTCTCGGTCTCGGTTGTAGATGCTCGTGAGATCTGCCTGCATCCTTGCTCTAGAGAACCCCACGCTCTCCCAACTTTGGATTCAGGTGGCTACTGTGACTCGCAACCAAAGTGGCTGCAACTCAGAGAGCGATTAAAGGAAGCTGAGAAGATGGAGGCAGCGGATAACAAGCCTGCTCCTGCACATGGCAGCACCACCCGCGAAGTTAGGGGAGACAAGCAGTCAGGCAGCAGTTCTTACTTCAAGATCTCGGGGCCGGCAAACATCATCAGGTCATGAAGGGCCTTGAACAGGAAGCTCATGAGGAAGTAGGGCCCAAAGGTCTTGTATAACACCTTGAACAGAGAGGGTTCCTGGTCCTTCTGGGGGGTCTTGACAATCAGCGCCTCAACCTCCTCATTCACATCCAACTGGGAACTTCCCTTGGGCTTGCTGAGATCTTTGGGAGGGGCATACACAATCCGTACGGGCTGCCTAGAACACGAGGGGATAAAGCAGTTACAGGGTCCATGATTGAGCAGCCCATGATCAAGAGAGTCAGGAACAGCACAACCTGAGACAAGTCACCATAGGGGAAGCTTAGTGCAGTGTGACTCTGGACTGGGAAGCCATGGATTCAGATCTGCCTGGGCCATCTGCCAGCTGCAACTGAAGGTACACTAAAACTCATTTCCTCCTTTTGCAAAACAGGGCTCACAGTAACCAGTTGTGGTGGGACATGCCTGTAATCCCAACGCAGAGGAATCGAAAGTCTGAGGCCAAAATGAGCTGTAATAAGGCTCTGTCTAAATAAACTGGAAGTCCTACCTACCTCTGGGGTGGCTGTACAAACTGAGTGAGTGGACATAACTGAAAGGCGTGATAGCATGACAGCCCCAAGCTCATCTATAGACACTCAGTTGCTTTCAGAAGCCCAGCTGGCTTCACAGGAAGTGATGGGTCAGTTCGCAAATCTGTAATGGGAACTCAAGGGACCCAAACAAGCTAAAGCCATCCCAAAGAGAAGAATGAAGCTGGACCGCATATTACTCAATTTCAAAACTTACTATGAAGCAACAGGTATCAAGACAGGCACTAGGAAGTCGCACAGGGACTTGTATGGTAGAACTAAATGACCAAAATTAAAGATTCAGAAGCAGGTGACTTCTTTCAACCTATTCATTGGGGATAAAGGAGTTTTTTTTAAAAAAAGACTGGTGACTAGCCAGGCAAGGGTAGCTTATGCCCGAAATCTTAGGAAACTGAGGTAGAAGGACTGTGAAGAGTTCAAAGTCAACCTGGGCTACATATTAAGGGCAGCTCTAAAAACAAAACAAAATAAAGGTGGTAGAAAACTAGACAGCCACATGCAGAGAACGAGCTGGGCCACGACCTCACATTATGTACAAAAATTAATTTTTTTTAATTTATGTGTATGTGTATTTGCCTGCATGAGCTTGTGTGCACCATGTAAGTACAGGTACCTATGGAGGCCAAAGTGGGTGCTGATCCCCAGGAACCAGAGTCAGGTGGCTGTGAGCCACATGATTTGGGTGCTAGGAACCAAATCTTGGTCCTCTGTAACATCAGTATGAGCTCTTAACCACAGAGCCATCTTTCCAGCTCCACAGAAAAGCACTTAGAATAGATCCGACTTCTACACGCAGA
Organism: Cricetomys ansorgei; assembly: GCA_026225945.1. Lineage (NCBI taxonomy): Eukaryota > Metazoa > Chordata > Mammalia > Rodentia > Nesomyidae > Cricetomys > Cricetomys ansorgei. The sequence continues at coordinate 701,444 of JAMJFZ010004056.1, forward strand.
AGCTAAGAGCTATAAATCCTGCTGAGTACAGTTTGTACAGTCCCGGTACTTGGCAGGTGGAGGTAGGAGAATTTTGAGGTTCAAGGTCATTCTCATCTACATAGTAAAGAAAACATCAGCCTAGGTAGAGTTATGTGCCAAAACTTTATCTTAAAGGTGAAACAAAATAAAACTAACACCACCACAAACAAACCACCAAGACTACACAAGTTTTCAGCCCTGTTTCATATCTGAGTCCTCAGATGGTCACAGTAACTCACCCCAGTGACCGTCCTTCTGTGTATTTCTGTCCTGCACCACACAGGACAGTACTGAACGAAGACAAATAACCCACCATGCATCCACACAAGTGAAACGCCAGCCTCAAGTCACCTAAATCTAGACTCTTCTCTCCATCTACAGACACAGTATATACAGACCATATTCTTACACATTTAAATATACAGTACTCCCTCTTATCCATGGACATTACTGGTTATGTTTTCTTATAAATATCTATGAGAAAGTTTAACCTACAAGTCAAGCAACAATTAAAAAAAGAAAAGAAACATTTGCAATATCCCGTTCTAAAAGTGACACAATATGAGTGCATTCTGTTACTCAAAACACCTTCTTGTGCTGTCCTCACCCTTCTTGTGATACTAAGAGATGACAGATGAAGTGAGGCAAATGACAGGTACTATGATGTGGCTTAGGCTGCTACCTAAGGATTATTTGACCATAAGTAGCACCAATCTGATAACCAAGATGACTGCTGAGTGGTTGGCTAGCAGGTGAGTAGATTGTGGACACAGGTAGATTGTGGACACAGGAGACAGAAGAACAGTTCGCACCCTGGGTGACAGAATAGGATGAAACAAAAAACAGTGCATACTTTAAAACTTAAGAACTAAAACCATAGATATGAGAAGATCATAACTCAGTCTTTTAAATCATCCTCTGTTAGAGCAATTAATAGCTACTTCATTTTGTGTTACACTATGTATTTTAGATGAGCCTTCCTTTATAAATTTGTCTGTGGTGAAGGTATTCTGTTCCCCTTTGTCTGATGTTATAACTTCTAAACCAGCAGCAACAACAAAACCTTACAATGGCTGACATATGAGCTATTACAATCAACTATTACAGGAGAAGGGAGCAAAAAAGAACAAAAACTTGGTCCAAAAGCCTCCTACAAGAATGCTTTTCATTTGTCAGGACATGGAATACAAATGGTCTTTAAATAAGATCAAAATGCAGGACTAAAGACTTGCTCATCTGTTTTCTAATTAAAATTTAAAAAAAATTAACCAGCTTGAAAACAATACATTTACATAAAGAATTAAAAACTGACTCAGGAGACAAGGTCACTGGTAATCCAGGGACTGTTCCGATTGAGAGGACGGTGAACATCCTCTAAGTGACAAGGGTGGCGTCAAGCCTAGGTATGGAACTCAATCCCCCCTCTCTAAGAGCTCTTTGAGTCATGAGTTCCCCAAGAAGCTTGGAGGCCAATAATTCTTCCATCTTCTCAAGATGTCGACCCTTAAATAATCCTGGAGCCCTATGAATTGTCCAACACGGTGCTAGGAACTAAATGAGTCCTTTGGAAGACCATCAGACACCTTAAATTTCTGAGCCATCTCTCAAGTCATGATTTTCTTTAACTAGACATACTGGGACATTGCTGGTACATCCTCTGGTTTTGTTGTTCAAGTTCCTTTGGGCATCAGACACTGGAGGCCGCTAGGGGAAGCCCAAGACTAATGCAACATGGACACGGAGAGATGACTATCTGTCTGCTTTTTCACTCAGCATAACTCTGTGCATCCTCCCTCTGCTCCAAGCAGTGAGTCCAACTTCTACTTACATCTTAATGGGCATGTGAGTTTGATCCTGTCTTGGGCTATGACAAACAAGGCAGCTACAAGTCTGTACAAGCCTTTTAGAACCTAAGGTTCCAGTCTCTCAGACAGCTGCCTGGAAACAGAATGACAACAAGTAAGGGACTATATTTAGTTTAAAAACAAAACGAAAACACCACCAAACTCTTTCCACAGCCACTGAACCACTTCAAACATCCAAATCAGCGTCACCACAACAGGATCACAGGCGAAGGAGAACACCAAGTATTATCACAAGCCAAGGAAGCACAAGGCCAGAAACAAAGACAGGACTAGGAGGCAGCCCAGACCAGATTTCCACAGAAGCCACACAGGGCCAAGAGGCCGAGGCAGACTTTCCTGCCCACGCCTCCCTCACCACTTTCCCAAATAAGCAGAACTCCCTGCAGCCCAGAATCCTTCTCAGCTTACACCCTTTCTCTGGGTAAGTGACCGGGCCAAGAATGTCTGGCCCAACAAGACTCGAGTCCTCCCTGCCCCTCTCCACCCACAGGTGTGAAATGTGCTCAGCTCACACCTCTGAGAAAAAAAGCAAGTGACCCCTCACTAAACTGAGCATCCCTGAAGGACAGGGTCTTCATGGTGCCAGTCTCTGAGTGACAGCTTTCAAGCCAAGTGGGCCAGTTCCTGCTACACCTTCTCCAACAAATCAGAAGTGTCTGGGCCAGATTTGCCCCAGGTGAGTAAGCACATCTTGTCTAGAGAAGCTGCCCACGGTTGATCCAGCATTGAGGCATGGCTATCAGATGACATTTATCTCATGGGTAGCTCAGAAAACGATGAGAAAAAGAATGGAGGCTCAGAACCAGTAATACATACGTCTCAGTGGGTAAAAGCACCTGCTGTTCACCCTGACAACTTTTGAGTTCAATCCCCAGGAACCCACATGGTACAGAATGAGAACCAACTGCCTAAGTTGTCCTCTGACCTCCACACGCACATGCTATGGCTAATGCACACCCATACATGTACTCATAGGTAGGTAGGTAGGTACGTAGCTGATAGATGATAGATAGATAGATAGATAGATAGATGATTGATAGATAGATAGATAGATAGATAGATAGATAGATAGATAGATAGAAAGAAATAGAAATAGAATGAAAAATGAGACTCTTGTAGTTGTCATTAAACAGAACTCTTACTACCGGTCTGTATAGACTCGACCTCTGACTTCTCACTGTGCCTTTAGCCTGGGACCTCTGAAAGACATCTCCCATTCTTACTCACTTTACTTACGCCTCAGTGGGTGCCTCCAGACCTTTTTATTCAGTCACCCTAGAGAGCCCTGAACAGGGAATGCACATGGTTCACTCCCTCCTTTGAATGATAGTGTTTTCAAATGTCACCTTCAGAAAGGAGCAATCCCTGAATAACTAGCAAAACAAGTCCCCATGTCACTCTGACCTTCACATCCTCTCTCTAATCTTACTCTAAAGCTATACATTCCAAGGTGCAATGTATTTGCCTGCTTTGTGCCAATGCCAGAACCCAGGCCCAGAGCTCGGCAGCAAAGCAGCAGGTCCACACATGCAGACGGATACACTGAAGGCTTAGCCTTGGGTAGTGTTCAATGGTTCATATCCCATGCTATTTCCAAGCTTGACATGTTCAACAAAAAAATATCCAACACAGCAAGAATATTCCAGACACCAGACAGATGCTCAAAGACAGACCAAGTGAGGAGGGCAAGGCCCAAACCCCCAGCATACGTAGCTGAGTGCTGTGACCAGCACAAGAAACTCTCAGCTTGGCAGATGGCCTCCTCTCTCCTTTTGGAAAGCTAGTTTACAACCTCAAGATGTAAACTTGCAAACAATACAGGAGGGAGCTGCAGGGCGCTTCCCATGGTGTCACCTCTTTCACTCAACTCCACCTGACAGATGAGGAAACTGCAGTCTGTGGACGTGATGCAGTTTCCCCAGAACCAAGAAACTTCTAAGAGATTCAGCCATGATGGCTGAAGGGGACTGGATAACAGGGCAGCCCAGGCCACATCTACCCTGCCTGGGAGAACAAAGAACTTGACACTTACTTCCTTGACTTAGCACATTCCTTCTTCCAGTTCTTCACCAGCACAGGCACCACTTCTTCTGACGTGTCCTCCTTATTCAATGACCAGAGGTCACTGCCCTCCAGGGGCTGGCGGTAGCCCTGCACCATCATCCTGCAAGCAAGGCACAAAGGGAAAGACAATGAGTTTTGAAAGAAGAGTGTCATGGGGCTCCCCTCACACACCTAGCATCGCTGTCCAGCCATGACTAGAAAAATATGAGGATGAGTGGATATGACAGCATATTAACTAATTACGGCAGATTCCACTAGGTCTCTAGGGAGACAGCCTCCACTCATCCTGACAGGCAAGTGCACAGTGTGTTTAGAATTTTTGCTCTGCTTTGTAAATTTTATTTTTAATTATTTTATTTTCAAACAGGGCCTCATGTAGCACAGACTGGCCCCAAGCTCTCTCTACGTGGTCAAGGATGACTTTGAACTTCTGATCTTCCTGCTTCCTACGAATATGTCGGCAGACTCTAGGTGTTTTCTTGCTGTTGAGTGTGTGCATTTTTCATGCATTTCCTATGATATGCATATACGATTGGCTAGAAGGTAGGAGACAATGACAATAACTGCATAGTCACTACCCTGTATCTGTGGGTTTGAAAAAGTTTTGTCTCCACTAGATGTATCTTCTTCCTTGTCACTATTCCTTAAGCAGTAGAGCACTGTAGCCTTTATACTGCACTAGGGGTCATGCAGCATCTAGAGAGAGGATTCAGAATACAGGGCAGATGTGGTTAAATGCAAATGCTACTCTGTTTTATACGGAGGGTTAAGCATCAGGTAAGTGTGGTATTTGTAGGGTCCTGAAACCAAGCCTGCTAGGATACCACATTAAATAGTTATAAAACCCTTCAATCCTACAGCAAGTTGCTGAGAGCCTATGCCAGTAGCTAAAGGTGCTCACAGCCTGTGTATTTATCACATAAATGGAGGCTAGTCAGTGACCTCAAGATATAACTTGGAAGACAGAGCTAAGTTGCATAGAAGTATTCATTCACACTTCATTTATGCCCCTACTACCTACCCCATCTGGAGGCCCAGCCTTACCCTGTAATCCACCAGAAAGTGATCCTAGAAAGGAAAGAGGCGCTGGATTCCGGGCATGGATTCTAGGAGACAGAAGACATGGGAGGGAGGAGAAGGGAAATCCAAACTTAACTTTCCAAGTCTGAGAGAGCTAGGCAGAGCCTAGGTCCTTCAAAGGACCATAGCCCACGCCCTCACACTTCTGTACCCCTCCCTCATGGGCTGCCCTCCTGAGCTGCAGGATGAAGACTGGAGCTCAACCCTCCAGTTTCACCCAACAAATGTTTCTTGAATACCTACTAAGTGCAAGCGCAGTACAATTCAATACCAACCCATCTCAGCCTTCATCTCCATAGCAACACCATGATCTTTTGTTAATATCAGCCCCACTTCATTCATCCATTTAATAAGTATTTTGTGAGCACATAACTGTGTGCTGAGCACTCTATACATGGATCTTCCCTTCCTACATTCCCTCCTCATCCTTGTGAGGTGATGTTATTATCATTGTTCCCACTTTACACATCCATGTATTGAGCGAATTTTTATTACGCACCTATTAAACACCGGACACTCTTTACAAAGAGATATATAGTCTTGTGTTACACTACTGACAAGCAAGTCCAGGATCCTGTGCATGCCAGGTGAGTGTTCTTCACTAAGCTACATTCCCAGTCCAGATTTTACTATTTTATGCCCCTGTGAACTCTTTGAACACTGTCCTTTTATTATCTTTACTTCATTCATCCACTTAGAAGACATTTTCTGAGCACTTACTATGTGCCAAGGAACATACACAAATATGAACAGAGACAAACTATCTACACCTTGTAATACACTGTTAATCTGCACTACAAGCTGCTCCACACACTCTACATAAATGACTACTTCATCTCCAAGACTACCTACCCTAAAAGTATCACCCCCATTTTGCAGTTAAATGAGAACAGAGGCAAATTAGTTTTTCCAAGCTCCTATATCTAAAGGTGGCAGGATGTGTGAGTCAGCAAACAAACAGACAATCATCAAATGACTATACAAATACCAAAAATAAGGGGAGGAGGGGGAGGAAGAGGAGGAGGAGGGAGGGAGGGAGGGAGGGAACAAGAACAAGAAGAACAAGAACAAAAAGAACAAGAAGGACAAGAGCAAGAACAAAAAGAACAAGAACAAGAACTTAACTTCAACCAGTGCCAAAGTGCAGTTGGATATGACCACTGAGCTCACATAGGCATCAAGGGCTGGTTCCTGACTCTCAGAGAAGGCCTCCCTAAGGAAGACCAAGCCACATTTGAAGAGTGAAAAGGCAACTATATCAAAAGGAAAAGCAAGCCATTCCTGACATAAAGCAATATGTGCAGAGACCCTGAAGTGTGGAGAAACATGGTACACTCAGGGACTTAAGTGTGCAACAGAAGGCTAGGCAAAGCTCAGTGGTAAAACACTTGCCTACACTGTGGAGAGCCCTGAATTCAGACCTGGTAAGGGTTCAGCCTATGCTGGAGGTCAGGTAAGGAATGTTGGTCTCTTGTACAACTCACAAAAACTGTAAAGATTTTGAGCCAGCTTATCAACAATCTCTTTCCCAGAGGCAGAGGCCACTTCAAAAGCAGGTAGGAGACACCAGCACGGCTATCAAGAAGTCCAACATTTAACGTGTGCAGGTCTAGATCTCAATTCCCAAACGGCCTCTGTGAAAGGATAGCAAGGGTTCCCCTCAGCCAAGAATGCTGCTCATAGCCTTAGAGTTCTACAGAGAAAGGGCATTCAAAGAGCAGAGGAGTCAGCCTACTCTAATCAAAGGTTTCCCAGCCAACCTGTTGATCCAAGTTCCATTCCCACAGTTCTAGAAGGAGCTCGTTTGGGGGTAGAATTAGGGTATCAAATTTTGTTTCTGTTTGAAATTTCCAAATTATTCTTGGCAAAGTCACTGGACAGGAAACAAAATAAGCCCAGAACACTGTGTTAAACCCCCGTAGTCACTAATCCAAAGCTGAGTGGGAATGTTCAAAGTCCTAGAAGCAGCCAGAAGGGGCCCTGGCTGACCAAAGGGTGAGTTAGGAAACCAGTATTCCAAAACATACCACATCATGTACCATATACAGATTCACGTGGATGCTGAAAAGACACTTAGTGAATTAAGCATACAGAATAAATGCAAAGATACAAGAATTTCCACTCTCTTTTCTACACAAACCCCACACCGGAGCAGTCAAAGACAAGACAGAAATTGCAGCTGGTAAGTGAAGGAGCAAACCTATCTAATGACACAATGGTTCATTCTGCAAAGGACACAATGGCTTGCTGCACTGTTTGATGATGTCGAAGAATTGCCGTAAGTGATGCTGGGCCAGATAATGGCTATGTGTTTTTTAAGCCCTTATATCTCAAATATTATTACTGAGTAAAAATGCAAGGATACTCTACTGATTTTGCAACTTTTTGTGAGCAGAACTATCTCAAAATGAAAAGTTCTCGTCAGGTATGGCTTCCCACACTGCAATCCCAGAACACCAAGGCAAGAAAACTGCTGAGAGTTCAAAGCCAGCCTGGGATATACAGCAAGTCTTTTTTTTTTTTTTTTTAAACTGTTATTAAAAATAAACAACAACAACAAAAAAAGAAAAAAACAGGGGCTGGGGGCGGTGCTTGCCTAGCATGCAGGAAGCCCTGGGTAGGGTACTGCATGCCTGTAATCCCAGCACTCTGAGAGCAAAAGGCAGGGAGTCAGAAATTCTGAGAATAGCAGCTACAAAGTGAGTTCCATGGCAGGAACTCAGGAGATCCTGTCTCAACAAAAAGAGAGAGAAAATCCATCCCCCTAAGCATTACATATCGAAGTGTTTGCAAAGGCAAAATCCACAGTAGCCCACTGCACCATAATCAAGTTTACATAAAGGTAAAGCTGCCACCAACCAGACTGAGAAATGCCTTGAGACATGACAAGGCTCCCTGCCCCAATGCCCACCAGACTCCCCACCCTAGCCCAACCTAATCAGAAGTGGTAGGTGGGGTCCTAGCATAAGCAAATCCCTAACAATGCTGTCAGTCTGGGTTCAGACCACAGTCCTGTGGGTTTCTAGGTGAATAACTTCGGGAGCAAATCTCTTTGTTTCAGCATCTCAGTATTGGAAAGTAGAGTCCTGTCTGTCATTCAGCCTGCCCTTAAAGGAGCCTCAGTGTCAGAACCACATGAGGTCCACAGAGCTGTAAGATGGATTTCCCTAGCCAAGGCAGCAACATCACTCCTGGAGGATGGCTGATCATTGCTCCTCAAACCTCATGCCTTAAGATATGGTGGCATGTAGGAGACATTGGGAGGCCTACATGTACATCACGGAAGTTTCCAGAAAAAGTCACATCTGTGTTAAAGATTCTACATGCCTGTCTGATTAGTGCTTCATAGTTATGAAAAGCTGGAGGTGCAGATCTAGATGAAAATTGTTTTGTGCTACCTTTAGTCCCCTTAGTAGCCATTCATTACCCACTTCTGTGTCCACATAGCAGCCTTCTGCTGCTATCACATGAACCCTTTTGGGATATAGCAATAAATTGTGCAGCTTCCACCAACTCCAAAGCTAAGAATGTCATCAGATGAGTTCCTATCAATGATTTGGAAAGTACCTTGATTTATGGTATTTGAAGCAATCATGTTCCTTAGCCATGTTCACTCATATATGGCTACAGAATAAACTATCTCTTACTCCTGCTGGGTTTTTATATCAACAATATCCAGTCTTCCTTCAGCCTTGGCTTCAATAAAGAGGGGCAATGACTCTTGGGGCTGACATAAGCCCAGGTCCAGCTCAATAAGACCCTCAAGTCTATGGAGATAAAGCCTTACTCCAGCTACTCAAAACAAGTCTTGAGCCACCAGGAGAGACCCATCAGCAAACACAATAAGGTTATGTTATTGGCAAGACATTTCTGTTTCTCTCTGCAACCTCCAGGAGCTTCATCTACTCCCAGGCCTCCTCCCTCCTCTGGATCCAATCAGGGACACTCTGACTATCTGAGGCTATAGCCACACAGCCCACCTACAAGGGCACAAAGGGAAATCGTTCAGCTTGGGAACTGGATTTTGGAAGCCTCCATCTAACATGGGAGGACTTACTTGATAACAAACAGAGAGTTACATCCTAATTCAGTTTTCTGCCCAGGGTGCTCAGCCTAAAAGACTGGGGTGAGGTGTATGTGCAGCAGACAGGCAGCTTAGAGTGGTGGTTCTCCACTGTGGCCCAGCAGCAGCTGGAGCAGCACCAAATTCCTTAGAAATGAAAATTTCTAGCCATGCCCTGCACTATGCTATCAAGTGGGGTTGGGGGGAGAGTAATCTACACCCTAACAAGTTCTAGGTATCAATTTGTCCCTGCTGTGAGAACTCTGCAGAAGGACACCTGAACCCACTTGGATCCTGTGTGTTTTCACTTGTAAATCAGGAGGCTGCACATGTAATCTGCTGGATTTGTTGTACAAGCTAAATGAACTGTGGACTGCTATGCCTATGACTGGCTAAAACAACTCCAAGGTCTAATAATGAGACATTTCCAGATGTTGTATCAACACTGTTAATTTGCTGGCCTACCAGGCAACAGCTACTCAAAACCTCCCCCTGCTGAGACAGCACACACCTGAATCTGTTTCCCAAGCTCTTTCCCATGAATTTTCCATTTTCTATTCCTGGTACCAAACCCCTTAATAAAGATAAATGTTATATCCTTTGCCTTCTGCTCTGGCTGTTTGGCCATCTATGATATCTTTCTGACTCCTTAAGTCCCATGAATTCCAGCCCAAGGGGTTCTACCAAATACATACAAATTAAAGGTTTCAAAGACTCCTTACTACGAGGAAGTTAAAGTTCCATGACTGGACTAGGGTTGTGGCTGGTTGGTGGAAGCTGGTCTGACATACACCAAACCCTGGGTTGGATCCTCAACACCTCATAAACCGGGCATGGTGGTGCATACCTGTAATCCCAGCACTCAGGAAGTGGGGACAGAAGGACCAGAAATCCAAGATCATTCTCTAACTACAAAAGGTGTTTGAGGTCAGCCTGGACTACATGAGACCTTGAATCGAAGAAGAAGAAAAAAAACAAAAAAACATGATATATATTACAGCAGTTAGCTGGTGTGTGTGGCTCACCAAAAAAGACAAGGAGGCTTTAGGTCTGTCCTAGCAAGTGCCATCTTGGACAGTGGAACCCTGAGCCTCTCATCTCAGGGGTCTTTATTGATACCTAAGCTCCTCAGGTGTTCAATTGAAAGCATGTTGTTGAAGTTTATTTTTAGTTATGTTTGAAATGGTTTTGTGTGCTATTGGGTGAGGGGCTCTCTAGGTCTTCAGGTTTTGTATTGTCTGCAGGTGTTGGATTTCTGTGGTGGATGTTTAATTGCTTATGCTCTGCACCTGAGGAGTGCTGACTCAATAAAAACACCTGAGCTGAGATGCTTGGGGTTCCACTGTCAGATATGCCACTGGCCATGACAGTGGTTCCCTCTGCTGAGGTCTGGAAAGGTTTGCACCTATGATTATGCTTCCTTGTCATCCTTGCTGAGCCACCACAGCAGCGAACTACTACAATACCGTGGGCAGATCATAAGGAATTTACATAAAGCCAACCTGCAGACCATACAAAGGGCAGCCCCTTTCCCAACAGTGCACAAAACAGCCATTTTAAACAAAACGAAAAATAAATTTCTACAATATATAGTTCTGTTCTTGATCACACATGTACCATGCTCAGCTCCCAGTACCCTCTTCTCCTTCCAGCCCTGCCACTTAGCTCCTGGGACTAGGCTTTCTGACTCAGACAAGCAGAAGTCTGTGTATCTCCAAAATACAAATAAGTTCTACCACAAGTCTAGGCCTTTGCACTTGTTACTTCTCCTAGGAGCCCCTCTCATACATGCAAATGCAAGTGAACATACACAAACCTTCCTCATCTCTCAGCCTGTCTCTCTCATTCCTTTGACTCAGGGACTATTCCTCAGGCCTTGCAGACCCTGGCTCTCCTCTTCCTGGAGCCCTGACTGCCCATTCTGTACATCTTCTCTGAGCCTCAATTCTTTTAGCCCTTAAATTATGTCCCTCACCAGGCGGTGGTGGTGCATGCCTTTAATCCCAGCACTCAGGAGGCAGAGGCAGGCAGATCTCTGTGAGTTTGAGGCCAACCTGGTCTACAGAGTGAGTTCTAGGGCAGTCAGAGATACAACAGAGGTTTTTCCCTGTCTTGAAAAGAATCTAAAAAAAAAAAAAAAAAAGTGGGGATGTGGCTCAGTAGTGAAGCAAGCACTTGCACCCCAGCACAGCAAACAAAAAAACTCCCATTCAAGTCTGAGAGCTCTGAACTTGTGCCACTTAAGCTTTTCTACATACACGTTCACCTGGTGATGTTGTCAAAGTTGTGTCAGGTTCTGGCCCCAGGAGGGGTCCAGGATTCTGGGTGTCTAACACAGTCCCAGTTGAAATCAATGCTGCCAGCCAGCCACACTACCTGTGGTATGAATGAAATCAAAAGCTCCTGACACTGCTAAACTGTACACTTAAAGCAGTTAAGACAGTCAGTCTTAGGTCACATATATTTTGTCATAATAAACACAACATTTTTAAAGGGAACTAAGTTCTTGCCATCACGCCAGGCCTTCAGCAGATCTCTGAGCACACTGGTACTTTCCACTTCCTTCCTGGTTTTTGGGGAAGTAGACAGAGCCTCATCCACTGTCCCAGAGGCCCCAAGCCGGCCTCAGAGGGCCTTTGGACTGAATACCTGTCTTTACAGTAACAGGAACTGAAAATCCACACAGGCCAGCCCTGCCTGAGGCATCAAGATCCCAGGGCAATCTCTGCCTTTGGGCCCAAGGAACTAATCAAGCCATTATTAAACCTGCCCTCAAGTAGGGTATAGCCAAGAGAAGTGATGGGGTTCTACAGAAGGCCATCCTGGGTTCAAATTCTTGCTCTGCCACTTAAATGGGCAAGGTACTTCAGACCCTAAGACTCAGTTTCTCTGTCTGAAAAATGGGAAAAATAAAAAAATAGTTATGCTTCTAAAGTGCTCAGCACAGCTGGTGTACAACTATGCCCCGTCCTTGCCTGTCATGTGACTGCGCAGAATGTTCACATAAAGTAAAAAAACCTGCAAAAAGAAAGGAGATACAAATGAAAGGTGTCAGATCAGCAGAGCTAAAGGAATATTCCAGACGAGAAACAAGAAAACTTCATCTGCAGAGAGCCAAACAGGAAATGTCAGGCTTTGAGGGAGATACAGTGTCAGTGGCAACTCCTAATTCCTCCTCCCTTTAGGCTCACGGCAGCCACGTGGGACATTTTCACAAATGGGTAAGACTATGTTCCAAGAAAAAAATGTATTGACAAAAGCAAGTGGATGGCAGAGTCTCCCTGTGGACCACTATCTGCTAGGACCTGGTCTAGAGCCCACACTGCCAGCAAAAGCACTCCACTAGGCTGGCGAGAACCTCAGAGGAGGCCAGGCTGCCTGGAGGGACACAGACCCTAGGGCCTGACACTTGATGTGTTCTGGAAGGAGGGAGGAGGAAAGAAGGGAGAAAGAGGAAGGGAGGAAGAAAAGAGAAGTAGAGGAGGAAAGGGCTGAGCACAGACTAAAAAGAGGGAAATATGGACCAACAGGAAGCAGCAGCTCACAGAATGTCCTTGGAACTGACAGAGGTGTCAGAGGGCCTGGTGGGTACTGTAGTGGAGATTCAAGATCTAAGACAATGGGGATCCCCAGCCCCAGCCCCAGTCCCAGCCCCAGCTCCACCCAATAACTGCCCTGTGAGACTGTGGTCCTAACATGCCAAGGCTTCCCACTTTTCTAGAAAGCCTGGGCAGCTGGAATTCATGTGAAATTTGCTGACAATAAGTTTTCAGCTGTAGGTACTGTTTACATTTTCTAAAATCACTATGCAGACTAAAAGCTACCTGCTGGCTCATAAGGCACGACCAGGAATACAGCAAAGCAGACTCTCCCTCCAGGGACACTGGTATACCCAAGCCCAGGTTTCCACCTGGAGAGCAGAAGAGTGATTTCTCTACGGGCTTTTGGAATGGGAGAGGAGTCTGCAATGGTAACACGGGGCTCAGACCAGTGCCCAATCAGTGTTGGCTGGCACTGCTTATTTCTGACCCTGAGATATTTTGGTCAAACTTACCGGGTCGTGGATAGTCTCAGAGAACAGGGGTGAGCAGTCTGAGAAGCAGGAAAGCACAAGCTGGACAAGCACGAGGGTGAAGTACACATAGAACGTGGTGTCTCGGAACACGTCCACTTCAGCATCCTGAGTAGGAAAGAAGGCAGGGGACAGAGATTACCATGGTCTTTCCTGGAGTTGGCACAGATACCTCCAAGGCAGGGGACACAGATCACAGGTCACCATGATCTTCTCTGGAGCTGGTACAGATGCCTCACCAAACCCTCAGTCACAGGGAAGGTTGTTGGGGGTGAGGGGAAGCATGACGGTATGAGTGCTCATAAGAGGAGGGAGAGCCATAAGCTGGTGTCCCCGAGATGCCCTGAGATGCTGTATGGCCCCTACAGGGAATCCACCAGCAAGGCCTTCTCCAGCTATAACCCAAGACCCCAGACCTCCAGCCATCAGAACCACAATCCCAATAAACCTCTCTTCCTTCTGAATCATCCTAATTATGGGATTTGGTTATAGCAAAGTAAAAAAGATTAAAATAATCCCAGAGAGCAGCCTGCAGACATCCACCTTCCTTGCCACAGGCATCCCTCTGTTTCCTTCCCCTTGAGACAGGACAAAAGAAAGGCCTGTGCCTGGACAGCATCCCACAGGGTGGAGCAGAACAGGTCTCACTCTGCTCCTTCCTGGCTGCGGGACCTTATCCACTTACTTAACCTTTCTGTGCCCTGGCTTACACACTGCTGAACACACCCAGTGGTCTCAACTTCCCAGGCAACAAATCCCAGTGTCGAGGGGTGTTTTGTTTGTCATGAACTTGGGTGAAAAGGTGCTCCTAGCACCTAGGGTATGGAGGCCGGGGTGCCCCTAGATACCCGACAAAGCATAAGACAGTGCCCCACAATGAAGAAGCCTCTATCCACTTGTCAGTGCTGAGGTGGAGACACCTCATCAGGGTCGTTGTGCACGGTCCTCATATTATTCGTGACAAACATGTAGTCCCTGGAAAAGCACTTAGGAAAACACAAATTCAACTAATGTGAGCTGATGTCACTAGAGCAGAGGCTGTGCTCTATGCCACAGGTGCTCGATACTTGCTCCATCCCTCTTCCATGTTCATGCCAGTGTTTAGATCCCAGATAACAGGAAATGGCAGATTAGCCAAGAAGTACACGTGCTTCAGAAGTTTTGGGAGTGGTACACAGCATCCAGCCCCAGTGAGTTCCTGCCAGAGTCACAGCTGGTAGCACCAAGGTAACATGGGGACATGACTAGAACCCTTGGGAAGCAGCCACGGGCAAACACAGCTTCCAGCTCAGCTCAACTCAGCTCCAGCCCAGCCCTCAGAAGTACTGCAGACAGAGGCCTAGTATGACTCAGCATTTGCCTGCAGACAGGAAAGAAGGCTCTAGAACAAAGTCTGTATCTGACTTGTTAGGATTTGCTGGAGTGGAGATGTTCCTGGAAAAGAAGCAGGGCTCATGTGGTTCCCATGGCAACATATGACCACAAAAGATGAAATAAGCATCTCTCCCGCAGGCTTTCAATTACCTGTTTTAAGGCAGACATGATCTTAGATCTCAAGATGGCAAGGGCACACAGTAGGGCTATAAGCCAGAAAGTAAGCATAATCCCCGAGGACTGGACTCCCTTCCTTCGCTCAAGCTGAATTAAAAAGGTGGCGAGCAGCTGAAAGAGAATAACAGTTTAGAGAAAGCAGGACCCCAGGGACCCACGGAGGCACCTGACTGACCATGAAAGACTCAAGGGCCCAAGAACTGCCTGGAGAGGCCCTTACCCTAGGTGCAGCTGTACCGTAGCACAGACCTAGAGACTTTGTGACAATTTTCTGAAGGCTTCTTTCCTTATACTTTGCATGTGTGTTAGTGTGAGAGTGTCTCATATATGCACGTTTATATGGGTGCACATGTGCGGAGGCCCGAGGACGATTCTGCGTGTCCTGTTCTATCACTCTCGACACAGAACCTCTCATTTAACCTGAGCTAAGTCAGTGGCCAAGCTGTCTCTGCTCTCCACAGTATTAGGGTTAAAAATATGTGTGGTATGCCCAACTATTTACATGGGTATTGGGGATTTGAACTCCAGTCTTTATGTTTGTACAGCAAGTGCTCATAGCAAATGAGCCATCCCCAGTCGGAGTCACAGGATTCTAATAAGACCCTAACAGGGATGTAAGGAAAGCTCAGTTTAAAACTGAGATCCTGCTTTGAGAGGAGACAGCAGAGCAGACTCCACCCGAGCTCCCAATCGTCCCTGTCCCCTCCTCTCCATCCTGTTCCAGGCACACAGGCCAACCCTCCATTTCTCCCTTACCGTATGACTGCCCGACGTCCCTTCTCAACAAGATGGTCCTCTGCCCTCAGCCCCTTCATCCTAGTCACCCTTCGCACCACCACTCCATTACTCCTCCCTCAGTGAAGTCTCCTTAACTACCAGCCCCAGATCCAAGTTCAGAGCTCGCCCCTCAAAGCTCTGCACACCAGGCACAGCTTTAGTTTTTTGTAGAGAAACCATCTGATGGCTCTGTGCTGAGCCAGGCCACACAGTTTTATCTCACACACAGTCAGGGCAAAAACATGTTTGCCGACTACCTCCTAAGGCCCTGCAAAGAATGCCAGCCCAGCAGGAGAGCCAGAGAGTAAGTCCAAGAACCAAGAGCCATCACAGATATCAGGACAGCAGTCAGAACGTGGCTCTACAATTTTCTAGCTGTGTGACCTTGGGGCCTGTTCCTCCCCTCTCTGGACTTCCACTCACTTATTAAGACATGGGAAGAATGAGCAAATACGTAAGAATGAGTTGTGAAGGAGTTAGCATTGTGCTTGGCACCCAGTAAGCAGAGCACCACTGTGTCCCCCTCTTCCTGGTACTGGACCAGCTAGCCACACCTCTCCTGAGTCTCTACTGTTATTGCTTCACAGCTGTCCTTCCCTACACACCCCCTTTCAGCCAATCCTCCTGTAGATAAACTGATTCTCTGCTCCTGGAGTTGGAATTCAAGAGGCTGTGAGCTACCAATGTACATGGTGGAACCAAATTTGGGTCCTCTGCACGAGCAGCAAGCACTTTTAACCACTGAGCTCTCTCGCTAGCCTCTGTTTCTCAGTTTTGTGAGACAGGGTCTCACTTGCCCAGGCTGGCCTCAAATTTGATATTACAGCCAGGCTGACCTTGAACTCCCCAGCCTTCTGCCTCTACCTCCCAAGTGTTAGGATGAAGGCGTGTGCCACCACGCTTGGCTCCTTACACAGCTTCTCTTTTGTTCCAGTGCAGGGGTGGAACCCACGCCCTCGCTCATGGAGGCAAATGTCACACCACAGCCCAAGTCCTCTCATTCTCATTGCCAGCCAAAAGAGCCATACCAACCAGCACCCACCATGGTGACGCCCAGCAGTGTCGGGCTGACCAGTAACACCGGGGCTAGGAGCTTTCCCTGGCTTCTTTCCCAGAAAGAGTAGAAAAGGTCTGCCCAGCAGGTGATCCACAGCAGGAATCCTAAGGCCTGGAAGAAATGGAAGCATCATGGTGTGTTACAGAAACAACCCTGGGGTCTCCTCTCTGAGCATCCACAAAAACGCTCACCACAAGGACACCAGCCAACCTCCAAGGTCCTCAGATAAAATATCCAGTTTCTTACTTTTTCTCTTTCTTTATGACAGGATCTCATAATGTAGCCCAGGCTGACCTTGAACTCCTGATCCTCCTGTCTCAGCCTCCCAATTGCTGGGGTGACAGGCGTGCTTCCCCCACGACCAGTAGAATCTGACATCTGGCCACAGCTGGTAGAAAGCCCCTTAGGGGGAGTGAGATGGTTCCATTTCTGCCTGTCATTGATGATACTTAAAAGAACAGCCCAATTTGAGGAAAGAAATACTGAGGAGTGAGGCGCAAGCCAGGTGTGGTGGTCTGAAATCCTGGCATGGGAGGAGTGGAGGCAAAGGCAGGGGATCCCAAGTTCCAAGCCACCCTGGGTTACAGAGTAGGACCCTGCCTCAAAACAAAACAATAACAACAAAGAGAATTAGGGAGCAAAAGGGAACGGTAGATTTGTGAAGAATCACTTCACAAATAGGCAAGAAAAATTCAATATAAATATGTATCCATGGAGAGAGCAACACAAATGCAACAATGGAAGCCCTGGCCCTGGAGAGGGGCTGAGGAGACTTGATATCATTGTTTGTTGTTGTTCTGTTTTTTGTTTCTCCAGACAGGGTTTCTCTGTTGTAACTCTGGCTATCCTAGAACTCACTTCGATATTTTTCTTGCAAATTCCTTATAGTCTGAAACTATTTCAAAATGAAAACTTTTTTGCCTGTGTCATGTGTATACACGCATGAGTGTATGGACACACATGTACAGGTGTACACTGAGGCCTGAGGTTGCCACCAGATGTCTTTTGATTGTCCTTTACTTTATTACTGAGGCGGGGTCTTTTGTTTGAACCTGGAGATTCCTTTTCGGCTATTCTGGTTAGCTTGCCAGGAAGATTCCTGTCTCCACTCCACCTTAGCCAGGTGTATCTACACCTGCCCGACTTCATACGGGTTCTGGGAATTCAAACTCTAGTTCTTGTGTTGTGCTGCACTTTATCCACTGAGCCATCCTCTTAGCCCTGAAAAACCTTTTGAATTAAAAATAAACAAATAAAAAGAAATTGTTTTAATAAATGAAGACCTTATGAAGCTCTTCTGAGAATCCTAGGAGAATTAAAGCTTCCATCATCTCCAGTGTACACATGGAAAGACCAGAGAGGGTAAATAGTTCACCTAAAGGTCCTGTGGCCTGAGTTTTGAACCTATGTTTGGTTCCAAATTTCCAGCCTTGATCTACCATATTCTTCTGCCTTCTTCACACAAGGCTAGCCTGGGCTACCCAGGTGCCCCACCCCACAGGGACACCAGGTGACTTACAGTTTTGGCTTTGTTGAGGTGCGTCATCTGGATGTAGCCCCGGTCATGTCGGGAGAGATAGAGGAAATAGAGGGGGAAACAGGACCAGAGGTAGAAACAAGGCACCCATGTAAGGACCGTGTTCTGAAAGCACTTGGTGAAATCGGGGTTGCTGGTGTGCCATGTAAGATTCCAGTCCTGGAAACACAAACACATGCAAAGGTCAGCTGAATGGGGGCTCACGGAGTTCAAATCCAGCTGCTGTAGGCTCAAAGAGACAGACCATGATTCCTACACCTAGGGACCTCTCAGCACAAGTATGCAAACTTCAAAGGGTCCGAGGCCAGAGAACCTGGGCTGCAAGTAACAAGAACAAAGAGCAGGCAAGCCTAGGACTGCAGCAAGTCTCCCTGCACACATGATGAAGGGAGGCTGTCACCTACAGGGACCTTGAAGGACAGATGATCCCTTGAACCCTAAAGGACCAAAGGGTCATACGGGTCCTTTGCATGTTTGCCTCATAAACTAAGGACTCCAGACCTTTATCACCGTCAGCACACATAATGTGCAAATGGCAGTACTGGATGTCAGTTTCTAGGCTAGATGTTCACAGAAAATGTTGTCAGGGGCTGGGGAGATGTCGCAGTAGGTAAAGTACTTGCTGAGCAAGCATGAGGACTTCAGTTCAGTCCCCAGAACACAACAACAACAAAAAAAAAACTAGAGCCAGGCACGGTGGTACATGCCTTCAATCCTGGCAGAGGTAGAGGCAGAGGCGGGTGGACTTCTCTGAGTTTGAGGAAAGCCTGTTCTGTATAGTGTGTTCTAGACCAGTCAGGGCTGCATAAAAATAATAATAGTAACTTTTGGAGCTTGGTGTGGCAGTGCATACCTGTAACTCCAATACTGAGAGGATGAAGACAGAAATGACAGTTGACAATATCCTCTGGCCTCCCCATGTATACATAAATAAACGTACACTTGCATGATCTGTATACACAATACAACTTTTAACACTTTACTGGGGGAGTGGGGTACAGCATCCAAGTAAAGGACAGAGAGCAACTTGCAGAAGCTCTTTCCACTGTGTGTGTCCCAGGGATCTAACTCAGGTTATTAGGCTTGCTGGCAAGCACCTAACCATCTTATTGAAGCCACAAAACATTTTTAATTTAAAAAATAGAAATAGACAGGTAGTGGTGGCACATGCCTTTAATCCAGCACTCGGGAGGCAGAGGCAGGTGGATCTCTGTGAGTTAGAGGCCAGTCTGGTCTACAGAGTGAGTTCCAGGACAGCCAGAGTTACAACAAAGAAACCCTGTTTTCAAAAACAAAAATATATATGCATATATGTGTGTGTGTATGTATACACATACATATATATACATTATATACATATATATATATATATATGTACACACACACACACACACACAGAGTGACAGGCCAGATATGGTCAAATCTTTAATCCCAGCACTTGGAAGGAAGAAGTAGGTGGGTCTCTGTAAGTCTGAGACCATCCTAGTCTATATAGTAAGTTCCAGGCCAGCCAGGAATACTAGAAGACCCTGTCTAAAAATAATAAATAAAAAAATAAAATAAATAAAATAAAATGTTGATGTCTCCTTTAAGTCTGTGCGCAGCTGTTAACTACAATCTTTTACCCACAATTTAGGGAAAGGAGAAGGAAGGACAGAAAAAAATTTTCACTGCTTTTGCAGGCAGCCTTGATATAAAAAGAGAGAAAGGTAGAAATCTTCACAGCCTTTTTTAGGCTGTCCTAAGCTTGGAGAGAATTAGCTGACAATGAGTCAGACTAGCATCTCAGCTCACTATCTGCAAACTCAATCTCTCCAACCTTTGTTCTTGTAAGTAAGAATCAACACACTAACAAGGACAAACCACCAACCAACACCCACACCAGCTCTCGGGGCTTCAGACCTTTTATACTCTAAGCAAACATTCCCATAAACCCAAGCAGCACACAATCCCAAGAACAAACTACACATGCCAAAACAACTCCACATAACCAAATTATAGCCATCTGCATCAAGCATGCCATACCAAATTCATAATCATCCACCACACCTGGGATGAGAACGTCAACCTAGTCCAAATGCCGCTTTGCGATTTTAATGAAACAAAAACTTCTTCCAAGTGTTCTGCTACATCTGTGAGTTCTGTTCTGTACCATTTCCTTTTTTAGATGGGAAAATGGAAGCAAGGAGAGTATTGTCCAATGCTTGGTCCACTGCAATAGTATGCAAACCCAGCTGCTGGTCCTCTACAATCCTCCCCATGACACCAGGTTATCCACACATCCATATGTACCTACCCACCCACAGCCCCATCACCTGTCTGTGTGTCTACCTGTGCGACAATCCATCACCCATCATCCCTCCATCCATCACCCATCATCCCTCCATCACCCATCATCCCTCCATCACCCATCACCCATCATCCCTCCATCCATCACCCATCATCCCTCCATCCATCACCCATCATCCCTCCATCCATCACCCATCATCCCTCCATCCATCACCCATCATCCCTCCATCCATGCACCCATAAATTCATCCATGACTCCTCTCTCTGAGGGTACTTCTTTGCCTTTCACATACACGGTATGTTAAAACTTTTTCTAAGTATACAAAATAATATATGGTGAAAATTTAGCCTTTTTCTCCTAATTCACAGCCTGTCAGCCAGCTTAGTTTTTCTCCCAGATATCACCCAAATGCAGATGATTTAGTTTCCCTAAAAGATACCATGAGGCCACCTCCATTCTGCAAATTACTTTAAAAAAAATCTTACATTTATTTATTCATGTATATACGCATGCATGCATGTATGTGGCAGTTAGAAGACAACATTCAGTAGTCAATTCTCTTCTTCTACCAAGTGGATCAAACTCAGGTTGGCAGGCTTGGCAGCAAGCACTTTTACCTGCTGAGCCCTTTCACCAGACTCCTTCCCTTATTTTGAAAAAAGGTCTCAGCCCAGGCTGGCTTCGAACTGCAAATGTAACTGACAATGGTCTTGAACTCCTGATCCTCCCTCTCTGGTGGGAGAATCCTCCAGAGTTCTAGGATGACAAGCATTAGAGGTATATACCACACCCAGTTTTATGTGGTGCTGGTGATCCCCAGCATGTTGCATGCTGGGTAACTAGTGCATGCTGGGTAACTAGTGCATGCTGGGTAACTAGTGCATGCTGGGTAAGCAGTTCCAGCTGGACACGTCTCCAGCCTTTCCTTTTTCATTTTTTAACCTGATATCTGAAGCCAGCTTCTATCTCTATCTCTATCTCTATCTCTCAACAGAGTCTAACTGCAGTATTGGCTGGCCTGGAACTCACTAAACCAGGCTAGCCTCAAACTCAGAAATTGCCCTGGTCTTTTCTCTAGAGGCAACCATTATCAATTTCCTTTGCACCCTTCCAGAAGATGCTCTGTCCATCTGTAACAAAACACACAGGCATCTTCTGTAGTCCCATGGAAGGCGGCCCCTTGCTGTCATGCCTGCTGTTGTCCTCATTCTCCTAAGAGCATGCCCTTGTTCTTGGTGACAGCGTATTACGCCAAACTTCACATGACAAACTTGCCTTTAACTCCACCTCGCACTGCTTCATTCCACCCAGTCTTGAAAACAACACACATTACAGAAATAACCTGAGGCTTGTGTATGGCAGGAAGCACATGTGTGGAAACTTCTGGAATCAGAAGCAGCCAGTCAGAGGTTTATTTAAAGTGTAAACAGGTTGGCCAGGCCTGCTGATACCAGCCTATCATCCCAGGTGCTTGAGAAACTGAGGCGGAAGATTGAAAATTCAGGGTCTGTCTGGCAACAGAATGAGTTTAAGGCCAGGCTGGGCAACAGTGTGAAACTTGTCACAAAACAAAAAGTGAGCCAGTGAGATGGTTCAGCAGGCGAAGCCACTTGCTGCCACC
Source organism: Cricetomys ansorgei (assembly GCA_026225945.1). Classification (NCBI taxonomy): domain Eukaryota; kingdom Metazoa; phylum Chordata; class Mammalia; order Rodentia; family Nesomyidae; genus Cricetomys; species Cricetomys ansorgei. Next base: position 723,442 of record JAMJFZ010004056.1, read on the forward strand.
AAGCCTGAGGACCTGAGTTTGCTCCCCAAACCCCTGGTGGCAGAAGGAGAGAACCCTCTCCCACACGCTGTCCCCTGATCTTCCACTCACACGTGGCATGTATACTCACACACAAAAAATAAAATGTGTGAAATTAAAAAAAAAAAAAAGGAAAGCAGCTGGGATGCAGCTCAGTAGAGTACTTACCTAGAACGCACAAGGCCCTGAATGATGGGGGGTGAGGGGGTTGTGTCAGGACACTCGGGTTCCCAGACAGTTCTAAGCTGAGTCAGTCTACCTTAAGTTCTGAGGATCCCTGGTTAAGAGAGAGAGAGCCCTGGGGAAGGAAGACAAGGTGACTGGTATCTTGGCCTGGGGGCAGTGAGTCCTTTGGGCCTAGAAGTAGCAGCCGCACTCCTTGCCTCCTGTAGTGGCTGAAGTTGAGGGTGAATGAAGGGAATATTTGGAGGCTTCAGATATTCTTGTCCCAGCTGTGATGGGGCCACTGTGCGCTGTGAGGAGAGATGGCAGGTGTCTTACCTGTAATGTGTCTCCTTGCCCTCAACCCAGACACTTTAGCTCCTGACCGAGAGAACCAGGAAGACTCTAGTTTGTTCAGGAGACTGGTGGCCCTATTTTTCTAACTCCATCTTGTCTTCTCCGAGTGGTGACCTGGCTCCACCCTTAAAGAATCTACCCCTGGACCACTAAATGAACAGTGGATCTCGGCCCCAGTAGGGTAACTCACTCATTTACAGTAATCCCAGAATGCCCCTACCCCTTATTGGGTAGAGACTTACTAAGCAAAATGAGAGCAGAGATACACTTTACCAAAACTGAAGTAACAATAACTTCTGAACCACAAATGGTCTTCATGTTAAGCATACCAATGGAGGAAGAATACCATCTTCATTCTGGCCTCCCCGAGTACCAAAACCGAGACCTACTTAAACAATTAAAACAGGAGGTCCCTGGGGTGTGGGCCAAAACCAACCCTCCAGGATTGCTAAGACGTTGGGCTCTGATCATGGTCGAGCTCAAAATCACAGCTGACCCCATCAGGGTGGGACAGTACCCAATGTCAGCTGAGGCACGGAAATGAACCCAGCCTCACAGTGACCGACTTTGTCAACATGGGATTCTGATTCCATGCCAGTCAGCATGGAACCCTCCACTTTTCCTGGTAAAAAAAAGCCCCACGCCAATGATTACCAATCAGTGCAGGACCTTCAATAGGTCAATAAAAGGATGACCTTGTCTAGACCCCTTGTCTACCCCACCAGACATCCATAAGCCGTTCCATCTCTTTGTGGGTGAACGGAATGGAGTAGTAAAGGGGTCCTCATACAACAACTGGGCCCCGGACATCCATCCTACTGTTCTAAACCCATGGCCCTCCTGAGCACCTTGACACCTGAATTGACTGTTTATTCAGTACTGGATTTAAAAGATGCCTTTTTCAATCTACCCTTGGCCAAATCCATCTAGTCACTATTTGCCTTTGAGTGGCATGATCCAGAAAGAGGATTTAACGGACAGTTGACCTGGACTTTGCTGCCATGGGGGTTTCCAGCACTCACCAACCCTCTCTGATGAGGCCCTGCATGAGGACCTGAGTGAGAAGTGGGGGGGAGTCACCCAGAGGAGCCTCCCTCAATACACTGATGACCTCCTAGTGGCAGTACCAAACCAAGACTCCTGTTTCAGAGCCACTGGGACCTCCTCCCGACTTTATCCACTCTGGGATATAAAGCAACTGGTAAAACGGCCCAGATTTATGTTAAGGAAGCCCAGTACTCGGGATCCGTACTCAAGGGGGGACAGAGGTGGCTCTCCCCCACCAGAAAACAAAGCATCTTTGGCATTCCAGTGCCCAGAACTCAGTGCCAGATGAGAGAGTTCCTGGGGTCTGCTTGATTTTGTAGACTCTGGATACCCGGGTTCGTGAGTTGGCTAAGCCCTACATGAAGCCACCAGACGAATGGAGGAGTCGTTCCAGTGAACAGAAAACCAAAAGAATAATAAAGAAATGAAACAACCCTCCTCAAAGCATCCACCTTAGCCCGCCAGACACCCATGAGCCGTTCCATCTCTTTGTAGGTGAGCGGGATGGGGTTTCAAAAGGGGTCCTCACAACAATCGGGGCCCTGGAAGTGGCCCGTGGCCCATCTCTCTAAGAAGGTACACTCAAGGTGGTTGGCTGGCCAGCATGCCTCCGTTTAATTGCCGCCACTGCTTTTTGGCCAAGGATGCTGATAAGTTGATTCTGGGACAGACGACAATGGTCACCACCCCACACGCCATTGAAGGGCTGCTCAAAAATCCACCTGATCAATGGATGACTAATGCTCAACTAACTCATTACCAGGCTCTGCTCCTTAGCCACCACCCACACCCACACCTACCCCCAAGTATCCAATCCTCAGTCAGGCCCTAAATCCAGCCAGTTTTCTCCCGATTCTGGAGGAGCACTTCCTGCATGATTGCAGCAAGGTCCAACACCAGGTCCAAGGAACAAGGCCTGACCTGATGGACCAATCCTGGAAAAGACCCAGATGAAACATTCTTCACTGATGGTAGCAGCTTTGTGCAATGAGGACTGTTGGGGTATATTTAAACTTACTCTCAAATATTAAGCTGTTTATCCAGTGGCCTGAACCACTGGCAGAAGGTCACCTTCTTTAACTATTGGAAACAGCTTCTTAGGAGTGGACTCTGGAATACAGAAAGTATGCTAATTTGCAACACCAGCCATTGCCTTTGATTGGAACAATTGTCATTCTAATGTTGTCTGCCCACTGAGATATTTGTGTTAAAAGCTTGTCAGAGACTGTCTGGGTAACATCCCTCCCTCCCTGATTATATTAATGTTAATGGAGGGACTTTACAGGGCCCTCCATCAACCTAAGCACCAGATAAGGAAGAACTTGCCCAGGGACTTGACTGGCTAGTACAATGGCTTCATGTCACACAGCTGAAATTGGAGGTTGGAGGTTGCACTGTGAAGGTTCTATTCGTGATGCATTAAGGCCCGCGTGATGGTGGGTAGTGCTTCCTTTCAATAAAATGCCTAGAGGTCGTGTGCTTGGGGTCGGCACCAGACGAGATCAGAGGATGGGAGGCTGAGGCTTGTAAGTCAGCATATGAGGTGAGACCCTGTGCCTTGGCATGCAGGTTTCCCATCTCAAAAGTTGTCATGGCTCTTTATTGAAACCCGCCAGAGTTAATATTAATTTTAATACTTTAACAGAGGACAAAGGTACGCGGTGGCAGCAGTTGTGAAGCTTGTCAGAGACTGTCTGGGCAACATCCCTCCCTCCCTGTAGGGACATCAGCTCAAAAGGCGGAGCTAATAGCCTTAACAAAGGCCCTGACTCTGGGAAAGGATAAGAGTGTTAACATTTACACAGATAGCAGATACAATTTTGCCACTGCACATGTACATGGGGCCATCTATCGGGAACAAGTGCTGCTAATAGCCGAGGGAAGGACCATCAAAAATAAACAAGAAACCCTAGATCTCCTAGTGGTCCTGTGGCTACCCAAGAAACTGGCCATCATTCACTGCCCAGGGCATCAGAAAGGAAATTCTCTAGAGGTCCAGGGTAATTGAAGGGACGACCTAGCTGCCAAGCTGCCACTGCCCTCAATGCCCACACCTGCCCCTACCCTGCCTGAGACACCCCAATACTCTGAACAAGACAAGGATATTGCCATCTTGCCTCACACCAAACTTGACGAAGGATGGAGGTTGACTGCAGATGACCAGATCATCTTACCAAGACATCTAGCCAGATGTGTATGTAGTTCATGACATTCACGAGGGAACTCACGTAGGAACCAAGAAGATCAAGGAACTGTTCCAGGGGACAGTTCCAATTACACCAGCTCACAGAAGACTGTGTGTCTCCATGCCCAACCTGTCAGGTGGTCAACTCGCTCAGCTGAAGGGGGCCCACAGGAAAGAGACTAAGAGGACAAGTGCCAGGGGCCCCTTGGGAAATAGACGTCACCAAGGTATGGTCTGGTAAATATGGTCACAAATATCTGCTAGTCTTTATAGATATCTTTTCAGGATGGACCGAGACATTTCCAACTAAAAGAGAGATGGGTGCCATAGTGGTCTAAAAGCTGACAGAAGACGTCATTCCCAGGTTTGGATTACCTACGGACCCACTTTTGTCTCTCAGATAACACAGTCATTAATCAAAGCTATGAGAGTAGACTGGAAATTACATTGTGCTTATTACCCTCAGAGTTCAGGTCAGGTAGAAAGAATGAATCAGACCCTCAAGGAGTCCTTAACTAAATTAACCTTAGAAACTGGGGAAGACTGGGTAGCCCTCCTGCCATTTGCCTGTTTAGGGTGAGAAATACACCCTATATCTTGAAATTACCCCTTTCGAAATCCTCCATAGGAGACCCCTGCCTCTCATGACCCGTCCTTACACAGAAGTCATGGCTGAACTTGATAACCTTAAGTTTCTCCAGTCTTTCCAGGCCCTACAAAAGGCCCATGATGGTATGTGCCATCTCCTGAGACATGTATATGCTACACCACCAGTGACTCCTCACGGGTTCAGAACCAGAGACCAAGTCTAGGTCAAGAGACACCACAAGGAGATTCTCTGATCCCACTGGAAGGACCCCCATCTCGTGATCCTGACTACACCAACTGCTGTAAAGGCCGACAGGATCTGGACCTGGATACATCATTCCCACCTGAAACCAGCCACCAATTCCCAAGGAAGATGGATAGTAAAACCTCATCCCACCTACCCAGTAAAGCTAAGGCTAAAGTGTCCCTAATTCTTATCTTGACTTTGACAATTATCTATACCTTGACAGTTGCAACCCAGTATGTTAAGGGAAATCAAAATCCCCATGCCCCAGTGGTTACCACTTGGATATTAAGTCGAACCACTGACAGTATCAAATATCACCCTTCAGGGACAGCTAATGTCCACTTTCCCACTTCCCAAGTCCCCTTATGCTCCCTGGCAGGATGGGTTACTGATCTGCCTCTGGATTACTTAGACTGTAAGACACATGACCGCTTCCGATTGGCTGCAGACCCGGTATACTTTTGCCTGGGGAAGAAAATGAAACAACAGATGTAGGGGGCCCAAACATTATTACTGTGCTCAATGGGGAATCGAAATGATCATACCCTGAACCAAGGCCCCCCCAAGATTACATCCAGGTTGAGAGTTCCTCTAACTCCAGGGATAAGGGGGGATCTTACTATCACCTTCACTGAGAATGGAAAAAGCCAAGATTGGAAAGCCAGTAAAACATGGGGGCTTCAGGAATCGATTCTGGCCTCCTATTCACCATCCAGCAGTTCATCCAGTATGCTATACCACTCTTGGCAGTCGGAACAAATGTTCTCATAACGCCAGCCATAGCTTCTGCAACTTCCCCAGCAGTTGCCTCTGGGACTTCACCAGTTGGCTCAAAACTATCAGAAGCAAGAGATACAAACTTAAACCCGACTCTAAAGTTCCTCTGAGCCACTTACTTCTACTTAAACCAGACCCACAGTAATCTCACTTCCAGCCATTGGCTGTGCCTCGAAACCCAACCACCTTACTACGGAGGCTTTGCAGTCTCTGGCCACCTCAAGCACAGACCTGGGGAACCCAGCCCTGGCTCACGCTTGGAGCCATACAAGGAACTGGAACCAGCATACACTCCCCTAATACCATTACACCCAGGAAATATTCAGCTCTATACAATGATACTCAATCCACCACACCAATGTTACTTCTGGACAATATTTGGTACATGTCTGAGGTACATGGTGGGCTTGCTCCACAGAACTCACAATTTGAGTTTGAGAACCCAGGTTCTCAAGGCCCAGTGGGACTTTTGTGTTCTGTTGCAAATTCTTCCTAAAATAACCTATTTCTCAGATGACTCAATTACAGACTACCTGGCATGCTCCCCAGTGCCATCCTGTGCCAAAAGCACAGTCATGGGCATTAGACTGGGCATTTCCGGAGCTAGCAGAGTAGGGACGGTAGCCTTAATTTTGCAAGACCAAAGTTATCAGTCATTGAGCAAGGCTATAGATGCGGATTTGGCAGAAATTGAAAATCCGTGTCTCACTTTGAGCAGCCCCCTCAGCTGCTTGGCGGAAGTTGTACTCCAAAATCACAGAGGCCTTGATCTTCTTTTCCTTAAACAGGGAGGCCTCTGCCTCAGCCTCAGAGAACAATGTTGCTTTTACACAAACCATTCAGGCATTATCAAAGAGTCCTTGTCCCTGGTACTAAAAAGGTTACAAAATAGGGAAAGGCAGATGGCCCAGGGCAAAAAATGATTTCAGTCCTTATTCTCATGGTCACCTTAGGCTACCACCCTCGTCTCAGCACTTGCAGGACCCTTAGTCCTCCTGTTTACTACATTGGCCTGTGGCCCAAGTTTAATCAATGCCCTCCTTAAGTTTGTATGGGAGAGGGTTTCAACAGTACAGCTCATGGTCCTTAAGTCCAATTATATCCCCTTGGCTCAGGGACCTGACCATTATAATGACGTAGTTAGGTTATAACAACAGGCAACCAACCAGATCCACCGCCCCAAGATCTATGAATATCTCATTAGTACAATTCAAAGAATTCCTAAAACTCCTGCTAACAGACTTCATATTTATAAACAGGTTTCAGATGTAACCTTTTTACTGTTCCTTTGTAGAGGCTTCAGATGTAAGCTTTATGAACTTTAACTTTTGCCCCTAGTCTTTATCTGTCTCAGCAGAGTTCTACTTAGCTAACAGATGGCCATCCAGGAAAATATAAGCTGCTTCAACTGCTGTGAGTCCTGGATTTGCTGAAGATGAAGTCCAGCAGATGTGATTACTTCCTGTTCCTCCAGCTGAGACAACTATTCAGATGCATATGACTGCCTAAATCCCCTACTAACTTTTGACCAACATTCCAGCTTTCCTAGGGCCCCTTGATTATTATGTCCCAGTTCAGTAAAAGAATATGACATCCTGTTTCCCCAGGCTGGAATTTTTAGTCAAATGAAACCCAGTAACATTGGGGACATACTAACTCATGTAATGCCTGTAAACATACCAGGAGAAGTACCTATTTAAAAGCCAAACAGACCTAGATCTATCCACAAAAAGGTTCATTAGCATAAATGGTTCTAATTGGTAACCCTTCTGTTCCTGTTCATTACTGTTGGCCTTTACATCACTAATGCCTTAAGTAGGTAGATAGGGGGTGTCTGGGTGCCATAAATTTATTAATTAATCCTTGTCAAAGATTTAAAAGAGGAACATAACTCAAGGGGAGAATGAGAGAACCAGGGCGACTCTAGCTTAGTGGCCCTATTTTTCTAACTCCATCTTGTCTTCTCTGATTGGTGACTTGGCTCCATCCTTAGGGAGTCTGATCAAAATGATGCTAGGTCACAGGAAGAGGTTGTTTGATGTCCCGCTCAAGCATCCACACATCCCACAAGCTCCACACGTTCCCTCAAGTCCCTCACAAACCTCATTCCCCATCACCTTGAGATGAAGTCAACAACCCAGTAAAGACTCATGTCCCTCACTCTGGTCCTGACCAGCCAAGAATGGCTACCTGTCCCGCTTTGCCCCACTTAAAAAAGCCAGCACACCCATGTTTCAGCGTCGCCATTCTTTGAGTGGTAGACCCCAGCATGCTGGTTAGATTTTTGCAAATAAAAATGTGCTCTTGCCTTTGCACACTTGGTGTCTCAGTGTCTGCTTGAGCAATTTCGGACCTAACACTGGCCTTTGTGCTAGCCAAGCCTCTACCACTAAGCTACATCTCCAGTACTCTCTTTACTTATTTTGAGACAGGGTCTCAGTAATTTGCCGAGATCATGGGCATGGTGGCACATACCTTTAATCCCAAGCACTTAAGCAGAACCAGAAGTACGTGGGTTCTGTCAGTTTGAGGCCAGCCTGACAGGGCGAGGTGTCACAGGCCAGCTATGGATACAGAGTGAGACTGCCTCACTACCCCAGTCAGCTGACTTGGCACCAGCCCCATTTAAGTCAAAAGTCAGCTCTGCAGCAAGTGCCATGTTCTGGGCTGAGTGGTGCCTGCCTGACGATACTGTTATTCCACCTGCCACACTCTTCCTCCCCACATTCTATCCTAGACAAGTCCTGGGAGCTCTATCATTGAATCCAATTCATAAACCACCACAGACCTGCAGCAAAGACCCAGGACACATCTACCTGCCTAGAACAGCCCAACTCCAGTCAGCCTTCCCTCTCAGCTGAGCTTGTTGAGAAACCACCACAGTCTGGGTGTCTCTCAACCACCCCTCCACACTACTGCTCCAGCCCAGACACAGCCTAGGGAGGGAACAAGCAGCTCTGCCTGCCAAGAAAGAAACAAGGGGAGGGAGGCCAGGCTGAAAAACTGATTATACACTTGGTCCACTGCTGAGTCATACCCAAGGAGTCCTCAAGGTAACAAGGACTGACTGCGTACTGAGAGCTCCCAGGGCCTGATCATCCTAACTTTTCCAGATGGATCTGTTCAGTTCCCGGCCACTATCTGGCTTACCACCAGATGACAATCACTTAGGGGACTTCCAGGTGTCAGTACCATGTGGCAGGAAGATGAAAGTTTGGTGATTTCATTCCATGGAAAGAGGCAAACACGGGCTAGAGGGCTCCTTGGCGGCAGTCTAGGAGAACACTCAGCTAGCATGAGGAAGGCCCTGGGTTCACCCAGCACAAGGAAGAAAAAGGAAGAGCAGGTAGACACTGACAAAAAAAAACCTCTACCTAACAGTAGCAAGTGCACAAGGAAGAAAGAGAGGGCAGGGCAGGGGCCAAGCTTATAGCAGACAGGCAAAAAAGTGCTTTGAGCAAAATCCAGAAAGAAATAGAACATACGAAGGCTGGGGGTGTGCTTCAGGTAAAAACTCAAGGTTAGCCTGGGTTATACAAGTCCCTGTCTCAAAAAAAAAAAAAGAGGAAGAGGAGAAGGAAAAATCGACCTATACAAAGAATACACACGAGCCTTTGCTAAGGCAGCAGTGTCGCACGCCAAGTTATGCTCTAAGATCCAGAGACCACTCTCGACCTTTCTTAGTGGGAGGCCAGGGGGCAGAAGGGAAGTCTTTTGAGAAGGCAAGTCTCAGACTCCTGATCCTCCTGCCTCAGACCTTCACCCTCCCTGTGTTAGGATTACAGGTGTGTATCACTATGTCTGGCTACTGATGTCACACTCAGATCCTCACATTCCATTCCAGTACACAGGTACAATCATAAAAAACACTTTGTGAGTGGGGCATGCTAGTACATGCCGGCACATGCCTGTAATTCAGAGACAGGAAGATGCCCTGAGTTTAAGACCAATGTGGATTACAGAATAAACTGCATCTCAAACCTCCCTAAAAGAGCCATTTTCTGGGGACACAAACTGAGACCCAAGTATATAACACGCAGGCAAATATGCACAGCCTGCAACCTGAAGCCATACTGCTGGGGAGTACGAGCAATGCAGGGAAGAGCAGTCAGCCTTGGAGCTGCAGACGCACAGCTCACCGGTCAGCAAAGATGAGTCTACCTCGGTTTGACAAAGTCATGGGGGATTGTCTCCTGAATGCCCTTGCCACTGCTGGGCCTTATCCTGCTTGCTGCTACCATGGTCTTCCTGTCTCTCTTGTAGTGTGAAAGCTCTACAGGGGTCTCTAACCCATCGATGGGCAATGCTACTGGCACACATAACAGTGATGATTTTCCCTCAAGCAATGCCACTTCTCAGTTAAATTAGTGATTCAATTGAAACTACAGAAAGAATAACTTTAAAAAAACATTCATAGTTAGGAAAACTAGGTGTTTTTCACATATAGTTACAGGATTAGATTAGGATGTTTTGCCAGCTGCCTGAGAATCAGTAACTTAAGAAACATCAGTAACCTAAGAAATAACATAAAAGTAAAAAAACAAATATTTTACTAGGGACTTGTTTGGTCAGGGTTAGGAAAGCTAGAATAAAGAAAGCTTAATTGCTAGGGCTCACGAGTTTCACCTATTTAAGATAGGCCCATGATCAAGAAATAACAATTGAGTTTCAGTGCCCATTGTTAAGCTTGAACTTCCTTGACCACAAATAAAAGTGATTCTTTCCTGGTTTCTATAATTAAAAGTTTGCTGATGAGTTTGGGATACAACTTGAGGATATAGAGCTGTGCAGCAGATTCTTCTTTTACCTAAGAAAAGCAAAAAGACCCCTACTTAAAGTTTTCTAGTTATAATAAACTTGTTCCACTGTGTTAACTAAAAACAATTGTGTTAGGTTAGGATACTATGACATGTACGCATTCCCTAGCAACTGCAAGACTGCTACCCGCCAGCTATAATAGAAGCTGGCTGTGAAATTACTTGGCTTGCTTAAACTCTGTTAAACCATAATAACAAAATTAGTGTTCCAGGGATATCGATGTACTATGGGGGGAAGTACATGAAAAGGTAGGTGTTCGTGTGTAACCATGTGTGGGTATTGAAACAAACTGTTTTTTAATATGTAACTTATAATCATTCACTAAGAAAAACAGGACTCGTGATTATGATGTGATTTCTTCTTACGCAGAGGGTATTGTTTAAAAGCAATATAGGTATATGGGAAATAATAAGGAAACAGACAAGAGAGACGAGAGAAGGGAAGAAGGAAGCTTGCAAGATGTGTGGGTAAGATCTATGTGTGCTGGAGCTTTGCTTCTTCCATAAGGAAGAAGCTTACAAGAGGAAGCTTATAAGATGTATGAGAGAGACGTGTGTGTATGCTGATGCTTTGCTTCTTCCACAAGATGTGAGTGAATGTGCACATGAGAAATAGTAGGGAAACAGAAGAAAGAGAACAGAGAAGGAGAGAAAAAGGCCTGAATAAAGAGAGAAGTCTGATCCTAGGTGTGGTTTTATCCATATTATTCACTGACTCTGCCTCTCCCCGCTGGGTCACTGAACTCCCGCCAGCTCAGAAGGCTGTCCAGAAATAGAAGCATTTGTACTGTTTACCAGGTATGTGTACCACTGTTCATATAAATCCAGTATTACTGGGGCAGGGGAGGCACTGTGGTAAAGTGCCTGCCACTAAAATATGTGGATCTAAGTCTAATCGCAGCACCCACATAAAAACGGAAGCGCAGTGGTGTGCAACTGTGACTTCAGTCTGCAGAGGTGGAGACAGACATCAAGCTCAAGATTCAGGAAGAGACCCCGCCTGAAAAACTAAGGTGGGCAGAGGCCCCCATGTGCACAAGCACGCACACTGTGCATGTATACATGTGCACACACAGAAAGAATGTCAGCAGAGTTGGGCACTGTTGTCCACACCTGCATACACCAGCTCAGGGAGACTAAGGCAGGAATTTGAGGAGTTCGAGGCCAGCCTAGCTCATGTAAAAAGCACAACAAGATGCATTTTACAAAATAAGTAAATAAACAAACAATTTAAATCAGCCTATAGAAGAAACACATGGCTGGGCAGGGACATTTTCTTAGCGGTAACCAAGTAGCTAATGGAATGGGCTGTTGGCCTGAGGCCAGAGTAACCAGGAACTAGGGGTTTGGAGTTTATTATCTTTGGTCCTGTTTGGATTTTTCACTCTGCATGTGTGCTTCTAAAATAGCAGCAACAGCTTCAATTCACACGTAATAAACAAACAGCAGCAGAGCTGAAGGGTTAAGATTTCGGAATACGGAGGTGGTGACAAACGAGAGAGCCAGTACAGACTGGTGCCAATAACAACAGCCAGAGTAGCCACGCAGGCTGAGAGGTCTGATTCTCCCACACCAGTCCTAGCTACCCTCCTATTGCCTCCAAAAGTCACTAACAAGGATGTCATTTCAACACCAGGGAGGCTGAGGCAAGAAGAATGCAAGTTCAGAAAGCAAAACAAACAAACCAAAAAAAAAAAAAAAAAGATAAGAAAAAAGGGGCTGGGGCTGTAGCTCAGTGGTTTTTTATCTAGCACATGAGGTCCTAAATTTCCAGTTATACAAAATGAAAAAAAAAAAAATCCACTTTGTTATTTCCAGATAGGGTTGCAAGGACAGGATAGGATGCTTAGCTTATTCACATACCCTGCTCAGGATAGAGAACTAGAGGGCTCTAAACCTGAGCTCCCATCTCTGGCCTTGAAACTCCATCCTGGGACTCTGAGGGCTGCAACATCCCAACTACCAGCTACCTGAACATGACAGCTCTCTGGGACAGGATGGCACAGGATGGGGAATAAATGTTCTTTGGCTTTATGGAGTTGAAGTTCACCCATGTGAGCAGACAAGCGATGGACTAGCTCAGACTTGTGAATACTCTAAAAACTTGCCCTCAGCAAGAGAGTGGGTACTGGCAGAGATGGCAGGGACAGAACAAAACCCAGGATAGGAACAGGTGCAACCCCCAGGATGGCCACCTAGGCCAGCAAGACCAGTGATGATAATCTGAGAACACTTCTTCATACACGCAGACTGCATGCCAGGTGCTATGTTCAGAAAGCATGTACTGTTCTCCATTTCCCCACTGAGAATCCCTAAGCTTCATGGAAAGGGACACAAGGACAAAGAAGAGAGACTGCAGGCTTCAAGTCCTAGAGCCACATATTGGGGTCTGGCTCCAGGGCTCCCCTCGGTCCTTCTCCTGACAATGGGCAAGAGCCCAGCTCACAGCAGCCACAGGTCATTTACAAAGGCCCTGCTCAGAACAGGCCCAGGCTTGGTCGCCTGGCCAAGGGGCAGCTCAGAAGCCAAAAACAGCTGAGGAAGGTATCAAGAGGTAGCTGACCTGGGGTACTCTGAGCTTCAGGACACAAATCTACTTAAGAGAAAGAATGGGGTATTGTTTCTATGGCAATCCTGGAAAGATTAGGAGACTAGAGTCCCTCTCCTCAATATAACATCAGGCCCAGGGTCAGGAAAGGCTCTGCTAACACATTGGCAGCAATACCACCTGCCTGCTGCCAGCTGAGCTACCTTCCTGCACCCTCTGACTCATCAGAACTAAGAATAAAGTCCAGAAACACTGAACTAGGCACAGCCAGTCTTAGGGCCACTGTGGGCAACTAGGAAATGGTGGAAAATAGTCACTGTCCCCGCCAGGCAGGCACCCCAAACTTTAGGCCAGATGTGTAAGCAAAGCACTCAATAAAGCAGGAGAGTAGCCCCTCCCCTTTGTTTTTGAAGTCAGATCCTAAGTGTCACTTAACTTCTCTGGCACCATCTTGGGAGTTTGGCGCGTGCGGGGAAAGGGGGGGGGCATCACACTTGTACAGCACAGGGGTGTGTCTGGGGACACAGCAGGGGCAGGGAACAGGCATCTATCTATTGCCTGAGCACTGTTCGTAAGGGTGAGGAACCAGCACCGAACACAGGAATGAAGGTCTGTTGTTTTGGTTAATCAGTTCTGGGTACCAAAGCCAGGGCCTCATACAAGTTAGGCAAGTCCTCAAACAAGCCACACTCCTATCCCCTAACTTATGATTTAAAACACTACTTCTCAAACTAGGGCCAGTCTGTCTTCCAAGTGATATTTGACACTGCTTGATAACTTCTGGTTATCACAATGAGGTTCGAGGGATTGTGCCACTGGCATTTTGTGGGCAGAAGCCAAAGACATATAAACAAGTCCAATACACAGAGCAGGCCAGAGCAGGCCAGTAGAACAACTACCCAAGCATCGATAACACTGAGGCGCACCAATCTGTCCCTGGCTATTCGTAAGAGTCCACACTCCCCAAAAGCACCCAGGCTTCAGCTCCTCAGACACAAGGAGAAGCTCAGAAACTAAACTAGACATATCCAGATCTTCTGGATCCCCTTAAGGAATGGTGGGAAACAGTCAGTGTCCTGGCCAAGAAAACACCTCAAACCCTTATGCCCAATGTGTAGACCCAGCACCTGGTGAAACAAGAGAAGAGGCCCAGGCAAGGAGGGCTGCAGTCTCATTTGAACTTCAAGAACAGGAGCTGGCAAGAAAAAGCTACTCAAAATAGCCCTTGCTCCAGCATGAGCCCAGGCAACAACAACCACCCTGACTTCCAGACCCACCTCCTCTTCTGCCTCCCCCGTGTTCGCCAGTCTCTCGTTCAGTGAATACTTCCTGGGCCCCACAGAGTGCGATGGCAAAGGTCTGCAATCAAGTACTTGAGGTTTGGCAGAAGATCCTGACTTCAAAGCCAGCCTCAACTACAAAGCATGACCCTGTCTCAAACAAACAAGCAGCCATTATTCTCAACTCCAAGTGTGCCATGTTGGGAAGAGAGGCAACAGGGCAGCCCTGAGATGTCTGGGTCCCGTCCCCGGACATGTGAGGATGTCACCTGAGAGACTCAAGAGATGCAATTGAAGGTCTTTCAATAATAGGGCCAGTGAGATAGCTCAGTGGCTTAAGGCACTTTCCACCAAGCCCAGTGACCTTGGTTTAGTTCCTGGGACCCACATGATGGAAAGAGAACCAACTCCCAAAAGTTGTCCTCTGACCCCAACATATATGCAGTGACACGCATGCATATATACACAAAAAGTAAATAAATGTAATAAAAATGTTTAAATAAAAGATTCGGTCATTAGGACACGGCTCAGGTGATCCATGGGAACACAAGCAAGGATTTATGAAGGAAAATCAGAGTCAGAGGACACATGATAGCATGTGGCCAGAGTGGCATGGGTCACAAGCCTCAAGCCTCAAGGACAGAGGCAGCCTCTGGAAACTGGAAAACACCAGGACCCTACGGGCAGGCTGACTCATGTTCTAGACTCACTGCAGATAGAGGGGTAAGAAATGTGCTGTTCCAACCACTATGTGTACGGTAATAGATCACTGTCACCACTACCACAGGTGATAACAGGCAGGCAGAAAACTTGGAGCAAATGACACAAAGGCTTGGGTCTTGCCCTTATCTGGGTAATACTCCTACACGCCTAGGGCCTTTGTTCTTGCCCTGGATGGAAATCAGCGGAGCCCCACAGTCTTGGTGTGACATCCTGGGCTCTGCTCCCTGTAAATATCTGTTGTTTGGAGGCCAGAGAGGACAGAAAATAAGAAATTATTTTTAAATTTTGCTTGTAAATAAATGTAAGATTCGATCATGTTGTTTTGAAATAGGCTCTCCCTATGCAGTCCAGGTTGGCCCTGAACTCTTGCTTCAGCCTCCCGAGTGCTCGACTACAGTACCACTATGCCCAGTTTATGCAGTGCTGGGTTTGGAACCCAGGCCTTCTGAACGCCAGGCAACACTCTATCAACCGAGCTATACCCTCAGACACATTTTGTTTTGTTTTTGTTTTCTAAGTTTGTCAGCCTCTAAGACAGAGACACGCAGCTGGCCACACTGCCACAGCATCCCCACCAACACCAATGCCTTCATCTACATCTTGCCCCTGTGGAGGCCCATAGGGCAGCAGCAGGCTTAGATGACGCTGCTCCTAAGACAGCAGTCAATCTGAATGCCTCCTGTGAAACTTGAGGATGCTTTACAACTACCTTTTTTCTTTCTTTTTTTGTTTGTTTGTTTTTGGTATGTGTGGTGAGTGGTCCTAGGAACTGAATCTAGGACCTCGTGTATGCTAGACAAGTGCTCTACCACCGACTACATTCCCTTTGTTTTGTCTGTTTTGTGGTGTCAGTGATGCTGACATTTCCACTTGTCACCTGGCACACAGAAGGCCACGCATAGCTGAGCACTTTTCCTCCACTGCAGAGTGAAAATAGGCAAGGGGGTTCTCACTGCACTGACCCACCCACCTGGGTGGTGACCCAGCCTTCCACTATTCCAAACTATGATACAATAACGCTTAGAAACTGTGTGTGTGTGTGTGTGTGTGTGTGTGTGTGTGTGTGTGTGTGTGTTTGAGAATGGGGTTGGGGGGAGGGGTATATGCCACAATGTGCATGTGGAAGTTAGGGGACAATAGGAGTCAGTTCTTTCTTTCTACAACGTAGGTCCCAGAGATTGAACCCAGGTTGTCAGGCTTAGTGGCAAGCACCTTTACCCACTGAGCCATCTCGCCAACCCATATCTGCTTCTTATGCTAAAGTGTAACCCTCTGACTCACTGCACTTCACTTAGTTGCTAAGCCTCGGGCTGACAAAGAATAAGGGAAAAACCAGGAAACACAGATGACTCTGAGATATGAACCTAGAGAAAGTAAACCAAGACATGTTGGCAGGCATCTGGACCATACGCCATATACCACCTCCCTGAGGCCACAGGCAGAGATATGTGGGTGTGACAACTGACAGCAACTCAGGGGCCTTCCTCTTGAGAGATCAGAGCAAGCTTCTGGAAGAAGTCACAAAGGTCTGCCCAAGTGAAAATGGGAAAATGGCAATCTAAATGGTGCCTCAAGGGATGGTCACTGGAGGGCCAGGGGATCACCTGGTGACAGGTCTGACTTTGGGGACAGGTCAACTGAAGGAAAAGGAAGCTTCCCACAAGGAAAAGCTGAAGCTCACTGGGACCACACTATCAACAGATGTTATGAGAGCTCTGGGAACTGTCATAGCTGGATAAGAAACTCATGGCTAGCCCTTTCCAGCAAAGCAACTACAAAGCACAAACTAGAAAATCCACTTTACCTTCAGATTCCCGAGGCACCCGTTCTCAGAACACACATGACCAGACCAGACCAGAACTCAAGGCTTCAGGACCCAAGCAAGACACTCAATTAGGCAAGAGTGAAATAAGTCACAGAAATTCCAATTACTTATTGGAATTACATGACAACACACAAATGTCACCTCAACACAGAGGATGCTAAGGCAAGCGAATCAAGTCTAAAGGCCAGCCTCAGCTACATATTGAGACCATCTCAAAACAAAAACAAAAACACACTGGGCACGTGTGATCACAGCTGTCTTCCTATCAACTCAGGGAGAACCACCAACATCATATAACAGCAATGCAAACTAGGTCATGCAGGAAGGACTGTGGTCCTGCTCCCCTGGAGACTGGGCCACACTAAAGGTGGAGGTCATGGTCCCCTGGAGTTCACACATGGAGACTTTGGGAAAAGCTACCTGTGATGACCTAGGCCTGTGGTGACCTTAGGGAGAGTTCACCGGGAAGCCTCTGGTGTTTAAGACAGAAGCACTCATATTGCCGCCAGAGGCCATCACGGCATATCCTTAAACCATCCAGATGTGGTGGTCAATCAAATAGTGTGATCCCATCACAAGCCTAGGAGATAAGTGCTGCTTTCATTCTCCACTGTGGAAACTGAGGTGTGCCTCAGTTAGGCCTGACCCACACCAAGGAGACCAAGTTACACAGAGGAGCAGAAGTTACCCCAGCTAATCCAGTAGTGGCCTGTGAAGAAACCTATCACTCTCCATTATGGTTCTGGCTCAAGATGCCTGAGCTTTGCTCAGGGTAAGACAGCAAACATGTACCAATGTTGATGTGGAAAGCCCCCAGTGTGGAGAGAGGTACTAAAATGGTACCTCAAGCAACAAGACCTGTGCATTAATAATGTATTAGCTCATTTAATTTCATAGCTCAGTAAGAAGTCATTATTATGTTGTTCATGAGAACACAGGCACAAGGTAAAGTTGCCAATCCAAGGTCATACAGTTAACGATCTGAACATCTGAACAGAGAGCACACTGGTGCTATTCCACATATGTTCACGACTGTGGCCTCTGTGAGAAAGGGACAGTGATGTGTCACTTGCTGGGATTACAGGCATGCGCCACCACACCCAGTTTATACAGGGCTGGGGATCAAACCCAGGCCTGGATGGGTCCTGAGACACATCCTCAGCTCCCCAGATTCTAGTATCTCAGCAACCAATTTCTAGCATGCAGTCCATCCATCTTATCAATGCTCCAGGTCACATCTCCTTGTCGCTCTCTGATCTCAGGATACAGGTCACAAGTTTGGGGAAGCTTTCCTCTATATTTCCAGAATCAAGAAAGAAACACAGCAGCTCCATGCTGAGGGTAGTGGTGCAGCCCTACCATTTAACTACTAGGGAAGCTGAGGTAAGAGGATCAAGGCTTGCCTGAGCTACAAAGTGACTTCAAGGCTAGCTTGGGTGACTTAATGAGATCCTATCTTAAAAGAAAAAACAGAAAAGGGGCTGGTGATATAACTCAGTGGTACTAGAGTGCTTGCCCCAGCACTGCACAAAAAGAAGAGGAGAAAAAGAAAAAGACCAAATAACAAATACACAAAGTCCCTGCTTCTCAGGAGACAGAACTCCACGTGCCCTGCCTCTGCACTGCAGCTCCCTGACACTAGATTACCTTTCATGGGAAGGCTACCTGCCTGACCAGATCAGGGACTTGGCAGCAGCTGCACTCTGTCTCCAATGCCAGCGGCCTTCTTGTTCCCACCAGCCACGCGCCCAGGCCAGCTTGTTTTTGCCAAACTCAGGCAAAGAGACAGCAACAAGCTCTCCCCTCACCCATTCATTGTACTCTGCAAAGCTTGTGGGCACTCATAGCCTGTGACTCCTACCTGGCCCCTGAAAAGAAGTGTTCTCCAAAGCTACTGCTCCTACCAACGTGGATACTAGGGTAAAGCTTGTCTGACCAATGGGCTGCTATCTCACCATGAGCACCCTGCACCCTTTATCATAAAATGTGTCTTACATTCATGGGCCTGTCCTTAACCTCATCACAGGACTGATACAGCGCTGCAGTTCCCTACACAAACAGAGCTTGCAAACCTAGCAGACCACTGGCCTGATATCCAGACACAAAGGCAAAGCACCTCTGCATGGAGAAGGAACTGGCCAATCCTCTCCCCAGCATGGGTCTCCTCACTGTGAACTCCTGGTGTCTGAGGCTATCCTGAGCTGTTGACTCCCTCTACACAATAGTAGCAGTCTCTCCCCATCTACCTGAGACTACCAAAAGTGTTATTGCGCACTACCATGTATTCCCTGGTGATAAAAGTCAACTGCACAGCATTGAGAACCACTAATCAATCTGGCTGGTTTCAGAGCTTTTTCCCCTTTTTCATAGTACTCAGCCTTGTTTTTACAGAATTAAGCACTCCATATCCACAGGCCTTGCATCCTCAGATTCAACCAACTTCAGACTGAAAATATTAGAAAAGGCCAGTGAGATGGCCCAGCAGTTAATAGCACCTGCCATCGAGCAAAACGACCTGAGTTTGAATCCTAGAACCAACATGGTAGGAGAAAATTGACTCCTTCAAGTTGCCTGCTGATCTCCACATCCGTAGCATGGCACAGTCAGGCACAGGCACAGGCACACAGACACACACACACACACACACACACACACACACACACACACACGCTAAATGTTATACAAAAAAGTTTAATATACATTTGCATCTGGAAATAAAATTGCACTATGCTGAACATAGAATATTTTCTTGTCATTATTCCCTTAACAAAATGGAACAACTATTTAAACAGGATTCACATTGCATTCAGTGCTACAATTCATCGAGAGTCAATTTAAAGTATATGGGAGGATTTCCGTGGGTTTTATGCAAATAATCACTTTACAGGGAATCAGGAATCTGAGGGCATTCAGAACTGACACGTTGTGGATCCTGATGTCAACTTAATTCCTTTAATATTATTATGTAAATTCATGGATGTGACCAGCCTCTGATTTCACAGATATTTAAAATTTTTAAAACACTGATTTATTCGTGTGTCTACATGATCATGAGAGCCTACACATCCCATGGCACACACGTGAAGGTCAAAAGACACCTGGCACAAGTTGGTTTTCTCCTTCTATCATGTGGGTCCCTGGGACTAAACTCAGTTGTCAGGTTTGGCAGTAAGTGACCTCACCTGCTAAATCATCTTGACAGTCCTCACAGATACTTTAACTGGAAACTTCCTTTGAGTGTAGCAATACATCTGCTGTGGCAGCTTCGCAAGGACGACAAGGAGGCATATTTCGTAACTGCAAACCCTGCCAGACCTCAGCAGAGGGAACCACCATCCTGGCTAACACCATGCTCGATCAACAGTGGAACCCCGAGCATCTGAGCTCAGGTGTTTTTATTGATTCACAAGTACTCAGATATTCTATTGATAACACATGCAGATCATTAGCAATTAAACAACCCCCACAGAAATCCAACACCTGCTAACAATACAAAACGCCCTAGACAGCCCCTCACCCAACAGTGCATAAAACAATTACTTTATATATAACTAAAAACGAACTTCTGCAACATTTGAGATTAAAATTTTAAGTTAAAAACAATCTAATTTAAAAGAAATATGAAGTAGATACATCTGTGGCAGACATCACTGGCTGCTTACTCAACAACCACACCTAACTTAATGTTCCCATGCTGTCTCCCACCACAGCATATAACCAAATGCTAGCTTTCCCTGCCTCCTTTGCAGCTAGAGACGTTCATCTAATATAGTTACAGCCAAGAAGACAGGAGCCCAAATCTGTACTTCAGGCAGAAGGGCCTTTGGGGTAATACCTGTGCTTTAATAAATAAAAGGAGATACAGGAAGCTGGTGTAGCTCTTCCCTGGAACCCAGAGAGAGGTATTGGTTAGAACTGCAGCAAACATTTTAGAGCCTGGAGGAAAAGATGATGAAAATTACCAGGATAGCAAGACCAGCAACAATAAAAGGTATTGGGATTCCTGATACGTAAAAATAAAAAGAGAATACCTTCATGCTTAAGTCTCCCTAGTTAGGCTTTCTGTTTCTTGAAACCAAATGCAATCCTGAACGATAGAAAGCAAGATACAGAGCTTGGGGAGATGGTTTGAAGAGGAAAGCATTCTAAGTATCTAAGAATGAGGACAAGAGTTTGGATCCCCAGCACCCATATAAGAAGCCAGGGAGGTGTGGAGGCCCTCCTATAATCCCAGTGCTTAGAAGTCAAAGACAAGAGGAGATCCCCGGGACAAGTTGGCTAGCTAGACAAGCAAACTGGAAAGCCCTATTCAAAGGACGTACCTCAAGTAGCAAGTTAGAGAGTGACTAAGAAGGACTCTCGATGTCAACCTCTGGCCATCACACACATGTGTACCTATGCACCACACACACACACACACACACACACACACTGGAACACACATACACACACACACACACACACTGGAACACACATACACACTCACACATACCACAAACACACAAGAAGAGGGTAAGATGTAAGTGTAGATATGATATTGCTAGCTATGCAGTGAAAATGAGCAGCACAGAAACAAGAAAAGGTACAGGAACAAGGGACAGGAAAGAAGCCCCTCACCCAGGAGTCTGGTTGAAGTCTTTCACCTGCTGAACTTCAATTTATTTCAATGTAATTAACAACATCGGCTGTGACAGTCACTAACAGAGACAATATTCCCTTCTTACATGTATAGTTTATATTAAAACAGCAATGAACCAGGTTTAAATCCAGAGTGCAGATGACCTTGGCAGGGTCTCTGTCTTCCCTGAGACAGACTGTTACCTTTGCTTACAGTAAGGATGCCCTGCCTTCCTGCATCTCCATGATCAAGACTTTTGTCTCAACAATTGTCACCCTGTCAGGGACCCCTCAGGAACCACACTGGAGTCTCAGCAATCTCATCTACAGCCCTTAGAAGCCCTCTGAAGATAATAATGTCCTATATGTGATTATTGAAAGACAATGGGACATTCCTCTCAAAGAAGCACTATGTTCCTTAGCTGGAGATTCTTGGGGACTGTATATGGAATGGACCAGAACACGAGATCATGAGTGGAGATAATGCGTTTTGAATGTCCCATGGGGCATCTTAAAAGTTGAAAGACCAGCTCACCTGAGCCTTATCTCACATTCTTCTCAGGACAGCCCTGTACATAAAGGCTAACAAACAAGCCCTGGTTAGCTGAGGGGTGGGGGTATCATTACTGACAAAATATTTCATTGTGATCATGTTTACATTCATTTGCAAGTAAACATCTGTTAGTTAAGAAAAATGGGTTGTTTCCAAGATGGACTATCAGTGAAATCACAGAATAAAGAACACGGGAAAAACAGAAGCCTGGTTTTACATCTTAACACTATTTCAGATCCCCAAGTTTGGAAGACAAAGGCAGATGGATTTCTATGAGCCTGAGGCCAGCTAGGGTTGCATAGTGAGACCCTGTCTCAAAACAAAACAAAAATTATTTCAGAGCCCAACTGGTGGCCAAGCATACAGTCCTGGCACCTGAGAGGCTGAGCCAGGAAGATCAGAAAAAAACAATGCATTCAGCTTTTATGTAGAGGGGTCTGTACAAAGTATCTTCACTTTTCCTTTCTTGTTTTGTGGTGGGGAAGGTGTTTTTTGAGACAGAGTCTCATATGTCCCAGGCTGGCCTCAAACTCACCGGATAACTGAGGATGACCTTGAACTCCTCCTCTACCTCCCCAAGGGCTGGGATCTCCATGCATCGCATTTGGTTCTCTATCTCTTTTTAAACATATTTTTAGTTGTGTGTGTATATCTGTGTGTGGTGTGTGCACATGAGTGCACAGGCATGTACCACATCTGGTTCTTTATCCTTTTTAAAACATCTTCTAATTGTGTGCATCTGTGTGGGAGATGTGCACATGAGTGCAGATGCCCTGAAGTCTTTCCCTGAAGCTGGAATTACAGGCAGTTGTGAGCTGCCCAGTGTTTGTACTGGAACTGAATTTAGGTCCTCTACAAGCGTGGTACATGCTCTTGACCTCTCTGATCCACCTCTCCAGCCCCTGCATTTTTATCTTCTATAAACTGTCCTTCTCATAATACCAAAGAAAAGAACGAGTGAAAGAACAAAGTCTTCTTCCTTTCTCCTGGCAGGCCTGGGGAGGCAAACCTAAGGTGTCACATGTGCTAACAAGCACACCAGCCCTGAGCTCAGTCTCTTTTTACCTTTTCTTCTAAGACACAGACTAAGTTACCCAGGCTGGCCTTGAATTTCCTCTGCAGCCCAACCTGTCCTTGAGCTCGCCATTCTCCTGCCTGTGTGGCCGGGACTGCAGACCTGTGCCACAACACCTGGCTCTTTTAGATCCTTTAAATAACTCAATCACTGTGGTTTGGAGAGTCTTAAAACCTGAACCTGATGCATGGCCGTGAATCCGGCCCCCATCAGCAGCCATGGCCAGCTCCAGGCTGCACTGGATATTAGTAGAAAGCTTCAAAGGAAACTGCAGACTGATTTCCATTCCCACATCCAGTGTTAGAGGTGACACCCCATACTCACTTTGTCCCAGGCTGTACACCTGCCTGGCCCACAGCCAAGCACCTTATATGCCCAAGACAGACTAATGGGTAAAGCCAAAATGTCTCAGACACCTGGGTTGGGGTCCACCTGGATGAGCCAGGAAAGGCACAAGATATGATCCCAAAACACTCACCACACCAGAAACCCCCCTGCAATGTCTCTACTGTCCCCCTTAACACCACAGAATGGAGTCTGCTAAGAGGACCTACTATGTGCTATGTGCTACATTGCACAGAGAAGCCGTTTAGTGCCTCTTTCTTTTCCCATAAGATACACAGCATTTGCACTGGTAAGATGGCTCATTTGGTAAAGTACTTGCTGCACAAGCATAAATACCTGAGAGGCCTCAAAAGCATCCTGGTACAGCAGCCTACATCTGAAATCCCCAGTGCTGGAGAGATGTAGACAGACAGATTCCTAAAGCTCCCACCAGAAGCCAGTCTAACTGAATCTATGAGCTACAGGTTCAGTGATAAACCTTGTCTCAAAAGTAAGGTGGAAGACAGTCAAGGAAGACATCAGGTGTCAACCTCTGGCTTCCACGTGCATGCATACACACAGGCAAGCAGATCTGAGTACACATACAAAAATATGTAGCATGACCATGCACCCATTTTACAGAAAAGGAAACCAAAGTGCCCATAAGTCAAACAAGTAGCCCACTCCTGAACGCTGGGAAGTAACAAGCTTCCAAACTCACTTGTTCCCACACCTGGCCTCAACTCCAGCCACACATCTCCAGATTTCCTTAGTGCCACACATTCCCCTCCTCCTGGGCCCTCAAGAAATAAAGAGAGCCTGACCTCAAAGGGAATTTTTTCTCCACTCCTTCTTCCTACCAAGAATACTGCCATGCAGAGGTGGGTCAGCTCTATCTCCATCACCAAGCATGAAGTGACCCACCAGACATCATGAATCATGGGTGAAACCAAAGAAAGCAGGAAAGCCTGGCTGAACTACAGCTGCAGCACCCGAGAAACTGATATGGGCATCCTGGGCAAAGACATCAACAAAGCCTGATCAAAGCTCTCAAAGACATGCAGACCTAATTCTAACTACCAGGTCACCTTCCCAGACCGATGACTCCGACTTGAATGTGGGCCACTGGTCTCCAGCCTTACAAAGCTGATCAGAAGGACCAGGTAGGAAAGAGCCTATTGCTGTCTATGCCTTTTGGCATCCATTCAGTTTTGTTTGTGGTATCTCATGACTGCTAGACAAATGTTCTACCACTGGGAAGGGGTTTGTTTTGTTTTTTTGTCGTTTTGAGATAAAGCCTTGAACTCACTATGTAGCTGAGGACAACCTTGAATTTCTGATCTTCCTACCTTTACTTCCCAAATGCTAGGATTTATAGGCTTGCACTACCATATCCAGTTTATAAAATTGGTTCTAGAGATGGAACCCAGGACTTCGACCACACAAAACAAGCATCCTACCAACTGATCTACAGCCCCAGCTCTTCTTCTACTTTTAAGACTCTTAAGGAGTATAGCTCAGTGGGAGAGCACTTTGCCCGGCATGCATGAGGCTTTGAGTTCAATTCCCAGAACCACAGATACGCACTACATGACAATGGTGGTGACAGTGAGAGTTTCTTGGACCGTGCTAGAACTGTGAGCTAGCCAGCTCCTTTCTGGAAAACAAAGCAAAAGCCGGAGTATAACCTTTTTGAACATTCTGAGCTATTCCTTCTGCTCTAGGAAACAAGGAAACAAGCCAATAGGGCTTATGCCCATAGCATCAGTACAGGTTTTCTCTCAGGGGGAAAAAAAAAAAAAAGCAGGGGCGGAGAAGGAAAAAATTTACCATTGTGACTTAAGTGTCAAACCACAACTGATAACAACATGAATTATAGTTCACAGGTACAAGAAAGTGTGCTGGAGTACTGACGGAAGTCATTACAAGGTTATGTGAGGACAGGAAAGTCTTACAGAAGTAAATACCACAAAATGGAATGCCATAAAACGCAATACCACTACAGTCAGTCACTCAAAATCCCAGAGAGGGCTAAGCCCTGACACACAATGGCTTAGGAGAGAGAGCCAAGATCCCCAGTAGACTGTTTACGCCCACAGATTAACAGGAAAAGGACCTATAAGGACACACAGACACGCAGCCTTAGTTCCACTTACTCCCAGAAAGGGTCTCATTAAGCAGCCAGGGCTGACTCAGAAGCTGCTCTATAACTCAAGCAGGCTTGTACTTGTGAGCCTCCAGCCTTGGCCTCCCAGGTCTGGGGAATGTCCCACACTGACTCAGATTTAAACAAATGGGATTTGCTTCATTATGTCGCAGAGATTGTCCTCTAACTCATAAACCTCTGCCTAAGCCTGGGATTACAGGTATGGACCACCATGCCCACCTAGAAATGGGAATTTTCCTTGACTGACATTCGGAAAAGACTAGTTATAGACTTCTTGGGAAATAATCAGTCTTTATATTAAAGATTAAAATGTATACAATTTTGACTCGTGCACAAGGTTTCATATTGGATAAAAGAGAACTCTAGACAAACAATGGTCCATGTCACAGCTCTGTAATCTAGAATATTATATAACTAATGGGGAAAAAAATGTGAGATTCTATATATCTATGTGGATGACAAAAAAAAGCAGAATAAAGATTCTAATCTACGCAGACTTAAATATGCTATTCAGCTGGTAAGTGGGTAGAAGGGCATGGTTTCAGGCTGGTCCAACAGAGCAGCCTCTACATAAACATGTCTGTGTGCTTTGTTTGGCTGTAGAGCATGTGTCATTTTTATTATCAGAAAACTGTGTGGCAACTAGAAACTTTGTTCAGAAAAAAAAAAAAAAACCATAGCGACATCTGAGGACGGGTTGTAAGTAGCGCCTCATGTGTTGTGTAAGTGTTAATTCAAGGCAGTTCTTAAATAACATGAAAAAAAATGCTTAGAATTTAAATACATTTTTGAAAAACTGGACGGGACTCAATCACTCTAGTTTAGTCCCCTGACCTCAGCTCTCTGGTATGCAAGGTTTAACTTCACTAAGCAGAACCTTCTCACATCCAGAAAAACAACTCCAACAGGCTTCCCAGCTTGTTCATTAGCCAGGAACACTGGAGGTGTTATGGAGGTGGGATCATTTGTGGGTGTTTAACTGCTGTAGCAACCTAGAAATTAAATAGCAAATTTCAAAACGTTTCTTAACCTGGCAACTTCGGTGGGGAAACTTATTCTGCTGTGTCATCTGCATATATTCGCGTGCCTGTGCACAGAGCATAATCGGAAATGGTCTTCTCTCCCACCTTCCCTGCCCCCACAGTGCTGATTAACAGGCTGAAAAACTGAAAATGAAATGGCCCTGACAGTCACCAACAGGAAGCGAGGTGAGAAAGTGGCTCATTAGCTTTTCCACAGAAGAAAGGAAGGCTGGAAAAGAAGGAAAACTTCCTTGTTTTTTCAAACTCCACAGACATAACACACAAGGATATTGGTTCTGACTGTTAAGTGAAGGATACAGTATGAAAACTACAGGGAGGAAAATGTGCACATGTAAACACAAACAGCAAAGATGTTTGCACACACAATCATTTTTCCACAAGGACATCTAATAAGCCACCGCCATCATCACCATCATCATCATCATCATCACTGCTTCTTTCAGAGGGTGGTGGGCAGGGAAGAACATTGACTTTTCACATCCTTTTTTTAAAAGGATGCAGACCTAGTGGACTGTCATCCTAGCTACTTTGGAGGCAGAGCCAGGAGAACAGCCAGCTCAAGTCTGTCTGGGCTAGAGCTCAAGGTTAAGCTTGAACAATTCTGAAACTCCTGTCTCAAGATAAAAAAAAACAAAAAATAAGAGGTCTGGGAGGTACAGTTCAGCGGTGTACTGCTAACTCATATGTGTGAGGCCCTGGGCTGGGGCTACAGAGAGATCAGCAGGCACAAAGGCCTGAGTTTAATCTCAACAACGAAGTGGTAGAACACACCTATAATCCTAGTACTTCAGAAGTGGAGACAGTTCAGGTCATCCCTGGCTACATAGGGAGTTTGAAGCCAGCCTGGACTAAAGGCTCTGTCTCAAGAAAGAAAAGAAAAAAGAAAAAAGCACCATCAAGAAAACTGCTGTCTGGTTTTTAAAATCATTTTCTAGAAACCAGTAGAAAATCTACCTAACTAAAAAGGAAAATACTTTGTTGGTCATTAAAAGGTGCTTGCAGTATCAAAGGCAGCTGGAAAGTGGGGAATCCCAGGACTCACCCTGAACTTTTAGCTAGGTTAAAAAAAACAAAAAACAACTTAGCTAAACCTTAAGCTTTTTTAACTAAAGTTCTGAGCCACAGATGAGGCAGAGAGTAGGAGTGGGAAGGGGGTGCACAAGCTTTATTTAAAAACAAAGAGTAGCCGGGCAGTAGTGGCAGAGGCAGTGGATCTCTGTGAGTTTGAGGCCAGCCTGGTTTAGAGTGAATTGAGTGATCTGGGGCTGAGGTGCAGCTCAAAGAGCACTGGAATTCCAGTCCCAGCACAGCACCCCCATCTGTTCCAACACAGTTCAAACTGTTTTGGAGGAGCACTGCTCCCTCCCTGAATTTCCAGGGCCTTTTCTAGTCCCATTCTGCTAGGCTTAATGCATCTGTGAAAAACTACAAGACTTTAATGAGATAGTTCTACTGACCTATAGATATGGGTCTGATATGGACTGGGGATGGAATTGAGTTGGCAAAAGTGCTAGCCCAGCATTTGTGAATCCAATTTCTAAACCCAACTCTGAAGAAATTGTGCCACTGATGCTCCCATATAATCCCTGCACTTAGGAAGTATAAGCAGGAGATGAGAGGTTCAAGATCATCCTCTGCTACGTGTAAAGTTCAAAGCCAGTTTGGGCACATGGCACCCTGACCCAAAAATATATATAGGGGCTGGATATGGCTCAACAGTTAAGAGCACAGGCTGTTCTTGCAGAGGACTCAGGTTCAATCAGCACTACATAGTGTTGTGAAAGTTTATTTTTAGTTGTGTTTAAAATAATTGGTTTTGTGCACTGTTGGAAAAAGGGATGCATAGACCTAGACATTTTGTATTGTCTGCAGGTATTGGATTTATATGGGGGAAGCTGATTGTTTATGATCTGCACCTGAGAAGTTCTGAAATCAATAAAAACACTTGAGCTCAGATACTCAGGGTTCCACCGTCGAGTACGGTGTTGGCCATGATGGTGGTTCCCTCTGCTGAGGTCTGGCAGGGTTTGCACATATGAATATGCCTTCTTGCCAGCTTTGGTGAGCTGCCACACTTGTTGGGATAGGTGTTGGGATAGCTGCTGGGATAGGTGTACTATTCCAACATGGCAGCATACAATCATCTGTAACTCCAGTTCCAGAGGATCCAATGTCCTCTCGTGGCCTCTGCAGATACCAGGCAAATGTAAGTCACACTCATGCACATAAAACAAAACTAAATCTTTATGTGTGTGAGTGCGAATGCGAGCTGCTACTTTGACCACATCATGCTCCTCAGGACCTTTGCATGAGTTTTCCCTCTTCTTGAGAGTTTTGCTCCAGATCTTTACATAGTCAGCTCTACCATCAAGATGTTGGGACAAATGTTATTTCTTGTTAAGGTGGCTTATACCCACCTCTTGGTTTAGGTGTCTGTGTAGTTTACCATGATCTGGGATTGTCTCAGGTATCCCTAGTACAAACCCCAGGAGGACATGGACCTGGCCTGTTGTCTTGTTTGGGACCACATCCCTAGTGTCCAGAACAAAGTTACAACTTAGTAGATGATCAATAATAAAAACTGAATAAGGAAACGAGGGAAAATTATTGTGGAGGTACAGGGGAACAAATTCAGGGTATTAAAAGCCACAGCAAAGTTCTCTAAACTTTGGCACTTTATCCGTGCTTTCTGTAAACAGAGTATCCCCAAGCAGTGGCCACCCAAGAGGCCAAGGAAAGGTAAACTGAGGTCTCAGAAAGCAAACTCAGGAAAAATTCCATAAAATCTTCTTGATGACTTGAGGGTGGCAGGGTGCCAGTCCAGAGCCTCAGTCACCAACCACAGGGATGAGTCGCACAGGTAAGTCAAGAGAGCACTGCCGTGGACTCTGGACTTGGACTGTCTACTTACCCTGGGGCAGTTCAAAGCGAGGGAGTAGAAAGCCAGGTGTGGTGGCACACACCTACAATCCCAGCACTGGGGAGACTGAAGGAGAAGGGAAAGTTCCAGAACACACTGGCTATAAAGAAAGACCCCATCTCAGAGGGAATGAGGGCTGTGGAGATGACAGAGGGTCTAGTGCATGCTGCACAAGCATGAAAACCTGAGTTTGGGTCCCCAGCACCATGTGAGGGCTGAGTACAATAGCATGTGACCCCAGGGCAGTAGGACGGAGGCAGAAAGTAACCAGAGCCCTCTGGCCAGTCAGGTTAGCCAAATGGGTAAGCTCCAGGTTCCATCTCAAAATAAAACGGTGGGGAACCTCAGAAGACACCTGACATCAACCTCTAGTCTCCACATTTGAATGGCTGGGAGTGGTAAAGCACTCTTT
The DNA here is from genome assembly GCA_026225945.1 of Cricetomys ansorgei. NCBI lineage: Eukaryota > Metazoa > Chordata > Mammalia > Rodentia > Nesomyidae > Cricetomys > Cricetomys ansorgei. The sequence continues at coordinate 753,127 of JAMJFZ010004056.1, forward strand.
GATCCCATCACTGAAAAGGCAGAGGCGGGTGACTGCTCTCTGTGAATCTGAGGCCAGTGAGGGCTACACAGTGAGACCCCGTCTCAAAAAAAAAAAAAGAATGGAAGAAAAGGAAGGGGTAGGGTCTCATTCATAGCTGCCCTCTATGTAAAAGACATTTTCACTGGTGACAGCAAACTGCCCCAGCATGCCAATGGAAAGAATGGATAAGGGAAAACAGCTCTGGGGGAAGGGAGGAAAACAGACCAGGTCACACCGCAGTCCCTCTTCTCCAAGTTCCCTCTCTAGTTAACTGGAGTTTAACCTCTTTCACTTCTCGTTAAGCTGCAGGGCACTCCACAGGCCAATTACCCAATGAGCTACACAGCCTCAGAGCTCAGGAACTCCAGGTGAGGGTGGACTTCTAGCCTCGAGTTGGTCTTCCATCTTCTTCTTCCTCCATATTAGTGACTGTCAGAGTGAGTCGAAGCAGACCTTGAACCCCGGATTTTCTCATCCTGAGAGCGGTAGGAGTTTAGCCCTGGCCAGAACCCAGCTAAATATTACATACTGCCTGTTTCACAGGTCATTAGCAAAGGAATGTGGCTTCATTGGTGCTTATCTGCGCTGTAGCTGGAAGCCTAGGGATCCCCATTTACTGATAAGGTGCCCTTGCAGGACCTTGACGCTTAGGCTTGAGCTCCACATGCAGATGAGGCTACTCGAGTGTAGCCTCACGTCTTAACCAATGGATCCCATCCCTGTGTACTAATGACCCTCCCCTACCTGCACCCTGTAAATACACCATGATCCCTGCAAAAAAGAGAGAATGCCCCACTGACGGCAGAATTTCTGTTCTTGTCTGCTCCTGGGCTCACCACCCACACTGCATTCCCACATGGCTTTCTGCCTAGGGGCTGCCAGCCTCAGGTTGTCTATGGCTGCTTCACTGGGCAAGGAAAGCCAGGGACAGGATGCGTGGGTGAGATTCAATGCTACAACTGTTAACTGTGGGCTAACCCCTCAGGGGACATTTGGCACTGCCTAGAGGCATTTTTGGCTGTTATAACAAGGGTAGGTATGCCTAGCAATCTGTGAGCAGAAGCTGGAGCATTGCTAAATACCCTATAGTACCCAGAGCGGTACACCACAAAGAACAATTTGGTCCAACTGTGAATCGGGCTGGAGTTGAGAAACTAGGCTCTATTCTCCCATACCTTGAAGCTCCCATAAATATAGTTTCCTACCACACTTGGTGTCCTCAATCAGCTAGCCTCAAGGAGAAAAAGACAGGCACACACCTCCACCAGGGCAGACGCTATCCCTTCTTGTCAAGCTACGGGAAGCTTGCTCCAGAATGTCAGGGTTCTTCTTAGGATCCCAATCCCACTTATTTACTTTGATAAAATGCTCAGGCAAGTTTTTACAAGCTGGTGTTTTTACTGGCCATTAAGATCAGGTCATAAAAGCCAGGCCTTTCCCTAATGGGAAAATATAGAGCCCATATGCATATCAGACACCTTCTTCAGAATCTTAGGATATCCAGGAGAATGGCCCTACGGCCCAAGCCCACCTACCAAGGCAAATACACCTGCACCTGAGACAGGGTCTTCGAATTGCTTGTCTAGCCAGCTGGGGGTGAAATGAAACTGAACACTTGCCTAGATGTTCAAGACCCTAGGTTCATTACCCAGAAGTGCACAGGAAGCATTAAGAAAAGAACCTAAGGGCTAGAGAGATGACTCAGTGGTTAAAGGCTGTACTGCTTTTGCCAAGGATCCAAGCTCAGTTCCCAGCACCTGCATCAGGCAGCTCAAAATTGCCTATAACTCCAACTCCAGAGCATCCAATGTTCTGGCTTCCTCAGACACCCACACACATGAGCCCATACACAGAAAGAGAAATGGAAAGACAGACAGACAGAAACAGACAGACACAGAGACACAGAGAGAGAATTAAAAACAGTGGTGGAACATAACCTTCAATCTCAGTACTCTGGAGGCAAAAGCAGGCCTATCTCTGTGAGTTTGAGGCTAGCCTGGTCTATATAGTGAGTTCCAGGCCATCCAGAGTTATGTAGCAAGACCTTGTTTTTATGATGATGTTGTTGATGATGATGATGACGAAGACAATGACAATGATGAATCTTTTTTAAAAAATCTAAAGGCCAGGCTTGGTAGCACACATCTTCCAATCCCAGCACTTAGGAGGCTGAGGCAAGAGGATCAAGAGTTTGAAGCAAGCCTGGACTACACAGTAAGATCCAAGCCATTCTTGTCCCAGCCAGACCTTATCCCAAACAAACAAAACAAAATAACCTACTGAATCAGGTAAACCCCAATTCAGTCACTATAAGGTTGGGCTATGAAGTAATAGCTGCCAGTTCAAATACTAACATAGAGATGCCACATTCTACCCAGGAAGAGCTCCAACCAGGTATGAGAAAGTTCAAGCAAAGACAATGGACACCTGGCCTTCCAAGAGAGCAGCAGTGAGGAGCAGTGGGGTCTGCAGGCCTGTGTTCCAGCAACAGCTACAGGAAGGCTCAGGGCTGCTCAATATTATTTAAGAGAAGCCAGAAATCAAGGTGTTTGTGCAAAATCCTCCAGTAATTAAATATTGGAAATGACAGCAGTTCACATAATTAAAATAAAGCCAAATCCACAGCTGCTGATGGTGCATGCCTATAGACACAGTACTTAGTACTTAGACTTAGTACTTAGGAGGCTCAGGCAAGAGAATCAGGAGTTTAGGGTCATCCTCAGATACATAGCAAGCTTGAGGCCAGCCTGAGCTATTTATATAGCCCAACAAAATAGGACTGGTGAGACAGATCAGCAGGTAAAAGGCACTTGCTGCCAAGCTTGACAACCTGAGTTCAATCACTGGGACCCACACGGTAAAAAGAGAGAAACAACTCCTGAAAGTTGTCCTTCAACCTCCGCATGCACCATGGCCACTAGTGTGTCCACCCACTCCCAAATTGATAAATAAGTGTAATAAAAAATAAAGATTAAGTAAATAAATAATGTCAAGCCAGCCTAGAGGTAGGCTGGATCTAAAATCCAATTAAGAACACGTATCTCAGGCATACACACTCAAACACTGCAACCAGACCTACTACTGATACTGGCCTATAATCCCAGCATTCAAGAGGCTAAGCACCAGAAAAGTTCCAGGCTTGCCTAAGCTACAAAGCACAACTCTATCTTCAAAACAAAAACAAAAAACAAAACAGAAAGTCAGACATAGTAGAACACACCTTCACACCCAAGACTCAGGAGGTAGAGGCAGGTGGCCTATGAGGCTAGCCTAGTCTACACATCAAGTTCCGGGCCATCCAGGATTATATAGGAGACCCTGTCTCTAAATAAATAAATTGTATTTAGTTTTATTCATTTGTTCAAATGTTGATTAGCTCTATTGGATGTAAGGCATTGGACCCAGGGACAGACAAATGAACATGACCTCACTGGACCGTTTCAAAACAAAATACAAGCAGCGTATCACAGAAGAGCATTTTATCCTGAATGTCACAGAGAGAGGCTTCAAGGCAGCTTGAAAGCTCTTCTAGTGTTTTAGGTTATTCATTTACTCAAGTAATTACTGAGCACCAGACACTGTCTTAGATTCTAGGAATACTCTCTGGCTGCTGGACTGATACTAGAATGCAGGAGTCAAGAGAGGAGAGAGAGGCTAAGGAGATGGCTCAAAGGTTAAGAGCACTGGTAGCTCTTCCAGAGGTCCTGAGTTCAATTCCCGGCAACAACATGGTGGCTCAACACCATCTATCCTGGGATCTGATACCTCTTCTGGCATACAGTGTACAATCAGATAGAGCATTCATACATACATACATAAAATCAATCTTAAAAAAAAAATAAAAGAGGACAGAGACAGAAGACTGACAGGAAGCTGGGTGTGGTATTGCAACCTGTTATTTCAGCTACTGGGGAAGCTGAGGCAGGAAGGTCAGAGTCCATCTAGGCTACAGAAGGATAGCCTGGGCAAAAGTAAGGGGGCTGAGGGTACATGTAGCCCAGTGTGTTAAGATCCTGTGTGTTCAGTCTCCAGCCCTGCATAAGTAAACAAATAAACAAATCAATAAATGTGAGTAAATAAATAGATGGATGAATAGTGTTCAGAAGCAAAAATAAGTCAATAAATAGCACCTCAGCCACCAGAAGGCAGCTCTAACAAATTTGAATACATTCTGCAATAACAGGCAGCTAGAGAGTAGTAGTTAACTAGAATCAAGGACTCCACAGGTTTTGACCTCCAAGAGAAAGGACCATCTACCCTGAAGCCAGAGGGTTAGAGGTGCCCCAGCCCCTCCCAGGATACAGTAAGATAGAGATGTCCCTGAATCCCCACAGGGGTTCTGTGGAAGCCCTCCATATCAAGTCGACAAGTTAGAAGGGGTTATGTCACCATTCCCAAGGTAGAGTACCTCCAACAGTGAAAGGAGCCCAGCAGACTCCAAGTAAGGAGAGCCCCAGGCCCTGGTCTCAGCCACAGAGGCAGCTGCAGCTTCCTCCTGCAAGGCCAAGGGCAATCCACAGACCATGAACGAAAGCCTCTCAGGTCAAACCTACTACAAGTCCCCAAAGCCATTTACCTGGCTATCTTGGACCCTCACTCCACCATTCTGGGCTGTGCTCAGGTGCTACATCCATCCGGTAACAGGAGGAAGGGGGGCCTATCAGACCTCAGATTCCCCCAACCATGTCTCATTACAACAATCCACAGGCTTAGGAAAACACGTATGGTGGAAGGCAATGGAAGGAGTTTGAAAAGCAGCAAGGTCCTTGGAAGAGGTGGGGGAAATGGCTTTCCAAGGCCACTTGCTGTCCCAGGATCACCTCCACCAGTTGCCAAGATCCATTTGCTGCCCTGCTTGGGTACAGTGTTCAGGGAGTTGGCAAGCTGGAGGGGGCTAGAAGCCAAATCAGTCTCCACAATGCACTCACTCCAGAGCCTGCACTGCCTCTCTGCTGCTGACTTCTGTGCATATCCAGATATTCTCAACAGGTACAGAAAAATCAACTACGGAAGCCAGGAGGTGGTGGCGCAATGCCTTTAATCCCAGCGCTTGGGAAGCAGAGGCAGGTGGATCTCTGTGAATTCATGGCCAGCCTGGTCTACAGAGCGAGTTCCAGGACAGCCAGAGTTCAAACTGAGAAACCCTGTCTTGAAAAAGCAAACAAACAAACAAAAACCATCAACTATGGAGTCCCACCCAACTGCAAGCACTTAATTGTACTGAGTTCTAACAAAGTACCCAAACAGTACTGTTCCTAGAGTTTGCAAAGAATTCATTATTCCTCAAATGACTACCATTTGCTAGGTACTCCATTATTCCATGTGGGGAAACTGAGGAACAGAGTAGAAAAGCACCATTTTAGCTGCAGAACAAGCGTTTGAATGCGGAAAATACAAGCACTTGCTCTGAGCTACCCCCTACACACCTGAGTTCTGTCGTCAGCTTTTAATATTTTCCAGTATCTCTTCATTAGGCACGGAATTAGTACTTTATTTTTCCGTTTTTGTTTTTGTAGGTACTGGGAATTGAGCATGGGGCCTCACACATGCTAGGCAAGAACTAAATCTCCAGTCCTTTTTCTTCGTCTGGTCTTGAAACAAGGTCTTGCTAAGTTGCCCAGGCTGGCCTTGAATCTGTGGCCCTCCTGCCTCAGCTTCTTCAGTAGCTGGGATGATGGGCCTGCTCAAGGATAATATATATTTTCTAATTTTTTAATTCACTGTGTGTGTGAGATGGTGTGTACAGGTGGGGATGTATATGTGTGCACATGTGTGAGAGCACACATACCCGTATATAGGCTAAAGAGTATGCCAGGTGTCTTCCTCTGTCCACCTCTGTATTTCCTTGAGACAGGGTCTCTCACTGAACCTGGAACCTGCCCTTTTGGTAAGCTAGCTGGCCAGTCTTTTGCAACCCCCTAACAGCTGAGGTTCCAGACACAGCCATGCCTGACTTTTTAAACGGGTACTAGGATTCACATTCAGGTCCTCATGCTTGCACATCAAGAACTCTTGCCCACTGAGCCATTTCCTCATACTTTTTCAAAAAAAACTTACAAAGGCCCGGGCCCATTTTCCCAACCACCTTTCAAACATCAGCCACAAAACACCACCAGCACCATACTCCCAATGAGAAAAGGAAGCAAGCCACTGCCAACCCTCAGCTCCAACTTTTCACTTAGATAACAGTTTCTCTTTTCTCATCCCAGACCTTTGCCTGAAAGATGGTGGTAAATTCTCATCAGCAGACCCTAACCCAGGAACAAGACTCTGAGAGAGTCCCTAATGGATGGAACCTTGACTTCTCAAAAGGATCCGAGTATGAATAGTACATAGATTGCAGCCCACTCCCACCAACAAGAGGGAAAGTGAGTCCCAGGGAATGACAAAGCATAGTGCAAGCTAGACCACTCACACTGATGAATACATGGTCAAAACAAAACCACAGCCCTAAAAGGCTGGGAAATACCCCTATAGATAAACTAAAACATAGTCAGCAGTGAAGCAGCTTACTAAAGATGATAAAGTTTAGAAGGGGATGTTCACATAGTGGTAGAGTTTGTATGAGGCCCTGAGTTAAATTTCTAGGCCTGGGGGGGTACAGGAAGCTAGGAGGTGGGATCCAACTGCCTGCCTATTGAGAGGTTAGTCTGTGCTGGCTGCAACACTTAGCCCTGAAACACACAAGCCACATGCTTGTTGGTGTCTAAGGCACAGTTTTACTCTAGCCCAAGCTGCCCTGAAACTCTCAATCCTCCTGCCTTAGCTTTCCAAAGGCTGAGATGACAGGTGTGTCTCCACACCGGGCCAAACCACACAATCTGTATTGTGTTTGGATTCTCTAGCTACATGGAAGTCTTGCTTGCCAACTACCCTCTCACCCTTTCTGGTTCCAGGGCAGACTCCAGAAACTGGGGCACCCAGCAAGCCTACATCAGTGGGAGGAGGGACACAGGAAGTCTACAAGATGAAAATTGAGGGAGGATGGGAACCTGCCTAAGATGAAGGTCAGCCACCACTACAAACAAGTACAATTCATCCATCTCAATTTTCTGTGGCAAAAAGTCCCTAGAAGGAGAGAATACATAACTGTATTTCTTGGACAGGCTTCTTGGCTGATTAGAAGATAGAGAACACCCCAAACACTTTTTAGCCATCACTGTCCAGCAATAAAATACATCCTGATATGAGCTGGCAAGGTCCTTGCCATAAAGCCAGATGACCTAAGTTCAATTCTCAGAATCCACAGGGTGGAAGTATAGAACCTGCAGGAATCTGACTTCTACATGTGTGCCACAGCAAGCATGCGCTCATAGACACGTGTGTGTGTGTGTGTGTGTGTGTGTGTGTACACATACATACATACACACACACACACACACACACAATATACAAACTGGTAGAGAATCTAATGTCTGGTCAACCTACTTTTCCCCAACCACAAGAGAAGAAAATAAACCAGAAATACACCAGCATCCATGTACACTGAGCCAGATCCCACTGGGTCCTCGCAGAATAATTCTGTTCTCTCCACACCTGGTACCAGGGTAGAGGACACACAGGTGTTCCTCTGTGGCAAACAGGCACCAGTCTCTTGCAGATTCCTGAATGCAAATCACAAGCACTGTTTCCATCCCTGGAGAAACCCCTAGTCCCTTGGCTTTAAAATGGGAGTCATATTTAAGTACGGTTAGTTTCTCGACCAAAAATGGTACTCCTCCTCACCCAAAAGGCCCAGAGAGCCTTCATAGGTAACTATTCACCACTCCTAATGCAGCCTATCAGGGAGGCACCCCAAAACAGAACAAGAATGCCCTTGAGGGCGCTAATCAGCAGCTGCTAAGAAACAGGGGTGTTTTTCCTGTTTCTCAAACAAAAAGAAAAGTCATTGTGTCCAGGCTGTCCTATTGTATACGTTAATAATCACGACGGTGCGGTACCAGAGTGTTGTGGAACAATGGGCAAATCGCATTACAGGGACATAAAATCCACAAGCACTGGGGATTAGAGCAGTCAGCTAGGGAAGCAAGCCTAGGGTTGATTCAAAAGAAAGCTACCTGAAGAGGGCCTTAGGTCCCCGGGTCATCCCAAGCAGAGATGACTAATGGAGACTCAATACTTTACAGAGTGGAAGACACTCCCCTGGGTACCAGGGTCCTGCGCACCTTCCACTGCACCCCACACCTGCAAAGGGAACAGAGGGGCAGAGGGAACCCCTACCTTCTCTTGGCTTTTCCATCCTCTGTTTCCTTAAACTTTCCCTAGTAGCATTTAGGCAGAAAGGAAGGAAAAGATGAGAAAAACATAATACCACAGAGTAACCAGGAGGTAAAACAAATGGTGAGGGTTGGAAGTCCCTTTCTAGAGTCTGGGCTCCTTCCTGGTGTTCTCTGATGAGGTGTGCGCAATAAATGGGGGCCCTACCCCCACAAAGGACCGAAAACCCCCGCTTTGCTGCCTCTAGATCTGGCGTCACCCCTCCCGCACACGCCCAGCTCTCCCGGAACCCGGTCCCCAGAGAGTCCGGCCGCGGCGGCCGTACGCCGGCCCGGGTGCCGGGTCTCTGCGTCTGCAGAGCGGGGCTCGGGCTGGGGAGCCGCTGGGCCCGCGCGGTCCCCGCGTCCTCGCGTCCCCCATGTCACAGGGACTTCCTCGGTCGCCCCGCGCCGCCCCCAGCGGCCCACGGACCTACCCAGAACGGGTCGGAGCCATCAGTGCTGCAGAAGCTGCGCAGCGCCATGCGGGCGGCCGGCGGAGCGAGGAGCCGCAGCGCCGCGCGGTTGGCCCGCGTCACCGGGATGCAGCCCCGCCCCTCCCCGCCCCGCCCCGCCCCGCCCCGCGCGTGGGAGCGACCACGGCCTCGGCCTCTCGGTACCCGGGGCCGGGCCTCCAGGCCGCGTCTGCAACTTCCACCCTCTCCCGGTTCCCAACGCCGACACGACCGCGAGGAACCGCACCCTGAGCCTTCCACACACTGGCTTCGTCTCGGGTGGTCCTTAGTGTACGGTGTTTCCCGTGCTGTAGGAGAACCCGTGCTTGCATGATTCGAGACCTTTGCCTTCACATTCAACTGGCTTGCAACTGGCGAGGTACAGCTGAGGAAACTGAGGCTCAGAGAGGTGAGGAAACTCGCTTAGGGCCACTCTATGAGTAGAAGTGAAGTTCGTTCGAATCAGGAGCCCTGTGATTCCATCCTAAACACCTGTTTGCCACCCCTCCCCCCGACCATGGGCTGCAAAGCACCCTGGGAACTTCTCCCACTCTAAGCGCAGCCAGGAAATAACTATAAAATTTCCTTGTCGTTATTGCTTGTCGAATTTAGATTTGGGGATAGAGTCTCATCTAACCAAGTCGAACTTCTGATCCTCCTGCCTCCACTTCTTGGTAGCCAACTGGTTCATGTGGTGCTGAGAACAGAACCCTGGGCTTCCTCCGTGGAAGGCAAGCACTCTACCAACTGAGCTCTGCCTCTCCAGTCCCTTGACAATTTTTTAATTTAAAAAATAATAAAGTAAACGAGTAAGATAAACATAATTTTCAAGGGTCCACCATGACCCAGAGAATGTGTTAGGAGCTGGAGGCATAGCCATGAAGAAACTACAGCCCCCGTCCCCCCCTAAAGTGGAACTGGCTATAACCAGTTATTGATCGTCATCTCAGAGGCAAGGACACTGAAGCCTAAACCCATAAGGATACTTAACATTCATGGTTAGCCGCCCAAGGCTTCATAACCTAGAATTCATATATTAGCCCATGAAATGCATGATACTTTTCTGCTTATTTTTCAGATTAGAGACCAAAACAGAAAATAAAAACAACTTGTCAAAGATTAGTTACATGGTGAGTGACTGAGCCTAGTTTTGGAACAAGGCAGTTCTACTGGGTGTGGGTGGGAGAGAATAAATTAATGACACTCACCACTGTGTGATGCTGCCTCAATACTGCTTAAGATACAGAGACGAAAGAACTGTGCCAGGTCTGAAGGTCTAAGCTTTCCGGTGACTCCAGCAGTGGCTCTCCTCTCTCCTCTTCTTAGGCGCCTGCCTGATGCACAGTTTCCATTAGCCTGCACACAAACATCTGCAGCAGTTTGTTTTTTTTTAAAGAACTGAGTGTAAACATAAGACCCCACATACCCAAAGGTCTTGGTGAGGGAAGAGGGAAGGACACCGGATTTTTCTGTGGTTTTTTTGACTGGCCCAGATCCCCCTCAGTATGAGTGAGAGTTTATTGTTGTTGTTACATTAATTAATGAATTAATTTTATGTGTGTACGTGGGGGCGGGATGTGACTCTTAAACCTGTACTTGTGGAGGTCAGAATACAGAAAGAGTTGTTTCTCTCCGAACCATGTGGGCTTCGGGCTTCAGGGATCTAACTCAGACCATCAGGCTTGGTAGAAGGTGATTTTATCAGTTGAGCCATCTCTCAGGCCTGTGAGTAAATTTTTTAAGACTACTTTCAAGTGACCATTCTCAGTGCACTGTTACTCATACTTACTGAGCATCTCCTGTATACCACGGGTCTTACATGGTATATGCCATAGGGCATGTTCAAATCTGACAGACTTTCCAGTTGAGTTGTCTTTTCAAGTGTGTTCACTTGAAAATAAGGCAACAGATATTAGCAGATATTAATCACATAATTTCATAACAGAAAGTATGCTTACAACTGTTGCAAAATCTGGGAAGAAAAGGGATAAAGAAGATCTAAAAGGGGCCAGGCCTGCTTAGGTAAAAGTCAAGAAGACTTTCTGGAAGACAGCTTTTGGACTAAACACAAGCAGATTGGGATTCCCACCTGGCCTGGGTCCTGAGCTGAGGAGGGCAGCCTCTGAGACTGGTGGTGTGTGCCCATGACTCCGTACTTTGGAGGGTGATGAAAGAGGATCTTGACTGTGAAGCTAGCCAGGGCTGTATGGTGAAACCTTGTCGCAAAACAAAAAAGGGAGAGCTGGGGAGGCAGTTCAGCTGGGTAAGTGCTGCTGCATGAGCACCTGGGTTCTGAGCTCCAACTTCCATGTCAAAAAGCACCCATGTGCCAGGGCACGATGTAACCCTAATGCTGTGGAGGTGGAGACAGGCAGATCCCTAGAGCTCTCCAGCCAGCCTGGACTAGTTGTGAAGTCTAAGCTCAGTGAGAGACACAGACTCCAAAAATAAAGTGGACAAGGCCAGTGGAGGTAGTTCATCCAGCAAAAGCACGTGCATGCAGATCTAACATCCTGTGTTCAATCCCCCAGTCCCACAAGATGGCAGGAGAGAATTGACTCCTGAGGCTCTTCTGTGACCACCACAAGTATACAGTGGCACTCCTGCATCTGCATTCACACATACACACAAAATAAATTTAATTTGAAAAATAAGGTGGAAGGTTGGGCAGGGTGGCATGCACCATTAATCCTGCAGTCAGACGGCAGATCTCTGAGTTCCGGGCCAGCCAGAGCTACATAGTACGACACTGTCTCTAAATAAATAAATAAATAAAGATATAAATAGACAGCAACTGAGTCTTGAAAACAGTCACTGTCAGCATCTGACTTCTACATACATGAGCATAGAAATGTGTGCGCGCACAGACACACACACAAGAAAATGAATAATCATGAGAGAGATGAAGGCTTTAGAGGAACCAGATTGGGGGATAGGATGGAGAGAGGGAAGCAGGAGAGACCCATATGGCTAGGATGGAGATATCCGGGACCTGAGCATGCAAGATTGTGTTGGTCAAGGGAGCCACTGATAGAATGTAGATAGTGCACAAAATGAAGTATGACTTATTTCTGTTCTTAGTCTCTTTACTCATTCTTTCTTTCAACAAATCTTTTATCCTTTTCACTGGGTGATCCTGTGAAGGGCTGCTGAGAACATGAGTCATGGGAGATGTACACACAGGTCCTTGGAAAGAGGATTTGGTGGTTTCTACTAAGCTGAGCATCTCACCATGCAATTACATGGTGAGTCAGCAGTTCTGTACAAGAGAAACACTGACTATCCATGACCTCTACCAAAAGAGTTGTGCCACAGTGTAGGTTAACCCCACAAAGCCTGCCTACAGAAGGCAGACACAAGCCAGTGTCTGTCCAGTGCTATTTACCTGATGTTCAAGAATAGGGAAAACTGGGGCTGGAGATATAGTTCAACAGGTAAGAACACTTGCTGCCAAGCCTGACAGCTTGAGTCCCATCTCTGAAACCCACATAAAGGTGATTGGAAAGAACAGACTCCCCAAAATTGTTTTCTGAAGCTCCACATGTGTGATGTGCCACATGTGCCCACACACATATATCATACGCATGCATAAATAACTTTTTTAAGACTAGGAAAAAGTAAACCAGGCCTGGTGGCTTGGGTCTGTCATCCTAGCGAACCAAGAGGCTGAGGCAGGAAGATCGAGACCAGCCTAGGGTAATTCAAGGCCAGCCTGAGCAACTTAGCAAGCTGAGACCACATTTACATGAGGCCCTAAACTTGGCCCTCAGTACTGAAAAACAAAGAGGCAAATTAATATAGGAGCTGGGCATCATGGCACATACCAGCTGTCCCTCCACCCAGGAAGGCAGGGATGCATGCAAGTTTGAGGCCAACCTGGTCTATATAGTGAATTCTAGATCGACGAGGATAGAAGAGGTGAGCAAGAACCTGCCAAACAGCAGGAAATGACCTGTAGCTTGAGCAGATTGGTAGCAGTGTGTGCCTATATAATTGTATGCATACATATACATCCAGCTATTGTTTATAACTGCAATGAGTTTACTGTATAAAACTTAGACTATGATTAGGAATATTAAAAGGAGCCAACTGTGATGGTACATAATAAACCCAGCATTTGGAGGGTAAAGATTAGAGAATTCAGACTTTGAGACCAGGCTATATAGTAAACTCATGCTGGCCTGGGCTACACTCTCGGCTCCTTTGCTTGTTTGTCTTTTGAGGGAAGTTCTCATGTAGCCCAGGCTTGTCTCAAACTTGTTGTATAGCTATGGATTACCTTAAATTTATGATCCTCTACCTCCCAGATGCTTAGATTACAATTGTGTGCTAACTGGTTTATGTAGTGATTCGGATTAAATTCAGGCTTCATCCGTGCTGGGTGAGCATTCATGAACTACATCCCCAGCCCCTCAAAAGTAATGTTTTCTAAATAAAAATAAAGGAATAGGAGAAACATAGTTCTTGAGAATCTACCAAGAAATGGTATTGGGTGCTAGGAGCAGGCAGTGATCTAAATGCAAGCCCTACCATGAGGGAAGTGGAGATGGGGCTGTAGTTCAGTGGCAAAGCACTTGCCCAGCATGCAAAAAGCCCTGGATTCCATCCAGTGACCCTCTGAGGCCAGAGAGGAGGTCAAGATCCCCTGAGGACTAGAGTTACAGTTGTGAGCTGTCATGTGGTTGGCTAGGAACTGAACTCAGATCCTCTGTAAGAACAGCAAGTGATCTTAAGCTCTGAGCCATCTCTCCAGCTCACCCTTTTGTAAGGGAAAAGGCACCTGAAATGGGTGCTGGGAGCCAAACTCAGGTCCTCAAGATAGGACAGCAAGTGTTTTTAACCCCTAGGAACCCCATTGTGGAGACTTTGGTTGTTGTCACCATAGGAGAGTACACATAAAGGTGGAGACCAGTTTTAAGCTGCTGCCATCTCTCACCTATATCCCTTGCACCTGCCTTCTCCTAAGCCCCAGTTCCCTGTCTGTCCCCACATCAATGAGATCCTCCCTCACAGCTACCAGGGGTCCTACTAATGCAAGAAAGCCAGCCGCTACATTGGCTCCAATGACTTCCTGAGATACTTAGGGGGGAAGAAATCCTCATGGAAATGACTCAGTGGTTTTACTCTTAGGAATACACCCAAAAAAACCAAAAGCAAGGATATGACACAGACAGACATGTACACAGCTTGTATCACATGATTACCAAGAGCAAAGGGGAAGCAGCCAGAGTCCGTTGATGGTGAATGGGTGACAAAATGTAGTATCTCTGTCCTATAGAATGTTCTCCTGATACTGCATAGATAAACCTTGAGGGTATTATGGCAATCAAAATAAGCCCACCAGAGACTGGGAAGGTGGCTCAGTGGGCATTCTTGAATGCAGAGTTCCCTATGTCCATCCTGTGGATAGTGTGGCAGACTGTATTTTGTGCATTGTAATATGTTTCTTGACATCATTCCTGGTGTCTACCCTTATGTGTACTCTCCCATGGTGACAACCAACAATGTCTCCACAGTGAGGCAGGAGAGATGGTTCAGGGATTAAGAGGACTTGGCTGTTCTATCATGAAATGTAGAGTGAAGCCTTGCCAGGAAAAAGCCCCTCCCCCATGTGGTTGCATGCTGCTTGGACTTCTGGGAATAGCTTGGAGGTATAAAAGAGGGGCAGTTGAAGGCAGTTGACAGTTGGAAGTTAAGAATTAGAGCTAAGAATTACAGCAGAGTCGCTGCAGCATAGGGAAAGAGAGCACACAAAAGCAGATGATAGAGAAGCAGGCAGAAATAAGGCTCGGATAAATTGAACTAACTGGGGTTTTAGAAAATTTAGATCTTTCAGTAATTGCCGTGCTAGGAGAAGCTGAACCAGAGTTGGGTAGAGTTAGTTCAGTTCCCCAGACATAGGCAGATTAAGACAGCCAAAAAAGGGCTATAAAGGTTTCTCTTTCCTTCCTGTCCTTTCATTTCCTCCCTAACCCTATGAGCTAACTGAGGTTTTAAAAATTACAAGTTAGAAATCTAGCAGCCTGGAACAGAGGGGCGGAGTCGAGTTGCCAGTGAGAGAAAAACTGTTACATTTTAGATACATTTTAAATACATTCCTTTTTTGAAAATATCATTTACATTTTGGCAGCATTTACAAAACCTTTTTTACAATGAAGACCTGAGTTTGGCTTCGAGCACCTGTGTCAGATGGCTCACACATCTGTAACTGTAGCTCCAAGGGATCCAGCGCCCTTTCCTGGCTTCCCTGGGCACCTGCACTCATATACACAAACACTCACATAGATACATAAGTAATATAATTTTTAAATGACTCTGTATTGTCAAATGTATTGGGAAGTCAAATTCAAAACTTGAGACTCACTGATGGAGATTTCAGGCCAGGAAGTAATATGGCTGGCTGGCTGGCTTGACAGAGTCTCAGTTTGAAACTAATCTAGAACTTGCTAGGTAGTCTAGGCTGTCTTTAAAATCTTAATCCTCCTGCCTTGGCCTCCCTAGTCCTAGGATTATGAGCATGGCTCACTATGCAGGATTTGGATCCACTTTTTTTATTTTGTTTTGTGACAGGGTTTCTCTGTGTATCCCTGGCTGTCCTGGAACTCGCTCTATAGACCAGGCTGGCCTCGAACTCAGAGAGCCACCTGCCTCTGCCTCCCAAGTGCTGGGATTAAAGGTATATGCCACCATTGCTTGACTGGATTCACATTTTTTAAAATGTTCATTCCCTGTCCTCACCTGGGGTCAACTTCTATCCCTTCCCACTGTGCTGCATTCGACCAAGTGTGAGCATGTCAACCTAGCACACAATCTGAGTGACAGAGTAATTTGAACTGAGAATTTAGGGAAAGATAATCATGATTAGGCCTCCCCACCACATCCAGACTAGAAGTCTGAGAGGAAACACATGTTGAAAGGCTGTGGCCATCTTGATTTCCCATGGTGACTCAGATTGGGACTAACCCTGAGCAAGCAGAAGCCAGGAGGTAGAAAGAGCCAGCATTCCGGTGGTTTCATTTTCATTCTAGATACAGCTTTGCTCCTGAAAGTTTTATGTTCAGGAGTTTCACATTCAGGTTTCCTGAGCCAGTTTGCCCAAAGAAGCCAAAGTGTCTGACAGATTTGGGACTGGGCTTTCATTTCTTGTTGAGGCTTTGCTCTGCTTAGCCTGTACCTGCCTAGCCGACATCCTCACCTTTGTCTCCTGCCAAACCAGCCCCACTTCTTCCAAACTGCTAAAGACTCCCAACGGAACTCACAGTTCCTTTCATGTACCCCCAAAGAACAGCTAAAAATAAACAAACAAACTAATAGAAGAGCTGGGAATGCAACTCAGTTGGTAGAGTATGTGTAGCATGCATGGAGCCCTGGGCTCAATCTCCAGCATAACGTAAATAGGACACGGTAGACTACAACAGCCTAGGCTACATGTAGTGATGGAAAGGACCATGTAGACAATAGCTTTTGAGCTGGGGAAGATGAAACAGTGCTGCAGAAAAATGACATAGCTGTGGCTTTCTGGGGTGCTGTCATGTTTATTGGAGATTTTAATTGGTGCATTCTACATATTCAGGGAGCACAGTGTATTATAATTTAGTGTGTGATTTCTGTGTGCAATGGTCAAATTAGCGACGCTAGAATTCATATCACTTTCAACACTTGTAATACTTCATTAAGAAACAGTTGTAAATATTGTCACCTGACTAAGCCATGGAATGCTAGACCATACTCTTCTGTTTAACTCTGTTTTGGCTGCTATTCTCCAACATCCTCTACCACGTCTTCCCTCCTCATCCTTTGTAGCCTCCCAGGACTCTTCCTCTACTCTCTACCTCTCTTTCTCTCTCTCTTCTTTTTTTTTTTTTCTGTGTGTACCCATGTGTAGGAGTACTACCTGTGCTTGTGGAGACCAGAGATGGATATTGGGTGTCTTTATTGCTCTCCACTTTGTTTTTGGAGACAAGGTCTCTCACTGAACCTAAAGCTCACCAATTGGCTAATTAGCCACGCCACAGATATCTTCCTGTCTCGACCTCTGAGGGGATAGGATTATCAGTGTGCACCGCTATTCCTGGTGCTTTTCTTTTTCCATGTGAAATGTCTGATCTATTTCAACTGGCTGCCACAGGCCCTGCCACAAAGGAGGCTAGGAGCTTGGAGGCTAAGCCTGGCAAGAATTAGAGGGTATAAGAAACTCGGCTGGGACACCAGAGCAGCATTATAGGCGTGCTGCACTGGGGCCAGGCCCATGGAGCACAACTCCACTCATGACCTCGAATAGAACATCATCACCTCTTCCTTGGGGTTATCCTAGGCTGGGCCAAACCACATCTGGATGCAGTAGCCACTCTCTAGGTTGTAGTTGCTGACCTTGTATAGAACAATCCTACAACCAGTACTGACAGTTCACTTGCCCAGGGCTCATCAAGGATCAGCTCTCTACCAGCTCTGGTCTTCCTACTGATCCAGGATCCCAAGTTACAGGAGCACTCATAGACATAGGCATCTTGGACAGGGGCTGGGGTAAAACTCCCTATCTCTATTTCTCATAAGAAAGCACCACCGTGCTAGGTATGTGGCTATGTTGTAGAGTACTTGCCTTCCCGGAAACAGAAAGCTCTGGGCTCAATCCCCAGCATCACAAAGGTCTTAATCCTCTTCTGCATGATAGAGCTTCAGATATTCAAAAGCTGTACCAGATGTCATCTAATGATGCTTCTTCTCAGAACATCCCAGGTACAGCCATATACAACCTGGCCATGAAAATAGTGCTCCCAAGGCCCATTAGCTCGGCACTCCAGCGCAGAAGCTTTGGGGTCTCCTAGGCTTGAGTTTGAGTTTCTGTTTTCTCCCTTTTTAGCTGTTAGACCTTGGCCCAGTCATTGTGTGGGGGGTTGAGGGGGGATTATGGACTATGCATATTGTTTCAGTTACTTTCCTGTTGCCATGATGAAATAGCATTACCCAAAGCAATGTGCAGAGTTTGTTTTGGTTTATGGTTCCAGAGTAATAAGAGTCTACCATGAGAGGAGATTTGGTAGCAAAACAGCATGAATAGCTCTAGGAACAGAAAGATGAGATTAATCACATCTCATCCACCCAAAAGAAGCAGAAAGTATGAACTGAACGTGGGACAAGTTCATAAGGTTTCAATGCCTGGCCCCAGTGACATACTTCCTCCAACTCCTAAAGGTTCCTACCCTCTCCCAAACAGTGTCTCCAACAGGGAACAAAGTGCTCAAAAATGTGAATCTATGAGGGACATTTCTTATTCAGACCATCATGTATGTCTTCCTGTAGATGTAAATATTAATATCTCAGGCAGATTTTAATAAAGGGCAGAGACAATTCTCTGAGATGCAACCCTGAATGGCCTAGGCAAAGAGTCTCACCTCTGATGAACTGACCTGAGCATGTTCTGGCCTCCAGGTAATTTATTGAGGAAAAACACTGCCCACTGATACAAAGGTCTTAACTGCTTGATGAATAGAACTTCCACAGTGCACCCACCCCCAACTTCAGCTAGCCAAGCTGATGCTGTTTTACAAAGTTAAGACCCCAGGCAAGGTATTCCTTGACCTGTCCTTAGGCTGGGGGAGGAGACCACGGGAGGATCCTCCATATTAGCATTAATACAGTCAAGTGCTTTCAACACAAAGATCTCAGTGGGCAAAGTCAAATCTGAACAACTGCTACAATTGTTGTTATTACAATTGAGTAATTGAGTAGATAAATTGCCTGTGCTCCAAACTAGTATTCTTTCTGTTTCCAAAAAGGCTGTTACCATCCACACCCAGAAAGTTGGTTCTCACAGCTAAGAAAGGTAACCTGGCAGCAGCTCTAGCTAACAGATAAGCAGCTATTCAAAATTCATATTATCGCACAGAACTGCAAGTAGCTTTATAATATTTAATAATAAGTTTCAATATTCTTTGTGTTGAAAGCACTTGACTGTATTAATGCTAAGTTTACATCTTCCTCAATCACTCTTCACATTCTTTTTTAAAGATTTATTTTTATGTGTATGCATGTCTGTTGTCCAAGGAGGCCAGAAGAGACTATCAGATCACCTGAGACTAGAATTACATATGATTGTGAGCTACCATGTGGGTGCTGGGAATCAAACTCAGGTCTGGAAGAACAGCCAGTGCTCTTATCCAATGAGCCATCTCTCCAGCCCATTCCATCTGTTTTGGGGGGGAGGGGGGAGAGATAGAGTTTCTCATTAAACTTGGAGCTCACTGGTTTGCATCAGCCAGCTGGCCAGCCAGCGAGCACCAAGGATCCCCCTAGACCTAGGATTATGAACATGTACCTCCATACCCATTCTAGGGATCCAAATTCAGGTCCTCATGTTTCTGTGGCATGCACTTTACAAACTGAGCCATCTTCCAAGCTCTGTGGCCCAGTAACTTTTCAAACTTTTGGTTCTTCAATATATAATAATAGTACTCACCTAGTAGGGTTGCTAGCTAGACCTCACATTATGACTTCTGTGGGTCCCCTTCCTCAATAAAATATGTAGGTAGGTAGGTAGGTAGGTAGGTAGATAGATAGATAGCATTGGTATGAAGGTAAATAAATGTAAGGCCAGGAATGGTAGTGTATACCTAGACTCTCAGCACTCAAGAAGAAGGGCACACCTGGATTGAGACAAGTTCAAAGCCAGCTTGGTCTAGAAAGCAAATCCAGGGGCAGCCAAGGCTACACACCCAGTGGGATCCTGTCTCAAAAATCAACACCACCCCCCAAAACAAACATAAACACAATAAAGGCACTGTAAGAGCACAAGTTATGTTTTATATTTTAGTTACTGTGCCTAAGAGGTATATAGAACAAGGATTTAACTTCCTGGAGTGCTGGGCGGGGCTGTTCAAGTGAGAAAGAGAATACTGTAATCTCCCTTGCCCAAAGGTATACAACCGCCTAGAATGTTGGGTGGGAACTGTCTAGATCCCTGCTAATTAACCCCTAGTTAATCCTACTGCACCAGATGTTCTCCAAATGCACTGGATATACTTAGTCACTTGTAGGCTGGAGATAACCCAGACAGGAAGCATGTCAGGGTAGATGTTTGCATCTGATTGGACCTGGTGGGAAGTACATAGCCTTATGGGTTCTGCCTTTTTAAGCATCTGTTCCATGTGACTCAGGGCCATTTTGTGCAAACACTGGAGGTGGCAGGACTGCTCCATGAGAACATCAGAATGGTTCTAGTCAGAGTCCGTTTTCCTGGCCAGTATTTATTTAACTTAATTAATGCTTGCTTCAAATTTGGCTCAGTTGTGGTGATGTTCTTATTCTGGACTAGTAGAGAATATTTACACCATATTTTCAGTTATTGGTGTTACTGAGAAGTTTGGGGTGTACTTCCAACAATGCCATATGATACCAGAAACATCAGGTTCCCTTTTGGGCCTTCTGGTCTCATTAACAAAAAGATTTAGGAAAGGACCCAAAGAGAAGCTAGAGGACAATTTTATTGGTGTTTTAAAAGGAAAATACCACAAGGCAGTTAAGCTGTCAATCCTGGCCGCTGCCTAAAGGAGGAGAATGAGAGGGGGAGGAGAAAAGCCATGCAGTGAGTTAAGCAGGCAGATAGGTCTGCAGGTCAGCCACATGCAGGATGTGAGCTTTAGAGAAAGAATTTTTTAAAAGCCCTAAGGAGCAGAGAAAGCATGCATAGGGTCTAGCCAGGTTCTGAAAGAAAAAGGAAACTTCCCTTTCTGAGTCAGAAGGGCAGGCAGATCTGCTGAACTTCATGGAGACTCATACGGGGCAAGAATTCTGGGAAGGAAAAATACAGTATCTATTTAAGGAATAGTTACTCCGTCTATCTCTTTAGAATGATTTAAGGTGGCCTACTTTCCTGAGGTGGTCCAGATGTCCTGAGGGTTGGTCCCTTAGCGAGGTCCTTGACCCGTTCAACTAGGTTAGGTCTCCACCCAGGCTAGAGGTTTCATTCTCTCAACCATAAGAGGTCTCCCTTAATGTGACATTTGGACTTACATAAAATGCAAAAAGGAAGTGGGATGATAAATTCAACTACATTTAGAAACCCTCCTCAAAGTAGAAGATATTTGCAAGGTGTTTGTGACAAAGCCTTTCTCCCAGGACCAAGTAAAGAAGTCTTTGAAATCAATAAAATAAGACCAGACGGTATATAATAATGACGAGAGGGCTGGATTGGTGATGCACCTCAATTGTAGAGCATTTGCCTAGCATGTGCAATGCCCTGGGTTTGATCCCCAGTACCAGAAAAAAAAAAAAAAAAAAAAAACAAGATATTTTAACATGCCCTCCCTTCCTCCCTTCCCTCCCTTGCTCTCCCATTTCCTTCTTTTCCTTTTTACTTATGGTGTTAGGTTTCAAACAAAACTCAAGGCCTCGCAAACGCTAAGCAAATGCTGTACCACTGAATATTCTCTTTCAAAAGGGAGAAAATCCATATGACCAATAAAAATAGGAAAAAAGCATTCAGCTTCATTTGTAGTCAGAAAGTGCAAATGAAGGCCACAGTGTCCTTCTACTAAAATATGCACATAGTTTGTATTTGCTGGGTGCATGGTATATTTTACCAGGACCAAACATCAAAAAACTTTACATGTACATGCAAGGTTATAAAAATCAAAACAATGGTGAAAAAGTCTCTCCCACTGGATCCCTCTTTTCAGATATCTACTATTATTAGTATGTAGTGTGGCCTCTCAGAGAGTCTGCACTATCAGTAGTGCAGCCATGGCTACTGTAAATCCCACCAGTCAAGAATAAGACCATCACCGCAACTGAGCCAAATATCGAACAAACTTTAATTAAGTTAATTAAACACCGGCCAGGAAGATGGACTCTGACCAGGACCATTCTGAGGTTACCAAGTTCCCACAAAATGGCTCTGAGTCATGTAGAACAGATGCATAAAAAGGCAGAAGCTATAAGGCTATGTACTCCAATCAGGTATATTTCCTGTCTGGGCTATCTCCCACCTACAAGTGACTGAGTCTATCCAGTACATCTGGAGCACATCTGGTACAGTTGGATTAACCAAATGGAATCTAGACATTCCCCACCCGACATTCCAGGAGGTTATCTGTCCTTGGACAGGTGAGATTACAGGATTCTGTCTTTCTATTTCTCACTTGAACAGTCCCACCCAGCACTCCAAGGAATTATGTCTTTGTTCTATATATCTCTTAGGTGTAGTAATTAAACTTTAAAACATATCATTTGCTCTCACTCTACCTCTCTCTGCTAAGTAGCACCAAGGTTACATCAATTAGTCAATTAGGATTTGTCTGGGGGACCAGAATTTAGGAACAAAGGGAAAATAATTCAGCAAGGAAGTTTCTTATTGCCCGAAGGGTGCATCAGAACCCAAACCAGATTACACTCACCAAAATGGCCTGTCTTTTATCCCTGATACAGCTGGTGACTGTGTCTCATCCCATTGGTGGGAACTGGACCTCATAATTTTAGTGGATTGGCTAATCTGTACAAAGAGATTCAGGAAATAGAGCCATTGTAAGGCTGAGTACCTTTGATAGAAAAAGAGAAGTCTCTTTGATCCTTATCACTACACTAAAAAATGTATTAGCAAGATGTAATGTAGTTATACGAGTTTGTGGGAGAGCTTTCTAAACACAGCTACCTCTGTGGAACACCATTCTTATTAAAGTGGGGACTCACCTTGTAGCCCTAGCTAGCCTGGAACTTCGTGTGTAGACCACCATAATCTCAAACTCACTGAGATTCATCTGCCTCTGCCTCTCAAGTGCTGGGATTAAAGACTTGTGCTGCAGTGCCTGGCATTAGGTTATTATGTCTGGGTGATAAATACATAAAGAAAAGCAGGGGCTGGGAAGACAGCCCACTTGGTAAAGTACTTGCTGTGTGAGTGTGAAAATCCGCATTTGGATCCCTAATACCCACATAAAAAGCAGTGAGTGCTTATAGTCCCAGTGTTGGGGTGCCAGGACAGGAGGGTCCCTGGAGCTTGCAAGATAGGAGTCTAGCTGAACTGACAAGCTCCAGTTTCATTGAGAGACCCTGTCTCAAAAATAAGGTGGTGATTCTGGGGAGAGAGTTGAGCAGTGAAGGGAAATTGCTGTTCTTACCATGTGTGTGGCTCACCACAGTTGGATTCCCAGCACCAAAAACAGGTAGTTCACAAGCACCTGTAACTCCAGCTCCAGGGCAACTCTCCTGGCCTCTGTGGGTCCTGAGCCCATGTGCACACAATCCCCCAAACAGACATATACATTGAAAATGAATCTATTAAAAAGTAATGCGAAGAAATTATTGCAGAAGATACCTAAAGATGACTTCTGCTTCTACATGCATGGGCACAACATGTGCACATAATACATATAAACACAAACAAAAGCACTTTGGAGGTGGCCATTATTTAGCTCACAGTTTTGGAAGCCAAGAGTCCAAGGTAAGGTGGTCCTATTGATGCATTCCTGAATTTAGCAGTAGTTCCTGCAAATAAAGACTGCAGCACGCTTAGAAATAGGCAGAGATATAGTTGTGTGGCCTGCCCAGAAGATCAAAGCTGCAATTCCTTCCATTCATCCCTAGCAGACCACTTACTGCTGAGTCACGGCTACACAGCAGCAGGGAGATTCCCAAAGGGTTACGTATTTATTTGCCCTAAGTCACGCCACAGCGTCTTGTTCCTTCTGAAAATGGTCCTGACTTCTTCGGGGCAAGTGGTGTTTATGAGGGGCCTCTCAAGCCCAGAAATTCTTTCAATCAGAGAGAAATGTTTTAACCCAAAGCCAAAAAGCAGCCAGGTCTGTGATTCCAGCACCTTGGGAGGCCAAGGCAGGAAGATCACAAAAACATGGCTAGCCTGGGCAACTGAGACTTCTCAAAATAAAAAGTGAAAAGAGGACTGAAATATAGCAGTGGCAGAGCACTTGGGGGAGAACAAGTGCTGGCAAGCGTAGATCCTACTGGTCAGAATAAGACCATCATGCAACTGAGCCAAATGTGAAGCAAGCTTTAATTAAATTAATTAAATACTGGCCAGGAAGATAGACTTGACCAAAACCATTTCCATGGAGTGGTCCTGCCACCTCCAAAGTTCCCACAAAATGGAGTCAGGTTACAGGATTCTGCCTTTCTCTATCTCACATGAACAGCCCCACCCAGCACTTTAGAAAGTTATCTGTCCTTGCCCTATAGCTCTCTTAAGCACAGTAATGAAAATTTAAGACATAACTTTTGCTCTTACACAAGATGGCTTAGTGAGTCAGAGCACTTGCCAGCAAAACTGATGACCTGAGTTTGAACCCAGGAAGCCACGGTGAAAGAAGAAAAATGATTTTCAAAAGTTGTCTCGGACCTTTACACGCATATGTGACACTTGCACACCTGCATACCCACACTCACAGACATCACACACAATGATTATAATAGTGAATAAGATTTTAACCAAAACATTTAAAGCTAGAGAGGTCAATAAAGTTCCCACTGGGAAGGTGACACAACGGATGTTATTGTCACCGAGCACATTGTTGATGGGACCAGATAAGTAACTACTGGGAACCTGGCACAGAGAGATAATGCGGAGAGGGAGTCTGAGAGTGAGGACATAGCAAAGAACAGCCTGGAGGCTGCTGGATCAGGAGTCTATTCAAGATATTCTAAGACATTCTTTCTGTCTGAAGCATCATGAGCAGTACAGAATAAACAACAGTTTAGCCACTGTTCCCTGGATGCTAAGCTTGGCGTCACCCCATGTACTTTCTACTCCACACAGCAATCCTGTGAGGAGGTGCACCCTGTCACTACAGGTGAGGAAACAGAACCAAGAGGAGTTGTAAGTTACCTCCACGTGGCTGAGGAGTTTATAATATTCTCTGCACCACTGCTGCCACTGACTGGCGGTGGAGGACTCTCCTGAGTCTTCCTTTAATTCCATCCTTATTGTCCCAGGGAATAAATTGACTGGCTCAATGCCCTAAACTGAGTAGGGTATGGGGCCTCCTATAATTCCAGCACTTGGGAGACAGAGAAGGCAGTGTTGGGGGGATCAGGCCAGCCTGGGCTATACAGTAAGACCCTGTAAAGATGAAGAAAGAAAGAGGTAGAGGGATTGGAGGAAAGAAGAGGAGGAGAGAGGGGAATAAGAGGAAGAGAAAGAAGAAAAGAGGAAGAAGAAATGGGGAAGAGGAAGAAGGAAGGCAGAAAAAGTATTATTTTGTTTTCCTGCAATCACAGCACCATCTCTATTTGTGTCTCCTGTAGTACTTTTCTGTAGTTGTAGTCATTAGTTCCTTTCTCTGCTCTTTGTAGCCTCCCAAGCCAGACTGCAGGCTTCATGCTTCAAGTCTCTGCCGTCTCTCCTGTGCCCCTGCACCTGCCTTCTCTCAAAGTCTCCCCACCACAGTCTGAGCTCTGTATAGCAGCTAGAGGGATCCTGTAAACACAGGAAAACATCGAGCCACCATGACCTCTCATGACCCTTTGAAGAAAAACCAGTGTGGAAATGACTCAGCAATCCCAACTGCAGAAACACACCTATAAGTGAGAGCATGAGCAGACGTGTACACTCATGCTACATCGACACATTTCCCCAGAGCCAAACATGGACAACAAAATGTAGCATCTATGTGCAGCGGAGCCTTCTCTACCATATAAAGGAAGGGAATACTGACCATGATATGCTAGACATGGATGAACCTTGAGAACGTCATGCCAACCAAAATCAGCTAGTCCTGTCTTCAGGAAAATGGATGGGATGGAACCAGAGTACACCACACGGAACAAAATAAGCCAGATCTGGAAGGACAAATGCTACATGCTTTGTCTTCTGTGTGAAGTCAAGGGGTTTTGTTGTTTTGGTTTGGTTTGGTTTTTCAGACAGGGTTTCTCTGTTGTAACTCTGGCTGTCCTGGAACTCACTCTGTAGACCAGGCTGGCCTAGAACTCACAGAGATCTGTAATAGTGTGCTGCTGCTGGAACCTCAGCAAGGAGACAAGGAGGCATTTTCATACGTGGCAGCCCTGCCAGACCTCAGCAGAAGGAACCACCATCCCAGCCAGCACCATACTCCATCGACAGTGGAACCCAGAGCGTCTCAGCTCAGGTGTTTTTATTCTTTCAGAATTCCTCAGGTATTCTACTGATAGCAATTAAGCAACCCCCATAGAAATCCAACACCTGCAAACAGTACAAAATGACCTAGACCTGGGATAGTCCCTCACCCAACAGTACTAAAAACAACTTCAAACATAACTACAAATAAACTTCCCCAATAGAGATCCGCCTGCCCCTGCCTCCTGAGTGCTGGGATTAAAAGCATGCGCAACCACTGCCCAGCAGTGAAGTCCAGTTTTTAAAAACTGTGTATGACATGAAAGTAGAAGAGGGGAAGGCTATGTGGGAAGAGGAGAGGTATCAACAGAAGAGAGACCAACTAATGAGGTAGTTAAGAGCACGAGCTGCTCCTGAAGAGTGACTGAGCCTGATTCCCAGCACCCATGTCAGGTGGCTCACAGGCCTGTGACTCCAGCTCTTGAGACTCTGACACCCTTTCTGGCTTCCTGAGGGCATATGCACATACATGTGCAATACAAACACATAAATAAAAGAATTTTAAGGAGTAATGGAATGTGTAAGTGAATATGGCCAAATATCATCAAACTCTGTGTATATAAAAAAATATTATGAGCTGGGTGCTGTGGTGAACATCTCTTGTGCCAGTGCTTAAACGGCAGAGACAGAAGGATTACCACAAGCTGGAGGCCAGCCTGATCTACATACAAATACCAAGCCAGTCTGGGCTATACAGAGAGACCATGTCTCAAAACAAGTAAACGAACAAATAAGTAAAGTCTCATAACGAAACCCGCCACTTTTGGGCCAGAGATGTAGCTCAATGGTAGAGCATTTGCCTAGTGTGCATGAGTCTATAGATTCAATCCCTAGCACCAAAGGCAAGCAAACAAACAAGTGATCTGCTGAGATGGCTCAGACAGCAAGAGCATTTGCCACACAATCCTGATGGCCTGAATTCTATGCCCAGTGTGTAAAAAAGCCAGTGTGGAATGCACGCTACCTTTCCTGAGTAAGTATAGCTACCACCTCTCATCAAAAATAAAATAAAATAAAATAAAAAGCCTCTCTTTTACAGTAAATGGAGATTGTCACAGAAAATCACACCTGGAGACAATGCAGAATTCAACAGCTTGTGGGAAACCCAGCCCCAATGAATACATCTGTATCACAGCTCCTGCATCTATGACTCAGGGAACATTGTGATAGAGGGGAATGGAAAGGTTGTAAGAGCCAGAATACCAGGAAGTCTGAGGTGAAACCATCTCTTCTAGAAAATGGCTGCAAAAACAATGGCAGTATCAGTGGCTATGCTAATGAGGAAGGGAGAAGGTTTTGCAGGGTCTCCCCTCTAGACAAAGAACTACAGGCACTAATGACTGCCTGTGGTTGTACACTGCCATGCGGGCTCACCAAGGAAGACAAGGAAGCATTTTCATACATGGAAGCTATGCCAGACTTCATCAGTCGGAACCACCATCTTGGCCAGCACCAGACTGGACAGTGGAGCACTGAGCTCTGAGCTCAGGTGTTTTTATTCTTTCAGAACTCCTCAGGTGTTCTACTGATAGCACCTGCAGATCATTAGCAATTAAACACCCCCCCCCACAGAAATACAACACCTGCAAACAATACAAAATGCCCTAGACCTAGGCTAGCCCCTCACCCAACAGTGCATAAAACAATTTCAAACATAACTAAAAATAAACATCTTCCCCAAATAAACTTCCCCAACAACTGCCCTTATTGATTGTCCATGCAATCCTGAAACCATATACACACAAACAACAAATACAACTCAGTGAGTACCCGGGCCAGCCGGACAGGTCAACGGGGACCACCAGACCTGTGAAGGAGGATGGGAGGGGCGAGAGATTCGAAGAAGACCAGCAAGACAAGTCTCTGTTCAAGCTGGCAAATTTTATTTTTTCTCAGGCTGATTATATAGTTGGTGGAGCAGGAAGGAAGGAAGGGTAGGGGGTAACCAGGTGTATTGTTCAGGCAGAATGCTGGGCAGGAGACTGGCAGGGTCTAAAGTTCACTGACTAAGGTTGCTAGGTGATTGTGTGCTGGGGCATAGCGTTTCTGAAAACTAGTTTTATCAATAGTGGGAATTTGTACTGCTTAAGGACCAAGGTGTACTATTTTTTGAAGCATACTTTGTTCTAGGGGGTTGTGATGGATTAATCTATAGCGTCTTAAGCTTTGCCAACATTATCCACAATGGAGAGGTCCAGGAAGTAAGCCAGGATTTCACATGAAGGGCATATCCAGCTCCCCACAAGTGAGTTGTATTTTCATATTTTTATTCATACACATACATACAAACATCCATAACAATAATAAGGCCATCATCTGGAGAGTGTTGAGGGGTGATATGAGAGGGATCCCAGGGATAGTCCCTGGAGGGAAGAAAGGGAAAGGAGAAAGTGATGTAATTCTGTTTCGATTCAAAACATATTTTTTGTATTTTATTTTTAATTATTTTGGTTTATTTTATTTTGGGTTTTTTTTTTTTACAGACAGGGTTTCTCTGCTGTAACTCTGGCTGTCCTGGAACTCTCTCTGTAGACCAGGCTGGCCTTGAACTCACAGAGATTCGCCTGCCTCTGCCTCTCAAGTGCTGGGATTAAAGGCGGGCACCACCACCACCCAGCTTAAAATGTATTTTTTAAAAGCCAGATGTAGTGACATCTGTAATGTCAGTAGCCTAACAGTGAAATAGGGGGCTGAGATAGGAGAATCAAGGCTAGCTAGTCTGAGGTATGCAGGACAACAACAATAAGAGAGGCCCTGCATCAGCATGGTGAACATAAGTCCCCTGACTTCCATATGAACTCGGTGGTATGTGTACCCCTGCACTAACTCACACGTACATACAAAACAATAAGTGAATAACTAAACATTTGAAAAGAAACATTATTTTGTACAATGACTATACATGATATGAATGAACTAATTAGTAATTACAGTTGATTAAAAATAGTCATATAAAAAATGTATCTCATGAGTCCACATGTATGTGGTTCCTAGACAAGATATGTTCAGAGATAGAAAACTGGGGGCACTATGACAGACTGCAGTCATTAGTAGGAACAAAGTAGAGGGAATAGTTAAAAATAAAAAAAGTCCTAGAGATGGGTGATGGTGTGGAACTCTGTCCTCTGGGATTGGCATTCCTGTTGTCCATTTGAAATCAGAAAAGCTGTGTTTGCCACACAAGACACTCATCAGACTGCACACACTGATTCCCTTGTGGACCACACAGTAGGTGCTTCAGGGCTTCAACTCATCCTAGGACATAGAAGCAGTTACAGTTGCGGAGTGCAGAGTCTCATGAGCTCCTCCCTTCTCTGGGGTATGCAGGTAGATTAACGGTTGCTTAAAGAGAGAACCTCTTCAGTGGCATAGCTGCTCAAGATCCTGTAATTAACCCTGATAAACTCACTCTTTTGCTAAGCTAGACTTAATGTGGAATGGTTTCTTTGGGTTGTCATTGGTGTCCAGTCAAGGAGGAGTAGATGTGTGTCACATCCTGCCAGGAAAAGTAGCACAACATATTGTGGCAATATGAATTCACTTAAGGATATTTGAGTTGGCTAAAATGATAAATTGTCCATTACATCTATGTCACCACAATAAACTAATACAATGAGGACTCAGAATAGAAAGTTGGGAAGAAGTTATGAGCTGTGGAACCCCTTACCCTGGGACCTAGTTTCCATTTTTGCATGCCTTAGAGACAAGAATTTCCACACAACCAACAAAATCCACCACGTAGATCACCTGCATAGAGAAGGTATTCCCTTCTCTGAGAGACAGCTCAGCATTAAAATATTGAGATAACTTTACTTACCCCCAGAACTTACGCACCTCTTTCTCATAGTAAACCTATACAGTGAGAACTCCATGGGCCCTTTTAACCTGTGTTTTTATCTTATCAACATTGCTTCTGTATCTGTGAACTTGAACACCTGCACCTCATAAAGGGCTTTGTCATCTCACTTGCTAGAGGAAACTGAAGATAAACAGTAAATAGACCAAACATTATTCCTTACGCTTGTAAACCTGGATATAGACGACATCTTCTGAACAAAGTGACTTTAAAAACCACCAAAATCACATTTATAGATATTGTCGAGACCCTACAGTGGGACTGTCTTTTAAGGAGCTCACATTTGTTTCAAGTGTATACTACTGTTTCTCTTTTGTATGTGTATGTATGTAGGTGATATGTATGGTGCATACACTTGCATATACACTTGCATACAGCCATCTCCCAAATCCCTCTCCTCCCTTTCCACTTCCCTCCCTTCTTCTCTTTACCTTCCCACCCCCTGTAAACCTAGAATCTCACACAAGCACTCTGCCACCACTATTAACCACCGCACCAAATCTCCAGCCCATTTCTGTTTTTGAGTCAGCATTTTACCTTGTAGCTGACGTAGCTAAGACTGGTCTGTAAATCCCTATATAGCCCAGACTGGTTTGGAACTCATTATCCACCTGCTTCTGCCTCCTGAATGCTGGGATGATCAGCATGAGCCACCCTGTCATGTAAATAAACCTGTGTGTGCTGTACATGTAAAAGGTCTCTCATAGGCAGTGTTTGAACACTTGCCAGCTGGTAGCAGGCCCTGTTTCTGGGAGACTGTAGAATCTTTAGAAGCTGGAACCTTGCTGGAGGATATCACTGGGGGTAAGCTCTGAGGTTTACAGCTCTCCATCACTTCCTGCTTGTTTCTGTTTCCTGGCTGCCAACCTGATGTAACTACATACTCCTGAGACTTTCATGATGGTCTGAATCTCCTCAAAACATAAGCCAAAATCTGTCTTTCTTAAATTGCTTTATCAGGTATTTGGCCAAAATAAATAAATAATTTTTTTTTACCAAAAAAATTATTAATACAGACTCTAGTTTGTTTCATACTGATGTTTCCTGAGATGCTTTTCTGCTGTGTAAGTGAAAACCTCAGCTAGTCCCAAGTGGCTGTCCCAGGGGGAAGTCCTCAGGCGGCACAGCCCACAGCACTGAGTTGAGTTTCCTACTGCCAATAGGAAACTGGCAGTAACAGTTGAGCCTCAGATGCAGTTCTGTGATGGAACACCTGTCCAGCATCCATAAGACCCAGGATTGACACCCATCACTGAAATGATGATGATGATGATGATGATGATGATGATGAAGAAGAAGAAGAAGAAACCACCAGGGTGGTTGAGACATCCCAGATGGTGAAATGTTTGCTATACAGTCACTAGGGCCTGAGTCCAGATGCCCAGCACTCATGTAAAAATACAGGCACTGTGGCACACATCCCGAATCCTAGTACTGGGGAGGCAGAGACAGGTGGGTTCCTGGGGTTTGCTGACTAGCCAGTCTAATCAAATTGGTGAACTCCAGGTTTAGTGGGAGACCCTGTCTCAAGAAAATTAGGTGGAGAGCAATTGAGGAAGATACCTGACATCAATATTTGACCTTTCACACATGTGCATGCACACACACATTTGCATATTCATAAGCCATACACATACAAACTAACAGCAATAATAAAGGAACCAAAATAGAGTTGTTAAAAAATTCTAATCCTGGCATAGTGGTCTGTAATCTCAGTGCTTGGAAGGCTAGGACAAGATGATCTTGAGTTCAAGTATAGCCAGGACATATAGCAAAATCCCACCTCAAAGCAGAATACAAGCTGGACAGTGGTGGTACACACCTTTAATCCTAGCACTCAGGAAGCAGAGGCAAGCAGATCTCTGTGAGTTCAAGGCCAGCCTGGTCTACAGAGTGAGTTCTAGGACAGCCAAAGTTACAACAGAGAAATCCTGTCTCTATAAACAAAAAAGAAGAAGAAGAAGAAAAGAAGAACAAGAAGAAGATGGAGGAGGAGGAGAAGAAGAAAAACATAAAAGGGGAACACACTAGCTAATGAGATGTAGAGCTGAGATGGAACTCAAGATGAACAGACTTCTGAGTTATGGTTCTTAATTAGTCAGTTGAGTCACAATTTCCTTATCACTAAAGGAACTGACAGAGATGATTTTTGGTGCATATTTCCTGGCACCTGGATTTTTGAGGGGTAGTAGAAAAAAGGTAAGATAAGTAAAAAAGAAAAAAGATAAGTATCCCGTGGGCTAGGGATGAAGTTCAGTGGTAGCATGCTTGCCTAGCACCCATCAGGCCCTAGTTAAAATTAATAAATAAAATTAAGGAGTTTTGTGAAGGTCTGAGTCAACAAAGGGAGGCTCTGAAATCACATTTTTAAACATTTATTTTATTTTATGTGTATGTTGGCATGTATTTGCACCGTGTATGTACAGTACCCTCAAAGGCCATAAGAGGGAATCAGGTCCTCTGGAATTAGAATAACAGATGGTTTCGAGTGGCCAAGTTGTCTGGGAACTGAACCTGGGTGGGGTCCTCTGGAAGAGCAGCCAGTGCCCTTAACCATTGAGCTGTCTCTCCAGCCTCTTGCATCATATTTTTAACAAGAGCTTTTTGTGATCTCAATATTTATACATGGATATGCATGTATGTATGCAGATGTGTGTGCCAAGCCAGAGGTCAGTATTAGTTGTCATCCTGTACTGCCTTCTTTTTTTTTTTTAATATTTGTCTTGTTTATTTGTGTGTGTGTGTGTGTGTGTGTGTGTGTGTGTGTGTGTGACTCAAAGGTCAAATCCCCTGGAGCTGGAGTTACAGGGAGTTATGAACCACCAACTGTGAGTGCTGGGAAGAGACACTTTGGTCCTCTGCAAGAACAGCAAATGCTCTTAACCACTGAGCCATCTTTTCAGTTCCCACCTTATTTTTTGAGATAAGATCTCTTGCTGAACCTGGAACTCACTGATTCCACTAGACTGGCTGGCCAATGATCCTCCCATCTCCTCCTCCCAGTGCTGGGACTACATCCAGCTTTTTAATGTGGGTACTGGGGACCAAAACTTGTGCAGCTAGCACTGTGCACAGAGCCGCCTCTTCAACTGCTAATGTCCACTTTCTAGACAACATCACGATGCAGTAAATAATTAAGATTCTGCTTGTATGGTCTGGGCTCAAATATTGGTAATACTCTCAGATAATACCAACCATGTTCTGCCTGGGCAAATTGTTCAGTTCAACTTTTCTCTGCTCTAGTTTTTTTTGTTGTTGTTTTGTTTTGGTTTGGTTTTTTTGTTTTTATGTACAAAGTGGATACCGACAATTGTTACATTAGGTTGTAAAATTTTTTAAATGTATACATTCAAGGAAAATGTTGCATCTGTGTATAACATAGTCAGTACTGGATAAGCACTGTATTCTGTGATCACAGAGTTAATACTCAGTGAAGCTGTGTAAGTGAGTCATTCCCAGACTGCATCACCACCCTCCTATTAGAGAGAGAATGATGTCAACACAGCAACAGAAACAAGAGGGATCCTGCCTCAGCCTCCCAAGTGCTAGATTGCAGATATGCTCCACCACACTTGGCAAAAGCATTAGCAGATAAGTTGGAACTTATCTAAATTAAAAACTTCTGTGACTCAAAGGATAGTATCAAGAGTAACACGGTAACCCATAAAATGGCAAGATTATTACAAAGTATTGATAAGCTGGGCGTTGTGGCACACGACTGTGATCCCAGCACTTGAGAGACAAAGGCAGGAGAATCAAGAGTTTGAGACCATCTTAGCCTATTGTGAGACCCGATCTCAATAGACAAACAGGTAAATAAAATCTGATGGTTGTATCACCAATTCTTTAAAAAGTGATGCCCATCTTTCCAAGATATAAATGGGTATTTACAGGCAGTTAGTGCCTTGACTAAATGCTCCATTGGGTTGGAAGTGGCGGAAGTCCCTCCTATGCTGCTCTGGCACTGGGAGTGTGTTCTCAGGAACGGAGATGTTTATTTAGAAGTGAATGTCTAGAGGGACTTGTTTCTTTGCTCTGCTCATTGGGCCCATAGAGACAAGCTAGGGCAAGCTCTGAAAATGTAAAGAGAAATAGCTGTGGGCATGGACAGAAATTAAGACCCAAAACTGTCAAATATCTGGGTACCCAGTGATGACCAACATGAAACATTTTTAACAGAAAGACTGTTATAGAGAGAAATGGGAAGGAAGGAATGGAGGGAGGGAGAGAAGGAGGGCCAGCTGGTCTAACCAAAAGTTTGTTTTGTTTTGGTGAAGGAATGGAGAATAGAATGAGGTAGGCACAGTGGTA
Source organism: Cricetomys ansorgei (assembly GCA_026225945.1). NCBI lineage: Eukaryota > Metazoa > Chordata > Mammalia > Rodentia > Nesomyidae > Cricetomys > Cricetomys ansorgei. Next base: position 787,126 of record JAMJFZ010004056.1, read on the forward strand.
CAAACTCTAATCCCAGTACTTAGAAGATGGAGGCAGGAGGGTCAGGAGGGGAAATAGAAGAATAAAAATCAAACAATTTAGTGCAGATTTGACGTGATCATCCTGCTTACTTTGAGAAGAACCTGCCCAAGATATACCCAAAATCCATCCATCCTCTTTTCAGATAAATTACTTAAGGACACAATATTCAGGACTTGTAAAACATTTTAAGTTAATTTAGTGTATGTGTGGATGTGTTCGCATGTGCACTTGCCATAGCGCGTGTGTGGAGGCTAGCGGACAATTTTCAGGACAGAGTTCTCTCCCTCCACCCTGTGGGTCTGGGGGTCAAACTCAAGTTTTCAGGTTCAATGGCCTTCTCACCAGTCCTGTTCATGTATTTTTAAATACTTCTATAAACTGCCACTTTTGTCTATCAATGTTTAGTTCATATTTAAAATCTACATTCGTGCATTTTGCTTTTGCCTGAGGAATGGTTAGTTCTTACAAATATGCTACACAGTTTATATATGAGCCTCAAATTTAACATCTGTATAAGAGAGCAATAAACAGACAATATTGAACACATGTAGAGAGAGGGAGGGAAGAACATAGAGAGGCCCAGCGATATGCTAGAGGCATCCGAATGGCAACAGATGATAGGAATCTTGGGTGCAGCCAGGTATGGTGACACAACCCTTTAATCCCGCCACTCCAGAGACAGAGGCAAGGAAGATCTCTTGAGTTCGAGGCTAGCCTGGTCTACAGAGTGAGTTCCAGGACAGCCAGGGTTACACAGGGAAACCTTGTCTCAAAAAAAAAAAAAAAAAAAAGAAAAAAGAAAAGAAAGAAAAAAAAGAAGTCTTGCATGCAAGAAACAGAAATTCAAATCAGCCTAATTTGTGTTTCCTACATCTATTATGTCCAGTGGCAGATTTGACTTTAGTCACAGTCCAGTGGCTCAGCCTTCTTCAACATTTGGTTCTTCTTTTGTCTTTGTTAGGTGGATTCTCTACAGGACTTTGGTTTTGTTTCTGTGTTTTTTGTTGTTTTGTTTTTGAGACAAGCATTTGTAAGCTGCCCAATAGGTGAGGTGCTAGGCACTGAATGATGGTCTTGTGCAAGAGGGCTGTTCCTTGGCTGCATCGGTTCTCGACTCCAGGTTCTTGCCTTGAGTTCTCCGCGTGATTTCCCTCCGTGATGGACTGTTATCTGAAGTGTAGGATAAAATAAACCCTCTACCTCCTAAGATGCTTTTGGTTATGGTCTTTATAACAGCAATAGAAACCCTAGCTAAGCCAGCCTGTGAGCTCTATATGGGTAGAGACCCTGGTTGTTCACCCCAGCATGCTTGGTGTCGAACACACTGCTAATCCGGGGAGACTTTTGTCCCAAGGACAGTGATAGGGACAGTGGAGTAGAAAGTGGCATGGGGGAAGGCTTGCCAAGGGGAGAATGGCAAGGAAGTTGTTACTCACTGTATGTCCTGAGTACCATGCTAAGTGCTGTTCATGCATTAACCAACTTGAAGCCAAATCATCATCCCAAAATATAAGTACCGTCCATGGGGTCTATCTTTCTGAGACAGGGTCTAGCTATATTATATAGTCTAGACTGATCTCAAATTTGCAGTCTTCCAACCTCAACCTTGTAGTAGTATCCTGCTGCTGTGGCTCGCCAAGGAAGACAAGGAGGCATTTCATAGACTCAAACCCTGCCAGACCTCAGCAGAGGGAACTACCATCATGGCCAGTGCCATACACACCATGAACCTCAAGCATCAGAGCTCAGGTCATTTTATTGATTCAGCACTCCTCAGGTGCAGATCATGAGCAATCAAACATCCTCCACAGAAATCCAACACCTGCAGACAATACAAAATGCCAAGGCCTATGCATCCTTTTTTCCAACAATGCACAAAAACAATTATTTTAAATATAACTATAAACAAACTTCCACAACTTCTCCAGTGCTAGGATTACAGGTGTTGTGGAAGTTTATTTTTAGTTACGTATAAAATAAATGTTTTGTGCACTGTTGGGAAAAGGACTGCCTAGGCCTTGGCATTTTGTATTGTCTGCAGGTGTTGGGTTTCTGTGGGGGATGTTTGATTGCTCATGATATGTATGTGGTGGAACTCCCGAGAAGTTCTGTATCGATAAAAACACCTGAGCTCAGACATTCAGGGTTCCACTATCCAGTCCAGCGCTTGTCATGATAGTGAGTCCCTCTGTTAAGGTCTGACAGGGTTTGCACCTGTGATAATGCCCCCATGTTTTCCTTGGTAAGCCTCCCCAGCAGCAAACACATACAGGTATGCACTTCATTCCTGACTTCATCTTTTGATAGTTGCTGATATCAAAGTTCAACAGAAAGGCCATTTTGCCCAAAGCCACAGGATGTTCAAGATTCACACTCACCTTTGTGTGATTATAGAGTTTGTACAGAGAAGGAGGGCTCTGCTGCTGAACAGTTGGGTTCTAGGGGGAAGCCAGGTCTCCATGGGGATCAGGAATGTGTTTGTAAAAATACTCTACAGAGCTGAAGAGATGGCACTTGCTTCTCTTCCACCCACATCAGGCAACTTCTAACTGCCTTTAGCTCCAGTTCCAGGAGTTCTGGTACCTCTGACTTCTGAGGATAACCGCACACATGTGTGTGCGTGTGCGTGCATGCGTGCACACACACACACATAATTAAAAAATCTTTTTAAAGCAATCTAAAAAGCCAACGCTGCAGTGAGGTTCTGGGCAAGGACCCAGCTGCTACATTGTCTGGCAAGGTTCAAGACTGATCTTGCCATGAAGCACTGTGCGACCTTGAACAAGACATTCTGAGCCTCTGTTGCACTGTGTTTTTTTTTTTCCCACAATTATACCTGAGCCAGGGACAAGAAAGGAAAGTCCTTTTGTTGTTCAGATCAGGGTCTCATGAAGCCATCAGGTGGGCCTCTAGCTGCCTGAGGACAAGCAGGAGCCTGGTCCTCCAACTTCCACTTCTGAAGTGGAAGATATGACATCACAAGTCTATGTGTCTCCACCACTGAGGATCAAACCCAGGGTCTCTGGTATGCCGGAGTATTTCTTTCCCCATTAAGCTACATCACAGCACAAGAAAGTAAAATCCTTATTGGGTCACAGACTTAGAAAGTTTGGAGAAATTTTGAAGAAGGAATCAACTTTACCAAACATGAAAAAGCGCTTCTTCTGTGGATCTGGGAGTTCATTCCAACCATATATTATTAGAAGTTAATACAGGCATGTAGGAAGGAGCCAACAAGGAATCACCCTTCCCATGACCTTTATAAGGAGAGTTACAAGCTTATCATAGGCAGCCCTCATTAAGGTCATAGAGTGGGCTAGTGTTAGGAGACATAGCTGCCATGTACAGCATCATGGGAGGTGCTGAAGAGAGATCATTCAGTTCCCAGAGTATCAGGAGAGATATCGCATCATGGCCACTGGCTGGGGCTTTGGAGAGAGAGTGCCTTCCCTTCAATTCCAGAGAACAAAGGGAGCTTCTGAGTCTTACAGTTTGAGGGAAGCAAAGACAAACTTTGTACCATGTGATCTAGCCTGGCCTGTGAACTAGGAATCACAAGGCAGGAAGGCATGAGATAAAAGTGAAATTATAATCTGTCTTGTTCTAGGGATCAGGGAGGTTGGGCATGCTCACAGCTGCCAGTGGAAGGGTGCAAACTGAACCCTTTTGTAAGAGCCATAAGACCACAGCACACTTCATCAACTCTATCCAGGAAAAGAGGTTTCAGGAGGGCTGGGTCTACTATCTAGGAGAGGGAGAAAGGCAGCTGGAGAGTCTGGTCTCACACCATGGCATAGATACACATAGTCTAGCTGGCCTCCGTAGACTGTTTAGATCCAACTCTGTGGCCTTGGCAGGTCCTCCTGCCCTTCCGAAGCTTGCTATCCTCATCTTTGCCATTAGTCCCCTGGGCTTCTGTGAGGATCAAATGGTGATTCCCATGAAGTGTTTTCTAAGTGTCATCTTTGAAGCTACCAGTCACTCCTTTTCCAACATTGCAAATAAAGATAATGGCTGTTTTCTTCCTTAATAAATCCAGGAAGAATGTGAAACCCTCAGGATCCTGGCTGATCTCTTTGAATCAGCAAGCCCTGACCCACAGAGTCATCTCCCCAGTCCCTGCATCATGACATCTTTGCAAAAGTTGCCTTGGCTTGTCTTCTTGTCTTCAGAGAAGTTTCCATTTCCATAAAGTTGCTGTTGCTATTTGTAAATTTCCACCTATAGGATTTCTCCTGTTTTCTCCAGCTTCTCTTGCAAAAGAAACCACTAAATTAAGTCTCAGCTGAGGGACATTAAATTCCATTGAGCCCAGCTCACACCTTTGTTGGGCTGTTTTCCTCTAACAGCTTGCATTTCAGCAAGAGTTACCTCAAGAATTTCTTAATCTCTAATTTGCTTGGTAACAAGATTTTTAATGAGTATTTTTCTCCATCTGTCTGAAAATAGCTAGTAGAAGAGGCATAAGGAATTATTTTACCTAGAGGACCTGTTTTGTTTCCTCTAAAGAAAACATAGTATAAATACCCACCTTCAAAAATAAATAAAACCAAACACCTAAACAGAACAAAATAAATTGTACTCTAAAATTTCCTTTTTGACTACATTTTAATGTCTCTATTCCTTGTGGATTCCATGATCTTGATGTAGGGGGAAGAACTAGCCTTTAGGCAAATTCCAATGTGAATTTAAATGCCACTCCTCCCCTAGTGTTCTGATTTCTTTGGGCCAGTAACTTCATATTCTCTAAATGTTTTATCTCTGGGGTGAGGTACCTTGTTAGGTGCCTTCAGTTAGTCATTCTGCAAACATCTATGACACAGGTGAGATAGTCAAGGGTTTTCTGTCACGCAAAGCAGCCAGCATGGGCACCTGATGGGGAATAAAGAGTTCTCAGGCAGCACTACACAGGCAGTTCAGCATGGCGTGGTGCAATGCAGGTGAGCTCAGCCTTTTTGTTGGTGCCAGGTGCAATGCAAGCCACCCTCTGCTGGCATGACTGAGCCATGAGTCACCTGCCACACCTCAGGGAGTGGAGCAGGATGGGGATTAGAGGCAGCCGACCTGTCACAGAGTCCCAGATTTCTTGGAGGGTTCTTGTGTGCAAGAGGCTTGAGGGAGGACTCTTGGAATCAACACTGCAGGGAAGGAAGAAGGTGGGCTTCTAAGTGGCCTCAACACAGCCGCCACCATCCCTGGGAAGCTCCATGTTAAGGGAATCCTACATAACCGACCCAAGCTCCAACCAGAAGACCCGTCTCTAAGAAGCTGGTGTGAACTTGGCTTAGGGGTGGGCCAGCGTGATATATCTCTACTTGGAAGTTTGTTTGTTTGTTTGTTTGTTTGTTTGTTTTTGATTTGTGCCTTTCCACATCTCACTCTCAAGATAAAGGAGGAGCCCAATATGACCCCAGGAGATTTAAGAAGAAATGGCTGAGTGGCCATGAACTAAAGAAACTGTCCAAACAAAGGGCTGTACCAAGAAGGGAAAGGAAGGGGAAGGGAGGGGGTGTGCTGTGAAACACAAGAAAATCAGGGAAAGGGGAGAGGAGGGAGAAAGATGGGGGTGGACAGGAAGAGATGGATGAAGAGAGGAAAAAGGGGGGAGAGATGAGGATTAGAGGAGAAGAGAGAAGGAGAGAGTGCAGAGTGAGACAGAACAGAGGGGAAGAGAGCCAGAAAAAGAGAAAGACTCTCCAGGGTATCTTAGTGTGGTCAGGAACTGACATAGTCAATCCCTCCCCAGCGCTCATACCTCCAAGCTCACTCCTTTTTATCCATGGCTTGTTTTTCTTTTTATCACTGGCTTATTGTTAGGAAAAAATAATAATCGTCGAGCTGCTGATTGTGTGCCTCTTTCCTAGAAAAACCTTAGAACCAGAATGTAGGAGTTAGCAAACATCTTGCAGTGCCAGACTGTCTGAATTTCGTTGGAGACTCTCAACTCTTGGTTTGGCTTTATTTCCAGAAATGAGTGTCAATGGCACCTGTCAACACTGAAATAAAATGTCACACCCAAAGACACTTCAGGTCCCTTATGAATGGAGCTTCTTCCCCCTTGCTTGAAGTGTTTGGGTATACACAATTTTATACACATAAGTATATAGCCGGATGGCTTAGGCTATTGCATGACAATAGAGCAAAAGGTGAGAAACCCATCCTGAAATTCCCAAAGAGCTCGTGGACTCAGGTTCCATGAAATTCACTGTCACTTCTTCCACTCGGGATGATCAGTGGCCGTGATCTTGCATTAGTGTCTGAAAACCATAATTACAGTATTGAGGAGTCACACAGCAGTTAGACTTTATTTCAACATCACCCCTGTCCTGCCTTAGCTGGTATAAAGCTGGTGTACTGTGAAAGCATTCGTTCATACAGTTGGTGCTCTCTATCTGCACCAATATCCATAAATTCAAACAACTATTAAAAATATTGGAAAATAACATATATTGGAAAATATAATACCTCAGTATGCAAAGACGTATTCCCTAGACAATATAGTCTAATAGCTATTTATGGGACTGGGGAGACAGCTCCATGGTTAAGAACTCATACTGCTCTTGCAAAGGACCAGTGTTCAGTTCCTAGCACCCACATCAGGTAGCTAACAACTGCCTATAACTCAAGTTCCACAGGATACAAAGCCTTCTTACGGCCTCAGTGGACATCCACATGCTTGTGCATGCACCTGTGCATGCATATACACACACATACACACAGAAAGGGGGACAATTTAAATGTCATCAACTCTGTATTGGGTATTAAAAGTCATGTAGAGGTGGCTTAAGTAGGTATGTCCAACCTAGGACCCACAGGCCTCACACATAGCAGGATCACTATGACTGTGGCCTGGCACTCTGTAGATGGTAGTGTCATATAGCAATGCCAAAAAATGAAGACAGGGCTGTGGAGATGGCTCCATAGCACAGTACTTGCCTGGTAAATATGAGGACTGCAGTTCCATTCCCAGCATTCATATAAAAAGCCAGGTGTGCTGGTATGTGCTTGTAATCTCAGTAGTGGGGGCGCTGAGACTCAGACCCCTGGGTTCCTTGACCAGGCAACCTCGTCTACTTGGCATGTTCCAGGCCAGTGAGAGACTCTGTCTCAAAAAGCAAGTTAGATATTCCCTGAAGAATGACACCTAAGGTTGACCTCTGGCCTCCACATGCATACTGGTGCACCTGCATATACCAGAATATGTCCCTCTGCTCCCACAAAGTTGGATATCTCTGAAAAATATCTGAGGATGTTGGTAGGTTTTACCTAGGTGCTATGCCATTTTATATAAGACAACTTAGCATCCATTGATATTGTTGTCTGCAAGGAATCTCCCAGGCGAATGAAGAGGGACACAGTACACCTTTTACAGCCCCTGTGTTTGCATTTTGGTGGTGATAACAGGTGATAGCTTCTGTGGATGCCTTTTCTCAAATATCACACAGAATACAGCTGTTTGAACCTAGTTTCATTCACTGACTATATTTTTTTTGAGAGTCAGACATGTGGCATGTCTCAAAATCTCGGCTTCTTTTCATTATCGGTACTGGTATGAATCACTGCATACCATGGTTCGTTTATCCATTCAGCAGCTGTAAGACGTTAGGCTGCTTCCAAGTTTGGGCAATTGTTACTAAATATGTCATCATTGCACACAGGGCTTTCGCATGGACATGTTTTCCCTGGTCTTGGATAAACTCCAAGGATTGGGATCACAGTGTCAGAAACACATAAATGTGTGACTGAATAAGCATTTGCAGACCTGTGTCCCAAAGCAACCCTAACCTGCCTACTTTAAAAACTATCTCAAGAGCCGGGTGTGGAGATGCACTCCTATCATCGGAGCACTTGGGGGTGCTAAAGAAAGAGGAAGGCTTAATTCAAAGCCATCCAGTGTACTACAGAAAAACCTTTAAAAATGAACAAAGCCAACCATGTATCTTCCTGACGCAAATTTAAAAACAAACAAAAACAAGCTGTATGGTGGCCCTCAGTGGTAAAATCCCAGCACTCTGAGACGGAGGCAGGAAGACGGTTGTGAATTTGATGCCAACCTGGGCTACACAGCATGACAAATAAATAAATAAATAAATAAATAAATAAATAAATAAATAAACAAATAAATAAATAAATAAATCTATACTTCCTATTTGTTCCGTTTCACTTCCTTGAAAATATGCTTGCTGGCATCCACTAACAGACTTCTACTATTAAGCTGAATTTTAAGGATCCAGTTTTAGAATCTAGGTTGAGACTGCTTATTATTTAAGTGTCTTTGGCTTCCGTAGTGAGTAAACGGCGGTCATAATGCCTCGCACCATTTTGAACATATTATTCTTGTGTTCTTTTGTTCTTCTTGTAATGCTACGTCATATTCCTTTATCAGCTATAGCTGTATTATCTCTATATTTTATATATCGATATATATCGAGCTATAGCTCGAGAACTCCAAATGTACTCGGTATTAAAAGCTAGTGTAGGGCAGGCTTTTTAGAGACATGGGGCTGGTTTTAGCTATCACCATTTGCTGGTGATCTTAACGAAGGCTTGTTCACTATTGGAAACTCAAGTTTCCGCCTCTGTAAAATGGGCATCGTTGACCCGAGGCGTGTAAAGGCTTCTGTGTTCACTTAGAGTGGGTGCCCTGTAAAATGAATCTTGAGGTGTATTCCTCAGACTAGTACACAGCATCCGGGAACTCGGGGGAAAAAAAAATTTAAAAAAATTAAAAAAAACAAACTTCTCGGTCCTCGCCTCAGAAAGACCCAAGGTGGGCCAGTGCAGTCTGTTCTAACAAGTCTTCCAGGTAATTCTGATGATGGATTAAGTGTGGAACTCTGGCCGAGTCGCGAAGCTGAGGTGAGACAAGCAGCCCAGGCCTTACTTAACCTCTGGGATGTAGCAGCTCCTACAGGAAACACTCCCGAGTTGATTCGGCCCTGGCCCCGCCCTCTTTCCAGCGGCAAGAGTCGCGTCACACGCTCGCGCTGATTGGTGAAGTCCGCTGTCGCGGCCCGCCAATCACCTGACCGCAGACAACGTAAACAGAAAACGATCGAGGGTTGCTGCTGGAGAGAGCCGTGCTCCTATTGGTTGGAAACCACGCCTCGGAGCCACTCGTGCGCCGGCAGAGGCGTGACACCGGTGGCGGTTGAAAAATGGCTACTGTTACTGAGCTGAAAGCTGGTGAGTGAGCTGAGGGGACGCTCGCCCGTGGGAAGCGTCTCGCCTTCCGTCCGTGATAGGGATGGGACGGAAGGAAAGCCCGCGGGACACAGGCTCGGCCTTTGCCGGGGTCGGTCTTAGGCGGCAGGGCGGGGCGGGGGTGGGGCGCGGAGCGGCCTCTGCGCGTCTGAGAGCTGGGTTTGGATCTGGAATCTGCAGTCCCTGAGGGGGCTTCAGGTCTGTGCCTCCGGGACGTCCGGGCATCTCAGAACCCCACTGAGCCGACAGCGCCAAGCCTAGGCCCTGTGTTCTGGGCTGAACAGCCATGATTGGTGACAGACACAGCACTCAACAATTTGCACAGCTGGGTCGTCCTGACAACAATCTGTGGGTAGGTCCTCCTTGTCTTTGGGGAGAAACCCGAGGCTGAGTTGCCCATCGTGGCGGTCCTTCAGTATTTTTTGGAAGAGTTCTTCCAAAGTGATTATTGTAACTGGGCGCCAGACCTTAATAGACCCTGAGACCTCAGCACAACTGACTCCATGGTGGAAGTGTCAGTCGTTCTTTAAGACTCAGCACGGAGACAGCACCACCTGCCAAAAATAAAACAAAAGCGCTGCCTTTCTGTAGTGGCGTCACTTTTAATCCTAGCACTTGGGAGGCAGAGGCATGAGGCTACAGAGTGAGTTCCACGACAGCCAGTTACAGCAGAGAAACCCTGTCTCAAAAAAACAAACAAAAACAACAAAAATTAAAAAAAAACACACACCAAAAAAACAAAGGCCTAATCTATCAAAGTCCATAGTTCTGGGAAAGTCTCAAAATAAGCGAACCTTACTTCTTAACTTCTGTAGCTCTGCTTCTGACTAACTGTTCTTGTTAACCTAGAATATGGTTTTTGTTCTTAAAAGCTCATCCTGAGAAAGGCTTGGGGCTACACTGGGATCTCGAACACCCAGTGTGATCACAGGCCACAGACTTTCTATTGTCTTAAATCCATGTCAGACTAGTCTTCTCTGGTGAATACCCCAAAACAGTTACGTGGAGGGTACATGCTGGAAGCCCTGGGTTCCATCCCCAGAACTGCAGAAACAAGCAATACAACGTGTGTATTCTGTTAACTCTGAATAGCAATTACAGTTACTTAATGTCTGAGGCATAATTGTAGTTAAGGCTCAGTGTGTGATCCTGTCGGACACTTCACAACTCATCCAGTAACTGCTTGATTTCAAGTAACAACCCTGTGTGCATTTTGCACATTGGGAAACTGAAGTGTGGAGAGGTGGGATATCTCACCCAAGATAACTGGGATTGAAATAGACTGATGCGGAAACCCCAGTACGGTGCAGTCGTGTATTAGGTCTTAATCACGGTGTCTGTTTTTCTGCTTCCCAATGAATAAAACCAGTTCTGAGTTTGGAAGAATCCAGAGATTAAGCCAGTGGTAGTGGAAATTTGGAGAGGACCAAGTAAAGTAGCTTGAAGACCATGATTTAGTAACCATTGACTAAATGTGTATTGGGATCACTGTGCTGGTGAGCAGTCCAAAAACAGGCATGCCTCTGTCCATAGGAGGGCTTCACACTGGAGCACACAGTAGAGCCCCTGGGGGGTGGGGAGGATGCATAGCATGTGTGATGCTGTATAAACTTTTCATAGGGTTTCAAGATAATTCTGTGGGAAATAAGTCAGGTTAAGACTGCTTCCTGAAGAAGTTTTTTGTGATATCAGCATTGTAAGCATAAAAATACAAAGAGAACCCAGATAAATGATAAAATGATAAAGAACCCAGAAAATTACAGCCCCAAAGGTTAGGGGTGGCCCCTAAATCCACAGGAATCTTTAGATTTTTTTTTTCATGTGTTCCTGCATTCATTTAAAGCACTCTTTCATCTCATCTAGATCTTTCTCTGGGAGGTACAACGTATTACCTTGGAGAAGCCAGCTGAGGCATGGGTTAGGAATCTGCCATCAAGTCATGAAGGACATACTTATTTCCCAATTCCAGCTTCGTTACTTTTCATTTTCTGCTAAGTTTAAGGCTATACTATGTGTACCTCAGAGTAATTGAGACACAATGCTTGCCAGTTTTAATTTCTAAAGGTGGAACTAGAAAGCAGGGGTTGTGTTATGATCCTAAGAATATGGTAAAGGTTTCCTAAAAGGAAAGACCATAAAAATGGGCCTTGTTACAAAGTATGATAGGTTGACAACTGCAGTTAGCATACCTGCGAAAAGGTTGAAGGAATGCTTTAAAAATAAAGGAAAAGGAAGATAAGATGACTAAGACTGTATATCTTTAATCACATGACCAAGAATTGTTATTTACCAAAGATTAGGAACTTTGCTGTATGTACCTAAGTGGATATGCTGCCTTATTGATTTTAATTATTGTGGCATATTAATGCTTTTGCTATTGGCACAGCAAAGTGTACTATTAAACTACATTCTTTTCACCAAGAGTTTAAGGTACTATATTATAAATTTGCAACTCCAATGAGCGCTTGCTGTATTATAGGCATCATGTCTATTCTCTAGAATTGCCATTTAGCCAGAAAGGACTATTTGAAAAAGGAAGGTTCCAGTTACTGTTAAGGGATGGTGACAATTCATCTCAAGAACCTCATCTATCCTGAATCCTAATAGTTAAAGCTCATTATCTCAACTTCTGATGCGTACCTTTTCCAGACATTAGGTCACATTTGGCATGCATACTCCTCTGACTCCTTAAGTATCCGTAATATAATTCTTATCAGAGTCTCATTACATTTCTTTTTTTTTTTAAGATTTACTTTTATTTGTGTGTCTTTTTATCTCTCTCTCTCTCTCTCTGTATGTGTGTATATATGTGTGTGTGTGTGTGTGTGTGTTGGGGAAGTTTAGTTAAGTTTAAATGTTATTATGCACTGTTGGGGTAAGGGGCTTCTAGAGCATTTTGTATTGTTTGCAGGTGTTGGATTTCTGTGGGAGTTGTTTAATTGCTAATGATCAGCACATAGTTATCAGTCTACTGATACACCTGAGAAGTTCTGAAAGAATAAATACACCTGATCTCAGACGCTCGGGGTGCCACTGTCAATTGAGTATGATGCTGGCCAGGCTGGTGGTTCCCTCTGCTGAAGTTTGGCAGGGTTCACACCTATGAAAATGCCTCTGTGTCGCTTCCTTAGTGAACCACCACAGCAACATTATCTTAATGATATCTATATATCTATATCTACATATGTACGTATATGTATAGATACACACACACACACACACACACACACACACACACACACACACACACACACACACACACACACACACGTACAAGAGTGCAGTTGCCTGAGGAGGCCAGAAGAGGGCATCAGTTCCCCTGGAGTTTCAGGTGGTTGTGCGCTGCTCCTGTCAGGAAGCAAACCGAGATCCTCTGCAAGAACAGTATGTAATCTTAACCACTAAGCCATCTCTTCAGCCCCTTGTGTTATATTTCTAACCAGGCTTGAAATTTCCTTCTGTTGGGCTAGGTTGTAGCTTGCCTACCATGCATGAGGCCCTGTTGCATCTCCAGAGACATATAATTGTGGGTGGTAGTGTACACCTATAATCCCAGCATGCTCTACTTGCAAGATAGAGACAGAAACATCAGAAGTTCAGGGTCATGCTCAGCCTACATAAGAAGTTTAAGTTAGCTTGGGCTCCAGCCTAGGTATGAGGCCCAGGGTGGTATGACTTTCTAGCCTCCTAAATATAGGAATGTGCTACCATTCCCACCTCTGGTTTTCTTAAAGCAGAACAACCAACCCCCCCCCAAAAAAAACCCCTTTTCATTAAGAATCAACTGTGGATCTCAAAGGTTTTCTGCATTAATAATAATAATAATAATACCATATCCCCTGTTTGTGGAGGGTAGTTTTCCATAGTCATCTTTCTGGACTAGAGGTTGTTAGTGATATTTGGATCTCATATAGATTGAAAAACACTTGAAAAGCTGTGGGAGATTGGGTTGTAAGCTAACTAAGTCTGCTTACCCGCTCCCTCCGTCAAACTACAGTTGCTAACTAAAGCTATAGCATGGATAAACTTGAATTTGCACAAACATATTGAGAGTGGATCATTGTAATATGGGAACTTTATTTCTTACAAACATAGCTTTAATGAAATTGATGTTCTTGTTCAGCTTATCTCTTTAAAGCAAGAGCTATATTTGTGTCATTTTCCTTTTAAACATTATTTTTTAGCACATACCTGAAAGTTCAATTTTACTTTTTACAGACATAGTTTATGAAATTGATGTCATTGTTCAGCTTGACTGCCTAAATCAAGATTTATATTTGTGTCATTTTCCTTTTAAATATTATTCTTTAGCATATATCTGAAATTTCAATATTTAGTCTATAACAGAAGCATTTATATTTTACATTTAACAGTTTTAAAAGACACCTTGGAAAAAAAGGGCGTGTTGGGACATTTGAAAGCAAGGATCCGTGCTGAAGTTTTCAACGCCCTGGATGATGATCGCGAGCCTCGACCATCATTGTCTCACGAAAACCTTCTAATTAATGAATTAATTAGGGAGTATTTGGAATTCAACAAATATAAGTACACAGCCTCTGTCCTCATATCAGGTAAGTGGTTATTCATCACTGGAAAAAAGATCTGCTTTACCCCTTTTTCTAATTTTCAGAAAGCATTTAGTGTGAATGTCTAGTTTCATTACTGTCTCATGCAGGTGACTGAACACTTAGCATCCCATGGGCTCTTGTCATAACATGGACAGGTTTTAGTGATTCTTATGCTGTAGGGGAACGTAAGAGCTAGAACCTGAAGCTCCTTCATGTAATATTAAACATACTTGTGTATTGGGTTAGCCCTTCCCCTAAGGTCACAGTCCACCATATCTGGACAGCTTTCTGAGCTCTGTTAAATGGAAGACTCCCTTTGTGAGCAAGCCCCCCCCCCCACTCCCACCTGACTACTTGGAGAGTGCCTCTGATCTTGCCTCCTGACCTTATTTGGAAGAGGACTCTGGCACAAAGCCTCCTGCAAACTCTAGATGACCTTATACTTTCCTGCGCTGCCCCATATGTTAATTAGGATACCTACAGTATAACCAATTAGTTGCTGACCCATTGCTTTAAGGAACCCTTATACACTGACTCTGTAACAATAAAATGAGCTGTATACACTGACTGCAGTCTCCCAGGAGGTCTGTTTTTCCTGTCAGCTTCCAGACTCCAAGCAAGACCGCTGAATCCATGACTGGTCCTTGCCTGCACTCTCCTCCCTGAGGCTGAGCTGGTGGCCAATAGTTTGGCTATTCCCCAGGGAAGGGGAGTCACAGAACAAAGGAACAACAGCCCACACATGTGCATAAAGGGTAATAATTTTGACATGTTGAAGGATCTTTAGTATCAATATCTATTTCCTTCAGTTTGTTATAGTTAACTGTATAATACCATCAGCACTCCAAAGTGGGAAGAAAAAAAGGAACATTTGAAAATGCCATCAGCTGGCTGTCTTGAAATTGGACATCCCTAGGAAGAAATACCAACAGTGCTCAGTTTCATATTAAATGTTTTGATGTTTTAGATAGGTATGGTTGCTTGTGCCTGTAATCCCAGAAACTGAAGGGGTTAAGACAGGGGACACTGCTTCAAAATAAAAAATTGAAAAATGCTGGGGTTGTGCCTAGTAGGTAGGCAGGAGAGAGAGGGAGGAAAGAAGAGCTACTGAGTTTTTATTCTTCAGGTGTGCCTTTTCCAGAATGCATATAAATGAAAGCCTATAGGCCTTTGATGCTGCCTCATTTCACCTCGTAAAATACACTGGAGGCTCAGTCATGTTGACTTTCACTCTGTGAATAGGGAAATACTGTAGCTATGCCATTTTTTTTGCTCTCATAGGCATTTTGGTTGTTTATTCTTTTTGGCAGCAATGAATCAAATCCTTAAAAGCATTTACATGAGCCAGCAGTGGTGGCACTCACCTTTAATCCCAGCACCTGGGAGGCAGAAGCAGGCAGATCACTATGAGTTCCAGGACAGCCAGGATTACAATAGAGAAACCTGTCTCGGGGGTAAAAAAAAAATTTACATGAAAGTCTGTGTGAACATCATTTTATTTTTTTAGATAAATAACTAAAGATGGGATCGCTGTATTGTCTGGGAAATAAATGCTTTCCTTCAGTAATAACTACCACTGCTTTCAAGTGGCCCTAGCATTTCAATTTCTCAGCAAGGAGGTGGTGGCTTACATGTGTAGTTACAATACTCAGGAGGCAAAGCGAGAAGAATCATTGCAAGTTCAAGGCTAGTCTGAGCCACATAGTGAATTTGAGTCCAATCTGGGCTAGAGTGAGACTCAGTCTGAAAATATAATAATTTATTTTAATTTTAGTATTACTATCCCTAAATGAATGTATTTTTTTAAGTGTGTTATTTAATATTATCATGTGTTTAATCTATAGGCATGTCAGAAAACATACTGAAGTCCAGCATCGTAGTTTAGAAACAGGAACCATATTACCAATCACAAACTGGAAATATAATAAACAAGTATGTGTTAAGCTGTAATTAAGTTCTACATTTAATTGCATGGGTATATGTTGACATTATAAAGTTATATGCAGTTGGATCTGTCTTGGTATGTGCTGTTAACATTCTCCCAAAGTCTGAGAAACACATGTACTTGGGAGGTATGGTTATTATTATTATCAAAATTGAATTTGCTTTTTAGATTAATAAACTCAAGTGTTTTCATGAATTTTTTTCCCCCAGAATCTGGTCAACCTGTGGTTCCCTTGGACAGACAGTTTCTCATCCGTGAACTAAATGCCTTTGAGGAATCAAAGGATAACTCAATGTAAGAAGTTTTTAAAAGAGGTTTGCAGATGTTGTATTCAGATCCTAATTACATAGTGCTGGTTATGATTTCATTTTAATCCAGTAGAGTCACCTGAGGTCTCTGCTGAGCTTCCTGTGGCTTCAGAGGACTGAACATTTAGCCAACCACCCTGCCTGCTTGCCTGCCTGCCTCCTTCCTTCCCTCTCTCCCTTTTTCTCCCTTCCCCTCCTTTCCTCCTTTCTTTCTTTCTTGAGGACTTTTCCCCATTTATTAAGTGGGGTAATTCAACCAGGGCCTTGAGCATGTCTGATAAGCCCTGTATCCCCAAGTAGTCTCCCTGGCCCAGCCCTCTACTTCTTTCTTTTTTTTTTAACTTAAAAAAATAATTGTTTATATGTATGGGTGTTTCATCTGCTTGCATGTCTGTGTACCACATACATGCCTGATTCCCTTAGAGGCCCTAGAGCTGGAGTTACAGGTGACTGTAAGCTACCATGTTGGTGCTAGGAATTGAAGCTGGTCCTCCAGAAGAATAGCCAGTACTCTTAACACCTAGGCACCCGCCCCCCACCCCCCATCCTCTCCCCACACACGCATTGAAAGCATTTAAAACTTAAATGGGAATTGCTTACAGATTCAGAGCCTATGAGGGCATTCCTATTCAAACCACCACAGTCGCTAAGGGTGAGGAGTTAGGTATAGAGTCACTGAAGCATAAAACATTAGTTTGCAGTTAGCAGGTATTGGGACTGAGTAGTAGTTGGGTTCTTCCTATCCCTTTGGTAGCCTCTGTAGAGGAACACTTGGAAAAAGTTTTTGTTATTTGGGTTTCTGTAAAAACGCAAAATGCATTTGGATTAGGTTTTCATGCCCACCCCAGTTGTGGTATAGTTTTTACTAGTTGGATTTGGAATGCTTGATGCAGATGGCTGTAATTTGGTGAGATGCAGTCGTTCTGGCGCCTGTAGCTTGTCTTTGGGATTGTGTGCCACATGAGTTTATGGGAACTTTTGATTTAGGGCATAAAAGGTCTGAAGCCCCAAGAGTTGGTGTGGGTGTTAGGTGGTGGGTCATTGGTTGGGTTGCTGTTGTTAGTGTGATAATTCCTAGAACAAAGAACAAAGGTTGGAGAGATTCAAACTTAGGACAGCCTAAAAAGAGGCTGTGAAGATTTCTACCTTTCTCTCTTTCTAAGTCAAGGCCGCTTGCAAAAGCAGTGAAAATTTCTCTCTTTCCTTCTCCTTCCCTAAATTAAGGGTAAAAGTTTGTAGCGTACTGCTGTAGCCTCGAGACATTTGCTGCAGATGAGCAAGTTTAAGAGGAAACTGGTGAGCAGCTTATTTTCAGAGAGTGAGGGAGCTTCTCAAAGCTCTTCAGGGAATTGTGTGTGTGTGTGTGTGTGTGTGTGTGTGTGTGTGTGTTGATGATCAAACTCAGGGCTTTGCACATGCTAGATTAATGCTTCCCCACTGAGAAATACCCTTAGCTATACTTTTCTTTACATGACCTCTTAAAACTTATTTTTGGAAATAAACTTTACGATCCATGAAATTTCAGGTTAAATATGCTAATTATGTATTATCTAAAGTAGTTTAAGATATCTGATACTTAAAATTTTCTAAATCTGAAGCAGATTTCATCATAGGTCAGAAGTAAAGCCTTTAACAATCTCAGACAAGTCGACTGAAAGGGACAGAGGCACAGAGGCTGTCCTGAGATGTTTCCTAAGGCATCTCACTAAGACCCTGCACTGCAGTCCCTGGCCTGGAGGAGCTGCTGTAACACAGGCAGCTCCCCACACATCACTCCAGAACAAACTCATTGTGTGGGGGGTATTAGGACCTGGTCTCACCTAAGTGTAGCCCCAGTCTTCTTATGAGGTTCCAAGCTTCTGAAGGCTCAACTGAGGCCACAGAATCTGCTTCAGACTACCTCAGC
The DNA here is from genome assembly GCA_026225945.1 of Cricetomys ansorgei. Taxonomy (NCBI): domain Eukaryota; kingdom Metazoa; phylum Chordata; class Mammalia; order Rodentia; family Nesomyidae; genus Cricetomys; species Cricetomys ansorgei. The sequence goes on from JAMJFZ010004056.1 coordinate 805,078, forward strand.
TCCTCACACATGTGCCTATCTGTGGGACTGCTTGAATGTCCTCAGGCTGTGCCTCCCCCAGAAAGTGATCAAAGAAAGCAAGTAATTGCCTTCACCCCCTTGTCCCATTGGTACAAGTGAGTGAGATTCAGTTAAGTGTAAGGTGTTTAGACTCTGTCTTTGATAGGAGTGTCATACTTTGAACCATTATACCAACTGGGCAGGAGATGGGATATCTCAAAAGTAAATGTACTTGTATTTTGAGAGGTGAGATTGGAAGCAAAGGAATAACACTTCTGTGCTATCAGCAGAGTAGCCATCAGTATCAAGGAACTAACAGGACATAATTTAAGAATTATGGGTGACATAATTTAAGAAAAATTGGTTGTGAGTGTAAATGTCATTTACCCCTGAGAAACTAGTGTGTTACTGAGCCCTTATTTTCTCATTCATAAATTGGTGGTAGTACAGTAAAAAGAAACTACAAAGCAGCCTTTTAGATATTAGTAACTACACAGCTCTCCTGTAACCAAAACTCATATGCCGTTTACTATGTGCAAGGTGCACAGCTAGAGACTTGGCACTGTGAACTCATTCACAGCACACCTACCATATGGCCTAGAGACTGTGCTTATACCCTTTGAGGGAGAGAAACATCTGTGAGCTTCAGGAAACCTAAGATCTTCCAAGGTCTGCAGCTGACTATTGGCAAAGCAGGATTTGAAGGCAGACCACATGCTTTCTGAGCATAACCTTGACAGGACAGTGGACGCTGAGCCAGTTTCAGGTTCTGGGAAAGTTTTAGGCAGGATTTGGAGTTGACAAGCTGAATTCCAGTGGGTTAGTTGGAATTTCATCTCAGTTTATATGATTTTAATGATATTAATGTTTTCTCTGTGGATTTAAAAAATTCTCACTGAAGTTAATTGATACTTTTAAATTGGGAGTGAACATTTGCCACTTAGATAATAATCCTGTGTCTTTTGCAATCTACTTGGGTGGATGGCTATTTCAGTGTCAGAGTTTACCTTTAAAGTGAATGTCTTAAGCTTTTCCTACTTACAGGAACTGAATTGATTTTGGTTTTGCCTTCTTCCTGCAATAGTCCTCTGTTATATGGGATTTTAGCCCATTTCTTGCGTGGTCATCCAGATGGCACCCAGAATGTGCTTCTGTCAGAGTCAACACTACAGCGTCCAAGCAAGCCCCTCAGCTGGAAGCCCAGCAGAAGACCAGAGGGTAGGCGTTTCTGACACTCTTCTTTAGCTTCACCCAGTGTTTTCTCTGAGCTTCTGAGTCCTACTTTAATTGTGCTTACGTCTAGTTCAGTTTTAGCCTGTGTACTTAACCTCCAGAAAGCCAAGTGCTTTGGAGAAAGAAAATCTTGACTAAGCAAAGTTCTTAGATATAATTTCAAAGCCAGGACTGAGGAGATGGCTCAGCGGTTAAGAGCATTGGCTGCTCTTCCAGAGGTCCTGAGTTCAGTTCCCAGCACCCACATGATAGCTTACGACTGTCTGAAACTCCAGTTCCAGGGGATCTGACACACTTACACCAATGCACATAAAATAAAAATTAAATAAATTATAAAATGTGCTTCCAGAGCAGAGCATAGTGGCTCAGGCTTGTAATCCAGGCAGTTAAGACTGAAGCAGGTGGATCTCGAGTTCAAGGCCAGCCTGGGCTACCTACAAGACCCTGTCTCCAGAAATAAGTAAATAAATGAAATAGAATTAATAAAGTGTAAGAAGTTTTTAGTTGATTTGATCATGATGGCAACAGGTCCTGAGTTTGGTTGATTGAAGTTAGCGGATTGTAGCTGGCTGTTTTCCTATGTAGTAGAGCTGTTGCTCTTTCTCAGAAAGGTGGTTACAAGTGGAGTTCAGTCAGCTAATGTGGGAGTTGAAGTAAATTCTTAAGAAATACCCAGGATGAAAATTGCTCTGTGAAATTTTCCTAAACTGTTATGACCAACACTGCCATGTGAGTGACTTGCTGTCTCTTAAGGTCTGAACGCGGCATACTTGTGAATCAGAATGAGCCCTCAGGTTGTTTGTGACTTGACTAGTTTTATCCTCTTGTCTGTTGGGATGCTGAGCTGACGACTGGGTTAGACAGTTCCCACTGACTTCCTAGAGAGCCAAGGTTGGGAGATTAGCAACTCAGTGCAAGCCAATTCAGACATAGCTGGAGCACAAGTGTAGGAGCTTTCCAAGCTCATTCCAGAAATCGCTGAGGCTCCAACACTTGTGCAGAATACTATTTGGCAAATACTTAAACACAAACCACTAACCATGCCAATACATGTAGAAATCTCTGAAAGTCTCAAGTAATGTAAAACTCCCTTTAACATTCTCTGCCCTGCCCATCCTAGCTCCCCAGATCCCCTCTCTTCCATGGAAGGTGCCCCTGTTGACCTTTTATTAGTCATGCAGGACTAATTCTGTGTGTTTAAGAAGCCACATTCGTGTAACCTTGCAGTATGCTTGTGGGTCTCTGGAGTGTGGTATTGCCACAGCTGTTTTTTAACTAATAAACTGGGGCTAAAGTTTCGGATTTATAATTGTGTAAGGTTGTATCTTTGTCCATACATATCTCTCCTATGGAGGTACCTAAAGCAGAATTGCTGGTTCACAGACAGAATGGGCATATTTAAACATATAATTCATATTATCTGGTCCCCTAGAAAGGCTTGCCCACTTAACAAGAATGCATGACTCAGTTTCTGTCCCCAGTGGATGCTGATGACACATTGACACTTGTTAACACAGCAACCGCAAGATACTGATTTAGTCTCATCAAGAAAATGTTTTAAGAGGTAACTTTTCTGTTTTGTAAATGTGTTAGGACTTCCTTATTATTAGTGTTAATGGCAAAAAAGTTGAAAATGAGGATAGTTGTCATTAACCAGGGTTGGTTCTTCTGAGGGGAAAGTTTTAGATTAGTTTAGTTTAGTTTAGAAAGCTGGTCATCTTCTACTTCAGGTAGGGAGGCAGAAGGGAGAAGGGAAGAGGCAGGCAAGCTGGAGAGGAAACCCCTCAGATCTGCAGTGCTGCGAGCAATGTGGGTCCAGTCAGAAAGTGGCTTTGGGCACCTGCTCTGTAGAAAGCTCCAGAGAAAGCTGATGAATGAGGGTGGCTGCAGCGCTACAGGGACAGGGATAGTGATTTTGCAAATTATTTTCTTTGTTTTTTTCAAGACAGGGTTTTTCTATGTAGCCCTGACTGATCTGGAACTAGCTCTGTAGACCAAGCTGGCCTCAAAATTAACAGATCTGCCTGCCTCTGCCTCCTCCTGAGTGCTGGGATTAAACATCATCATGACTGGCTTGCAAATTATTTTCTTGATCATCACATTTTTTTCTTGACACACAGTGACTTCTGTGTGCAGAAAGAGAAGAGTCCTCAGCTGTAGGTCATCATCAGTAACATAAGTTGCTCTCTGAGTCCACTTGACTGTCAGAAGCCACATGGCTCCCACTTGACAGCTCTTCTGACTTCAGTGGAAGGTGTGAGATGCTGGGGAGGATTGCATAGGCACCTACCTTAGCAGGGTAACCTAGTCACCTAGTCCTGCATTGAATGGATGTAATCTTTTGAGGCAGAGTAGCGTTTGTTCTAAATAATAGTTGGGGTTTTTATGGGAAAATCGTCTCAAAGCCAGTGTATTTTAAAGTGCAAGATAACAGTTTGGGTCAGCAAAACGGCTCTTTGGGTGGAGATACTTGCTGCCAAACCAACAACCTGACAGCCTCAGGCCCCTCACAACAGGGGGAAGGAATCGACTTGTAAAAGTTGTCCTTCGATTTCCATATGCACTTGCTGTGCCCTGTGTGCACACACTCACATGTATGTATGTGCACGTACACATACACACACACATACACACACACAGAGAAACATAAATGTACTTTTAAAAGCCCCTTCATTTTTAATTTAAATTTTTAAATTTAATTGTATCTATGATTGCCTGATTTTTTTTTAAAGACACAGTCTGTCTGTGTGTCCTAGGCTGGCCTCACACTGGTGGTAAATCTCTTGCCTCAGTCTCTTCAGCTGTGATTATACACATGTGCCACCACACCTGACTCAGACATCTTTTTTTTTTTTTTAAAGTTTTATATTTATTTTATGTGTGTGAGTATTTGCCTGCATGTATGCCTGTATGCTACGTGCTTGCCTGGTGCCCAGGGAGGACAGAAGAGGGCATCAGATTCTCTAGAACTAGACTTACAGACTATTGTGAGCTGCTATTTGTGTGCTGGGAACTGAACCTGGGTCCTCTAAATAGCAATGAGTACTGTTAGCTGCTGAACATTCTCCAGCATGGCATGTGTACCTGTAACCCCAGGATTGGTGGAGCAGAGACATGCAAATCTCAGTGTGGATCAAGGTGGTCTTGAACTTGCATTTATCTTTCTACATCAGCTTCCCAAGTGCTGGGATTACAGGTATGTCTCCCTATGCCCAATTTATCTTTGGATTTTAATTTATTTAGTTATCATTTTGTGGGAGTCGAGTCCAGCTCTAGTCCACACGAGGTTCCTCAGTCTCCACGAAGGGGGTAAACAACGAAGTTACGACGAGTGAATGCAGTACTTCACTCTTTTATGGGACCCTTTAGTTAGCGCGCTTACGTGCTTTAGTGAGACACATAGAATACACTTTATGATGATTATGACACGCAAGAGCGTTTTCTTTAATAATAGAAATAAAGAAATCAGAAGTTAGAAAAATTAAGAGAGAAAAATTAACAATGTGTACACTGGGGAAAAATTACAAGACTCCCCTCAAGACAGAAAGTTGTCCTGACTGAAATAGCAAAACTGCTAACTTCTTATCTAACAGAATGCAGGTGTTCAGGCATACATCAATGCAAGAGTGTTCACCCCCTCCTAGCTGCAGGCTTCTAATCTTCAAGGTTAATTTTAGTGGGTAGTCTTAACACAGCAGTCTATTAATGAATAGCTGAATTTTAGGTCTGTATGCTTGCTACAATAAAGGGGGGCAGGCATTCAGGGGTGAATTATCTATTTGCTTTTTCAAGCTTGCTGACATACTGTCTAGACTTCATTTCTGTTCTTGACTATGGCTTTGTCTCTATGGGAAGGTCAGTTTTACCAAGAATAATTTTTTATATATCTACAGAAAGCATGAATAGTATTCGCACATGCCAAAAACTTGAAGGCCAGTAAGACTGTTACAATTACTTAGAGTTGAGATGGCAGTGTTCCTCTCCCATCCAGCCCAGGAATTGATTTGAGTTTTCACTATAAGGCCAAAATAGACAATATTATTGATGAGAGATTTTTGTCACTATGCAGTAAAGATGAGAAAGGGGCAAGGCAGTCGGTGGGCTTCAGACTTCCAGCTAAGGGAAAAACCAGGATCCTTGTCAAGCTGGTTACGTCCACAGCCTGGGTATCATTGGCCCCCAACATCATTTTTTTATTAGGTTTATATATATGTTTGTGCATGTATGAGCCACAGTGCTCCTGTGGAGTTCAGAAGACAACTTGTGGGAGTCAATTCTGTCCTTCCATGTAAGTTTCGGGGATCAAAGTCAGGGCATCAGACTTCACAGCAAGCATCTTTACCTGCTGAGCCATCTTGTAGTCTTTAAAAGCACTTTGCACAATTTCCCAAATAGTGTTAAAGTTTTTATAGGAAGATATAAACTGTCCCCCCTTTTTTGTGTGCCATACAAGGGCTCAGCTATCAGGCAGCCATAGTACTTTGTTATTTTTAGTGGTGCTACAATGCTGATTTCACACTTGTTCTTTCTTCTGAGTTTGCTCATTCCTATATCTGAGAGAGTGACTCACAGGGCTCCACGCTGCACTTCACTCACAGAGAAAAAAGAGAATCAAACTGGTCATGTGGTGAAAGCCTGTTAACATGAGCAGAAGGCCAGCTGAAACTACATACAAAGTTCCAAGACAACCTGGGCTGCTGTGATGCATCAAATATATACAAGTGTGCTTTCCTGTTTGCCCATTTCAGTTCGGGGTATTGACACCTGTGTATTTTCTCTAGATGACCACCTGAGGAAGGACGTGGGGCCGAGCACCACCACTGAAGAGCGTCATGCTGCTGCACAAGCAGTCAGTAGATGATGCATGCACCAGGATCTCTGACCTCAACTGTGTGGAGTAACTAACTTATTCCCAATACCATCAATTAGACTCCACTGTCCGTAAACCTTTGAGCTCCTACAAACATCCAACCCCTCATGTTTTTCTGCATCTGTGAAATGCTTATCTGTCATCTAGTTTGCTAGATGCCACTGGGGGAAAATATTGTTTTTCAGGATGTGTTTTTAAAGTTCTTAAATTTGTGAAACCTGAAAGGGCTTTTTAGTACTTTGTACTTTTTTTTTTTTTAAGCCCAGCTCTAAGGGCTATGGATGTGCCTCAGATTCTTCATAACATAACATAAAATTCATAACATAAAGTTACAGTTACGAAGTAGTAATGAAAATGACTTTATGGTTGGGGGTCACCACAACATAAGGAACTGTATTAAAGGACTGCAGCATTAGGAGGGTTGAGAACCACTGCTTTAAGTAAAACAAAGAGTTTATTTTATTATATAAAAAAAATTCGAGTAAGCATGATGGCACAGACCTTGGGAGACGTGCTACACAGGAACTTTAATGGAGGCATCGGGAGCTCCATGTAGAGTTCTGGTGTGCAAGCAGTGACAGCTGTGGGGGCGCCATCCTTTGCTTATGTGGACTCTGAGAGACTTAGTAAATATGAGCTTTTATTCTTAGGATAGGAAAATCTAAGAGCTGTTATGGTTCTGTCTCTAAATGCTCCTTTGCTGTTTATCAAGGAGGTTTTTCTAGCATAGCCATAGGCTTATTTCACTGAACACAGCAGCTGTTACCACCAATGGCTTCTGACTGGCAAGAGTCCCTTCGTATCTTCAGATAAGCTTTCTCGGGGCACACAGCTTAACAATGCATAACCAAGTACGTTCCACAGAAAGAGAGCTGAGGGCTGCTGTCAGCGACGTTAGTGACTTGGAATGTTACCGATTTGAGTTGTATTTGGTAATGCCAGTCATCCACCTCTCAAGGACGGATTGAGAACATTAATTGCTGTTAATACAGAAAGTGATGAAGGAAACCCCTTTAGAGTGGCCTTTACCACTCTAAATTCTGAGAAATCCCTTTGGGCTAAAGGGGATCCATAACTGCAAAGTCTTACAAAAGCCCATTTCTATTTTTTTCTTTAAATGTAAAACTACAAATGTATTTAGAATACATTTCCTGATGGTCATCCTTATGATACTTTGAGCAAAGAGAACAAGCTGATATTGTACTTGAAAGCCCTGTTAACTGTTAACATAAACGTCAACAGTCTGTTAACACTGACAAGCTAGGGGTAGATGGCTGATGCATAGAGGAGGCCTGCTCCTGTAATGTGTGTCAGTAAAGCTCACTGCCATGGATAGGTACCTGGACAATTCCAGGCTAAAGAAGTACAAAGCCATGGAAACAGAGCAACCACCCCCATTCCTGATGGAAACTTTGTTTCTCCTTATTTTCTCAAGAACACAGGGCACCCCCAACTCCCCATAAACTGATGACTTTCAGTGAAGTCACACAAGTGATGGTCATTTAATAAACTGACAGTTGAAGTCTTGAATGTATGAAACATCACTCTGGTATTAGAAATTTGGGCCCTTTAAATTGGAACATATCATGTCCACATTCTGCTTCATATTTTGCAAGATACTTTATATTGAATTGGTTGAATCAAAGCTTGTAGTGTCGGCTGGATCTTCTGTTTTGTTGTCTTTGTCAATTTTATAGTCTTGAAATGCCATTTCTATGGTACGCATTCTGCAGTTTTTGTTTTCCCAGCTTTACATAATAATTATTTCAGTATTGACATGGATATTTTCCCCGGTTACATGAGTCTCCTCCAATAATTTCTCACAAATTCACTTTTTTTCTTTTTTTAAGATTTTATTTTTATGTGTATGGGTCTTTTCTGCTTGTATGTCTGTGCACTGTGTGCTTGCAGTACCCACGGAGGCCAGAAGAGGGTGTGATATCCACTGGAACTGGAATTTCAAGCAGTTGTGAGCCACCATGTGGGTGCTAGGAACTGAACCCAGGTCCTCTTCAAGAGCAGCCAGTGTTATTAACCTCTGAACCATTTCTCCAGCCCTAAAATTAACTTTTTCTTAACTCTTCCCTGTTAAGATATGCATTTGTATACCATTTCTTCCATAGGCTGAGTTCTGCCAGCACAACCTTCTTACAGACTGAGAGTATGTTTTCAATAGGACTTGTGATTGGTTCAGTATGGATATATAACAAGTGTTTTGGCATCTGGAGCATCTGTAATCAGGTCAGACAGGACGCCTGGAGTTCTTGGGGCAGCCCTTACTAGTCAGGCTGGGTATTTCTGGCGGTAGAACTGGCAGGGGTTCTGTAGAGGCCTTGTTTCTGGCTGTGTACATATTACTATGGTGATTGTAGTGGTGGTCAAGGCCTTAGCTGAGGCTGTAACCCTTCTGTTTACAGGCTGAGGCTTTGTGGCTTTGGAGATAGTGAGGGAAGTTTCTCTGTTGTTGCAGAGCTCTGTCTCTGACTTATGGAGCCTTTCTGAATGAATTAAACTTAGACCCAACAATGCAGCTGTGACCACAGCTGCATGGGGTCGCAGGCTTCCTCCAGTCGCTTGTCCTCGTTGCTCCTCTCAGGAGAGGCTGAACATCATAACTGACTTTGGAAATAATATTTAATTCGTAGTGACTGCAGTCTGATGATCATCTTCCAAGTTATTCCTAAATTGGTTAATTGTTAGGTTTTATAGAAATTAGGGTTTTCCTATTGTGTTACTTTTGTTCTCTATAGGATTTTTGATATTTCTTTTAAAAAATACTTATTTTTAGTTATGTGCATGTGTGTACATGTATGCACATGTGTAGGTGCTCATGTGTATAGGTATGCATGTATATGTGCATGTGTGTAGGTGTGCATGTGTGTGCATATGTGTAGTTGCTGAGGTGTTGAATCACCAGGAGCTTGAGGCACAGACACTTATAAGTAGCAACCGATCTTAACCTGAGCTATCTTTCCAATCTCTCAGTATTTTGTTTTATTTTTTTGAGTCAGGATGTCTCTGTAGCTCTGGCTGTCCTGGAACCCACTCTGTAGACCAGATTGACCTCAGACTTACAGAAATCCACCTGCCTCTGCCGCCCAAGGGCTGGGATTAAGCCTTTTGCCACACGAGGCCCCTGAGTATTTTCTTTTATTGGTAGTTTTTGTTTTGTGTTTCAGAATTTTTTTCTCCTTTTGGACCTGGTCTTCAAGTGTCATCACTCTGACCTTTAGATATCTGATTTTCTTGTTTGTATGCAAAAACTGTTTTTCATCTTAGCAGTTTTTGTCATCTTTGCTCTCTGAACATGTGGGTTGGGCTTTCAGCGTTCGGAGCAGGTGCAGGTCTCTGGACTCAGGGTGTTTATCACAGCCTGGCTTCAGCACGCATCTCTCAGCCTCTAGCACTGCAGACTCACTCAGGCCACCAGTGCCTAAAGCTGCACCCACCCCATTTCCATTTTTAAATCTGCATTGACTATAGTAATGAATTCCATTGTATTCTATGTGCAAAAATAAATATTAGATCCTTCCAGAAGACATGAGTATTATTCAGAGGTGTCAGTATGGATGCTGTGCTACTTCCAGAATTGCAGTTACGTAGGGCCAGATAAAGGGAAAACACTGGTGTTTATAATTTTGGATATTGATGTGAAATCAAAATGGAAGATAAATAAAATTGTCACATGCAGTCTTGTGTATTCCTGTGTCTGATTCTTTTTTAAATATTTTTAAAAAGATTTATTTATGTATTTTATGTTTATGAGTGCCTTATTTGCATGCTAGAAGAAAGCATCAGATCCTATCATAGATGGTTGTGAGCCACCATGTGGTTACTGGGAACTGAACTCATGACCTCTGGTAGAGCAGCCAGTGCTCTTAACTGCTGAGGCATCTCTCCAGCCCTGTGTCTGATTCTAACCTGTCTATGCCTAGGCAAAGTTTCACTCTCAGTGATCATTTAATGAGAATCAGCTTAGCTCTGTGCAGAGGCCATCATGGTCTTGTCATCCAGAGAGGGTCCCAGAAACAGGGATGACTGGAGCTGGCTCACTGGACAGCTGGGGACTGTGAGTCAGAACTGGCACATGTGTTCACTTGACACCCTCTCTTCCCTCACAGGATGTCACTCTCTGAAGGGACAGTGTCACAGCCTGGGGGACCTGGTGTATTTGAAGAGTTTCTTTGAAAAGGGGAAAACTCTCTGTTTTTAAAACATGTGTTACCATTTTTGTTTTAATTATATGAATAAAGAAGGGTTTTGTATTCTTAAAAGTTGAGGAAGAGCCAGGTCATGGTGGGGTACACTTGTAATCCAGCCAAGTATTTGGGAGGCTCAGGCGGGAAGATTGATATTTCTAGGCCAGCCCTGGTGGTGTATCCAGACCCTGTGCCCAAAAACTAGCTGGAGAGATGGCTCAGCAGTTAAAACTCTTTGCTCCTGACCTCTCTTGAGCCCCTGCACTCACATGTTCATGCCCATACATACATATAATTTAAAATATATGAAACCTTAAGACTCTCTAAAATAACAAAATGAAGAATTGAGACAGTCTACTGCAGCCATCTCTTCATGTGGGGCTTATGAACACTATTGGCTAATTTCCTGTGGCTTTTGTTTTTGTTTTTTGTTTTTTTGTTTCTGTTTTTTTGTTTGTTTTTTTCCCAGACAGAGTTTCTATGTTGTAACTCTGGCTGTCCTGAAATTCACTCTGTAAACCAGGCTGGCCACAAAGTCACAGCGATCCACCTGCCTCTGCCTCCCGAGTGCTGGGATCAAAGTGTACCACCACTGCCCGGCTTGTTTTTGTTTTTCAAGACAAGGTTTCTCTGTGTAGTCTTGGCTGTCCTGGAAGTCAGACCAGCCTGACTTGGGACTCAGAGATCCTCCTGCTTCTGTTTTTGGAGTTCTTGGATTAAAAGGCCACCACCCAACTGGCTTCCTGTGGCTTCTTAGGGTTTGCAGTCTGGAACTTTCCTTTTCAAGTCAGGGTGTCACTATGTAGACCAGGCTGGCCTAGAACTCTTAGATCTGCCTGCCTCTATCTTCCAGAGTGTGTGATTAAAGGTATATACCACCATGCTTAAGGTGGGACATTAAAAACTCCTAAGAAAGGAAAAATAGGTATGTTCAAGAAGAAAGCATAAATCCAGAAGACCTTTCAGACTATCCTCAGAAATGGTATTGATATATCACTGTGGTTTTCTTGAAATTGGGAGAAGTTACCTTCTAGAAATACCAGAGAAGTTTATGGAAAAACTTAAATTCACATAAAAATAGGATGAGAACCTATGGCTATTGGAGACTTGGTTATTCAAAATTTGAGCAAACAAAAAAATGCCTACCAAGCCCGTGGGCTGGCTTCTGAAGATCATAAATTAAAGCCTAGCATATATGTTTGTGTAGAATCAACAGATAGCTTTATAATTATGTGCAAGATAAGTTTGTATATGACTTGCATGCCTAGCTGATTATGTAAACCCAATTGTTCCTTTAGCAAAAAGCCAAGTGTCTGGAGTACTGGCGATTGAGAATGTGCCTTTAAAGGCATCTAGGACACTGCTTCCCAGACATTTGATGTTTGCAGCAACCGCCATGTGAGGACTGTAGTCTGCATGGAATACTTCAAATAAAAGTGAGATCGAATTTCTGAAACTTTCCCAGCATCTACATAAAGATCTGGCCACAGCTGCAGATTCCTGCTGTCACAGTGTTGGGGAGGTAGAGACAGGATGGTCCCTGGGCCTTGTTAGCCAATTAGTCCAGCCAGTTTGGTGAGATCTTCATTCAGTGAGGGACCGTGTCTCAAAAACTAAAATTTTGGGTGTGTGACATCATACACCTTTAGTTTCAGCACTCCAGAGGCAGGAACAGGCAGAATCTTGAGTTTAAGGCCAGCCTGTTCTACATAGCAAATTCCAAGCCAACCAGGGCTATGCAGCGAAGCCTTGTCTTTAAAAAAAATAAAAAATAAATAAATTAAAAAAAAAAAAGGTTTGTACATGTGCTTCCACACACAAGCACCCACGATTTGAGAACTTTCAAGCGCCTGGCTAAATGAAGTGAGAAGCACTGAGCATCCTCACTCCTCCCGCAGGCTCCATCTTCTCCCACTGTCCCAGTCTGTATTGGAGCTCCATTTGTTACAGAGGAAGAACCTGCTCTGTCACCCAACAAAGCTTAGTGATGGAAGTTTGCTGTGGCAGTACTGGCAGTGCAGCCACCGTACCCTGACACCTCTGCCCTGTCTTCTCCAGGACACAATGTGGCTTGAACCATTTGCACCTTCTAGGATTGGCAATATGCCATGAAGATTCTCCCTTATGTTACAGCTCTTTAGCTCTTTCTCGTGCAGAATCCTGCCTCCTCATTAGTTGTCTGTCCACCTACTGGAAAAGGACCTGGCTGCCTTCAGGTGCTGGCAATTAATAAAGCTGCTGAGCCTGGAGCATGAGGATCATTTTAAAGGTGTAGGCTACTTGGTGAGACCCTCAAATTAGCAATAAAAGCAATAACAAAAAAGATAAAAAGTAACAAAACCCTGCTGCTATAAATGCCCATGCACAGGACTATGTGGAGGTAAGTTCATCTTTGTATAAATTCCCAGGAAGGATTTGCTGATGGAGCATCTTAGTTATTGTTCTGCAGCTGTGACAAAATAATTGTTACTAAGAAAACTTATATAAGGAAGGATTTACTGGGGGCTTACAGTTCCAAGGTGCTAGAATCCATGGCCATCATGGTGGGGAGCTGGTAGGCATGGCACTGGAGCAGTAGCTGAGTACTTACTGATCCATAGACATGAGGCAGAGAGTGCTCATCGGGAATGGCCTAGGCTTTAGAAACCTCAAAGCCTACCCAGTGACAAACTTCCTCCACAAGGCCACAGCTCCTAAACCTTCCCAGACACTTCTCCCTTATGGGGACCAAGCATTGAAACAGACAAGCCTATAGCGGCGTTCTTATTCAAGCCACCACATGGCATATGCTTAGTTTTATAGAAATACTGAAACTACTGAGGATTACGGGACTCTTTCCAATGAAGACATCATCGGTAGTTACAGGGACACCAGAACCGAAATGAGTGAGGAAGGAGCAGCACAGTAGGTTCAGTCTTCTTCCCAGAGACTCAGTGGGCCTTCTGGAGGGTAGCTAGTGTTTGCACTTGTGACAGTTCCCCGACCTGTGCTTCTGACAGAAGATGGTTCTTCATGAGGAGGCAGATCTTTATCACATCAACCTGGCTGTGTGTGTGTGTGTGGCCAGCGGAGAATGTCAGGTGTCCTGTCACTGTGCTTTATTGTCAAACTGTAGCTGTAGCCGGCGAGCACCAGTGAGTGTTGTGTCTCCACACAGCACAGGTGTTTCTGGTAACGGTGCACACGTCCCACTTTCATGTGGGTGTTAGGGACTCAAACTCGGGTCCTCAGACTTGTGCAGTGAGCAGGCTGACTCACTGAGCGTCTCCTCAGCCTAACCAGTACGCTTTGAAATAGTTAAACCTTGAAGCACACCCAGAGTCAACCATATTAGATCCAATCTTTGATTTTCCTAAAGCTAGAGCTTATTACACACTGGGACTTTTAGAAGCCAGTAGCTGTTTAAAGCTATTTGCAAAAAAAATCTCAGAATTTATGAGGCAGAGGCAGGTGGATCTCTATGAGTTTGAGGCCAGCCTGGTCTACATAGTTCCAAACTGGCCAGTGCTACACAGTGACACCCTGTCTATAAAAAAATGCTCCAAAGGGAAACTTCCCCTCCATCATCTTGTGAGTTCATGGGAACTCTCCTTAAATTGCTCCTCACATAAAAACATAATTTATTCGACATCACCCAGTCAAAGGAGTGTTTTGTAAAGTGACTTTTCTCCTCTTCTCAAAACAACTGACATTTTCAACAAGAAACAAAACAGAAGCCCCTACTGTTACTCCTGGACCAGGGTCCTTCTGAAAACTTCAGATATCCAAACTTCTCACAGTGGACAGATATTTATTGAGTGTCTGTTAAGTGAACATAGTGTCTCTGGGTACTGCTCGAGCATGCCAGGAGGCCACGAATGGTTTATACAAGTCTAACACTGTCATTAACCCAGGAAGGTAGAGAAGGCAGTGAGCCTGCTGTTCGCCTTTCCTAGGACAATGGTACATGAGGACATGGATAACTCCAGGGGTTCTTGGCTAGTGCTTAGCCCAGCTGAGAGCAGGCTTCTGTGCCTCTGTGGTAGAGTGATTGCTTAGTGTGGGTAAGGCTCAAGGTTTAGACCCCACTCCTGGAGGATGATATAAATGGAGCTGGGGAGACGGCTCAGTCAATAAAGTACTCGCCTCTCAAGCGTAAGGACCTGAGCTCCAGCACCCGTATAAAAAGCTGAGCATGGCAGTGCACACCCATAATCCCAACACTGGGGAGGCTGGGGGTGTGTGTGGGGGGGGAGGGTCTCTCGGCATGCTGGCTCTCCAGCCTAGCAGCCTAGTGGGATCAACAAGCTCCAGGCTCAATAAGAGACCTGGTCTCAAGAAACAAAGTGGAGAAGCGACCGAGGGAAACACCCAATGCTGGCCTCCAGCCGCCACACACGAGCATGTATACACACACGCAGAGAGACACCCCTCACCCCTACCCCCCACCCCCCCATGCCCAGATGTGAATGAACTATCAGCCAGCCCAGGTTGGAATCCCAGCTCCTCCATTAACCTTGCTACTTTGGCCAGGTGATTTACCTTTTTTTTTTTTTTTCAAAACTGGATGACTCCTCAGCCGCAGATGCTGGGGACCCTACTTCATGGCATCATCCTGGGCATTAGGTGTAAAGAAGGCAGCAGCATTTTCAGTTTGAGGAGGTGACACAAGAGCGAGGACCTGAATTCCATCTCTAGCACCCGTGTAAAAAGACAAGGGGGTTCTCAGAGTGCACTGACCACAGCCTCGCCTGAGCAGCCACACCTGGGGCCTGCATGAGCGGAGCCTCAAAGCCAAAGGGAAAACAACAGAAGCAGTGTCCAATAAGCTGGTGCACACATGGAATCTCAACACTTGTGAGGCTGCCGACCTCTATGAGTTCGCTGCCAGCCTGCTCTACTTACAGAGTTTGTGCTGGACGGCTCCCGAGAACTAACATCTGTGGTTGACACATGTGTGCACAACATTCACAACACAGTCTCCGGGTTTTTGTTTTTACTGATTTATCGGAGGTGGGGGTCCTGCCATTGCTGCTCACAAGAGTCAGAGAATAGCGTGTTCCAGTCAGTTGGTTCTCTCCTTCCATCATGTGGGTCCTAACCTTTACCCATAGAGCCATTTCACTAGCCCAGGCTCCCCTTAGTAATACAATTTATTTTCTCATTTCAAAATTGACAAATCCTTTAAGAGTCAGCTGTGCCCCTTGGAAGTGACTCTGTTGGAGCCTGCTGCAGGAGTGCCCTCCTTCCTAACACTGGGACAGCCATCTCTGGGCTGCCTCCAGATGGGTGGGTGCAGGTGCACCCTGGGCTTCCCCCTTCCATTCCTCCTGGGCTCAGTGCAGGGACGGTTTCCATTCCTTTTACGTGCTGCTGTGAAGAGTCCTTGGAGAAGCAGCCTTGTCGTCCATCATCCTGATGGCTCCTCCCCCGCTTCTGCAGCTGTCCTTGGCTCCGGCTCTATGCCTCCCCGCGGGGAGTGGGTGGATTGGGTCAGGGGTGGGGAGGAGGACCGGGACCTAGACATTTTCAAGGTCGAAAAGCAGGTAAACTTGGTATTAGAAGGATACAGAAAGGGTGTAGAGGGGCTCAGACACAGAGCACTGTGTTCAAAGCCAACGGGAGTCTGCATGGTCCTTTATATCCCATAGCCAGCTTGTTACAACTTTCCTGGGGTTTTTGGGACCCACAAAGGTGCAGTGTGTTAATTTCACACAGCTTCAAGGACTGCTTACCAAAAACAGTAAGCAACTGGCATTATCCCCTTTTTACATTCAGGGAAACTGAGGCAGAGCAGGTACAATTACTTGCCCAGGGTCCTAACAAGGCTCAGCAGACTTCCATTCAGACAACTGTACTCAGAAGCCTCTCTTGGCCTTGCGGCCAGTTCCCCAATTGCTCCCCAGAGTTGAACATTGGTATTAAAAGGTCCCAAACGTCTGCCAACCCTCAGGAACTCAGTCTTCTGGCCTGCAAAATGGGGCCACTGAACACCGCGAGGGCTGGGGCAAGTTCGGCCAGGGCCATCCTCAGTTCCAAACACTGGCAGCACGTGGGCCTGAAGATCCTGCCTGAGCACTGGGGTTCCCCCAGCGCCCTGCGGGCTCAGCAGGGCAGCTTCGCGAGACCATATTTAGTCAGGGGAAGCCGGAGCCCTGCTGGTATGCCGCGCTGGGAATTTCTGTTGCAAGAATCGCTCCTGGCCTTTTTGGGTTGTCTCCCGCCCTGGCCCAGGAAGGAGGACCAGCTTCGGACCTCGACAGTTCGCTTGCTCTTGCTCGTGGGGAGCGAGGAGTCCCTGGCCTGGCGTAGGGCCAGTCCTGCCTCGAGTTCCTTTTATGGCCTGAGTGTGTATGCATGTGACAAGGATGAGAAAGAGAGAGAGACAGACAGAGAGACAGAGAGAGAGGGAGAGTGACAGAGAGTTAGTTTAGGGACATACAAATGGAATAATAGAGACAGAAGAAAAAATTGCCATAGGGATATCAAGGCTCGAGAGAGTGTGTCAGGTCAGACAAAATAGACAGGAACCTAGATCCACTCAAAGTCAGGGGAGAGAGATCGTGACCACTGAGGACAGGGTCCCTTGGGGAGAGGGGACAATTGGGAACTTGCGGGGCCAGCAAGTCCTCACATTCTCTTAACACAACCTGCAAACGCCATAATGTACCCTTCCCCCAGCATCATCCCGCTTTTCAGCTTGGATGCGAGGCTCAGAGAAGACACATATCAATCCCGGGCACCCCGGGATTATATTAATTTTAATTTTCGTTGTAGCGTGGGTGGAGCTGCCGGAGGACAAGTTAGGAAAATAAAAAGTTTCCCCTTCCCACGCACTCCCAGCAGTCACAGGGGGCGTGTGCAGTGTCCTGCCTTGCATTTTTCAGAGTTCAAAAAGTCCCTTTTCCCTGCCTTTGCTCATCACAACCAGCCTCGGATCTAAACAGCAGCAGGACACAGCAGAAGTGCGGATGACTGAGAGAGGGAGGTGTCAAGTCCCCAGTATGGGCAGGAAGAGGTTAAAATCCAGATGGACCGGACCTAGGAGAGACATTTTCAAGTTTCCCTACAGTCGCTGCAAGCGGATCCCTCTTCTCTAGGGTCTCAGGATCTGGGTGGCTGCAGGGAGCGGAGGCTGAGGCTTCCAGCCAGTACGCTGGCAGCTCCCCTGAGTCCCCCCCAGACAGTTCCCGGAGGCTCTGGTCCTCACCTGCAGGGGGCGCCGCGGAGGGCTAAGGACCCTCCCACCCCCGGCGGCCGCCTCCCCTTCCCACCCTCAGCAGTGCTGGCTCTATAAAGTCAGGCGTCTGAGGCGCACAGGGAGATTTGGACCACCCCAGCCTGGGACCAGTGCCAGATCCGAGCTCTCCATCCCGTGACCTCCAGCTAGCCCCCCAGTAACAGATCTGTAAGTAGAGCTGGTCCCATAGGGCAAGTCTGAGTGGTGGGCTTGTGAAGCTTCTCTTGGGAGTGGGGATCCCGAGGGGTCCTGATTCTCATCTCTCTTATAAGACAGTGTTATCTCTCTAATAAGATAGTGAAAGAAGCTGGGTGCAGGATCATCTTAGACCTTCTGTGACTTCTCTGAAACCAGCATCCCCAAGGTTGCTGATGAGTGGTACCACCTGGAAATCGGGGGTGTGGGTGGGCAATTAAAGCTTCTGATGGCCAGGCCCAATTCTAGGTATGCTACAGTCTAAAAAACAAACAAAACAACCTACTTAAAAAGCAATCAGTGGCTAGGTCTGAGCTGCGGTAGAGCACTGCGGGTCCTGTGTTCAAATCCCAGTATTGGGGGCAGGGAGCAGACTCCAGATTATTCTGACCAGAGGATGGATAGCCCATTGACCATCGCACAAAGTAACTCGGAAACATGGGGTGAGAGTGTCGATAGCTTTGGGCACAGGCTGTGTGCAGAGTATTTCCCATCGGCTTAGGTGGGTGTGCTGTTGATAGCGGCTGGTGGGCAAGGCTGCTTGTTGTAAGGTAAGGTTTGTTTCTTTCAGCTCTGCTCCCTTCCAAACCGCAGGTCCTGCGAATTAAGGAGGGAGCTCTCCTCCAGATTGATGTTAGGGCCCCGGTACCAGGTGGGTGCTGAGGCTCCATTCCCATCCTCCACCCACAGGTGTTCCGAGTGAGCAGGTGCTGGGGTTTCAGCTCCTCGGCGGGGAGACTGCTCTCAGTCAGGTCAGAAGAAATAAACAGCAGGAGAGAGTTCTGCTGCTCCGGTTCAGAATGGAGGGGGTCTTGCCATGTCTGGGAAGCACCCTTTAAAGCCATGCCTGTCAAAGAACAAAAGAGAATTTTTAGGAAAAGGCTACTTTGCCTCTATCAGGAAGAACTGAGAGTTGCTGCGGAGCTTGCTGGGAGAGAAGTGAAATCCAGCTGTGTTTAGTAAACTCTGTCCTGTTTCTTTTGGTGCAGGTTCTTTTGCTTGTTTAGTTTACTTCAAGATGCTATTTTATACTTGGCTTAAAGAAAGAGAGCTGACTATGCAGGTCCAAAGTCTAGCATGGTAGGGAACACCTCCCTTCCTGTGCTGCTGTTGGTGGCACACTTGCAAGCCAGGTATTTTAACAGCATTTAAATGGAATTGAGTTCTCTCATTCATTATATCTACCTCGTCACATAGGCACCGTGTGTTTAGCCTATAAGGCAGCTAAAGCTCAGAGAGGTTAAGCAATTTCCCCAGGGTCACACAGCTAGTCAGGACTGTTAGCCCAGTTTGACTGGTGCCAAGACCTTGACCCTGGTCGTTTTTCTCTTCACTGAAAACCAAAGTTCGTTGGGTCGTATTTCTAGTGGATCCATTGCTTCAGCAGAGCAAATGCCTATCACTCTTTGAAGAAGACTTAAATTGACCTTTTACAAATTTAAAATGTCAAAGACTGTTCCTAAGTGGGAGTAAGGATGTGGAGGGAGTCCATGAGGCTGGGGAATTGTGGTCCCAAGATCCCAAAACATGCCGTGCTGAACTGCCCCGGAGAAACCTCTGAGTTTGCCTCATAAACACCATAGATTTTTACTATCGTAATCTGAAATAGGGCCTCTCTTCCGTACAAGGTAGTCGCTATGAATTTATCATTATTTCTCTGTGGGAGGCTGGCTGGAGGCAGACATGCCCATGTATGGTAGCATTTTCCACGAGGCCATCCCCAGCACCCCTGGCCAATCACTCAGCCTGTGCTGCAGCTTGGCCGGCTTGGGCTCTGGGGACTTCTCTGTCTTTCCCCTGCAGGGAATGGGGGACATTCAGAAGGCAGTGAGGTTCTTGTGTCCTCTCCTTTCTTATTTGGAAGTTTTATTTTCTGGTGGAAAGTATCTCCTTTATTCCGTGCATCTAATCAGGACAGGTGGTGTTCGCTCCTGATGAACCACAGAGTAATTTCGAAACAGGATAGATTACACTTTTAGAAAACAGTGTCCCATCTCAAATAATTAGAGTCAGAAGGTCCCCAGCACATTATTTTGGCAGGTGTGGTGGCTCATGTCTGTAACGCTAGCACTTGAGAGGCTGAAAGCAAGAGAATTGATGGGAGTTTGAGGCTAGCCTATGCTACATAGCAAGTCCAGACCATCCTGGACTACAGTAGGAAACATTGTCTCAGAAAAGGTGGGGGTGGGGGAGGAAAACTAAGCCTAATGGTGCATAGCTGTGATCCCAGTATCGGGAGGGTGAGGCAGGAGAATTAGGAGTTCAAGGTCATCTGCACCTACAGAGTGAGTTCAAAGCCAGCCTGTGTTACCTAGAGACCTTAAGACAAAAAAAAAAAAAACAATTGTTTTTTGTCGGTCTCCCTGATTGGTTTTCCACCTGCAAGATGTGACTGGTGAGAATAGCCATGTGTGTTAAAGCCTTTGTAATGTTTGTTTAGTCCTCACAGAAGTAGATTATGTAGCTAGCATACACAAGGTCCTAGGTTCAATCCCCAGGGCTGCAACAAAAGAGAAAGAAAAAAAAGGAGTCTTCACAGCAGCCCTTTGGAACCAACACTTAATAGTCTTCACCCCATTTCATAAATGTGGGCCTTGAAAACTTTGGTCTATGTATAAAAGATGGGGGCATACAAACCAAGATTCTTGTGACTCCAGAGCCTAAATGTTGCCCTTTGGGGAGTATTCAGTAGATGACTCGTTTGAAGGGTTGATACAAGGCTGATCCCTGCAAACTTCAGCAGATGGTCATTTATAGCAATATGGCCAAAGACGTTTGGGAGTTTGCTCTGCGGAACACAACTGATATTGAGAAACCAGGAAGCCCAAAGTGTGATCTTTCCCCTAAAACAGAATTTTTCCTAATTTTCCTTTTGCATAAATCTTCACAAACCCAGGTCCTCTTTGGGCTCTGAGGAGTGACCGGGTACATGTGCTGTCACCACATGCTTCCTGGCCAATTCTACTGTGCATTTGTGATCACTCTATCCCTTTAGAGTCTTCTTGGTGCTCCTGTGCCCGGGGGAAGCCTGTCTGGCTTTTACACTGGCCGCTTTGCACCCTGGTTCTCTTTTCACCCATGACCTTTAGTCACATTGACCTACATGCCCTCACGGACCAGGGGGCACAGAGTTGGAGAAAGGCAAACAGGAATTTTAAGGCACTCTTGTCTGTTGAGATCACAGAAGAGGAAACCACCCAGCATTCTCGAAGGGGGAAGTCAGGCCACTGTGACTCCCCAGAGCTTCATCCTCATCAGAATGGATAGGAATGGGTAGGGGCCTGGCCTTACACTCATGCCCACTACCTTGTATAGGAGAGAAGCTCTATTTCAGATGTGATAGTAAAAGTCTATGGTGTTTATGAGGCAAACCCACAGGTGTCTCCGGAGTGGCTCAACACAGGCATATTTTGGAATCTTGGGATGGCAGTGGCATCCCATGTGGTATCTTGTGGTTATGGACACCTGTAATCCCAGCATTCAGGAGAACTTTAAAGTCATTCTCAGCTACATAGTGATATGAGACCCATTTGGGCTATGTGAGATCTTGTCTCAAAAAAAAAATATCTGGGGGGGGTTTCAACTGGGAACAATTTCCCCTCTGGGAGTTATATCTGGAAGTGTCTAGACCTCCTTTTGATGTTACAACTGGAAGAAGGTAGATACTGGCACATAGCGGGCCCTGCTAAACTCTCACACTGTACAGGGCCAGGAGAACCAGCCAGTGCCAAGGTCAATAGCACCCAGCCTAGGCTGAGAAGCCCACTCTAAATTAGGAGTCAACAGAAACAGGAGTTAGAAGACCAAGTATCTTCAGTCCCTCTTGTGGGGTCTTTGCTGCCATTGTGCTCCCTGGTCCTACCTCTCATTCATTTTTGGTACTTGGATTTGAACTAGGGTCTTGTACATGCTAAGCAAGTGCTCTGCCAGTGTACCACATCCCAGCCTGTTTGTTTTGAGACAGAGTCTCTCTTGGTAGCCCAGGCTTACCTCAAACCCACCTCCTCCTTCATCCTGGGCTACAGGTGTGTGTGCCACTGTGCCTGGCTATTTTTCCTTCCTCCCTGTTCCTTACCCAGTGCCTGACCTGATGCTCCTTGCTGTACTGTCACCGTCCCTAGCTTTTGAAAACTTTAAGCTCTGAACACAGGCTGGGCAAGTCCTTCTGACAATAAACTGAGTTACCCTGAATTTCCAAGCTGCCAGAACAGCGGCAGGAAGTGTCCTCTGCATGCCTTTAATTTTTTTTTTGTCCTTAAGTTCTTTGCCTATGGCAAAGAGGTGGGCAAAATCCTCAAAATTCTAAAAAAACAAAAACAACAACAAAACCAACCAAACAAAAACACCTTTCTTCTGAAGCCACAATGACCAGTTAAAACTACAGACAAGCTACTTTGCCTCTGTGTGCCTTAGTTTCCTCAACTGTAAACTACCTCTAAACTATACTCTCCAGCTCTTAAAGGTTTGGTGGTTTTTTTTATTTTTTTCATTGTTAGTGTGTTTTATGGGGCTGGGAATGGAAACCCAGGGCCTGGAACATGCTAATCCAGCACTCTGCCCCCAGGCTATACCCTAGCTATCTCGTAGGGTTTTGCTATTTATTTATTTTTCAGGGGATTCAATGAGAGAGTAACTATCACTCCATATGGTTTAGCAGCTATTAGAACTATTACTGGTATAATTAATTTATGGGGCTCAGTGAATTCTTTCCAAGGCAATTACATGTCCAGTGTAGTTCTAGGCACCCCTACCTCTCCCCAGATTTGTAGAAGCGAGTGGTTTTCTGATTGTAAAATCTGCCAGGAGCTGGGATGCCCTGTCTAGGCTCTGCATCTTAGTGAAGGGCAGGAAATATATAGCATATACCTGCTTGGTCTCTCTCTTTCTCTCTCTCTCTCTCTCTCTGTGTGTGTGTCTGTGTCTGTGTTGCATGCATGTGGGTTTGTGACTATGCATGCTTCAGCCCTGACACAGGGTCCCTCACTGAACTGGAAGCTCCCTATTTCTGCTCTCAAGCCCTCAGGATCTGTGTGTCTCCAACCCCTCTCCAGTGCTGAGGTTACAATCACACATGGCAAGTCTTGCTTTTTAAATCAGTTGGAGGGATTCAAACTCAGGTCTAGATGCTGTTGTCAACTGAGCCCTACTGGGTTTGAAAAGTGTTCTTGATCCCATTGTCGCCTCTCCCCTAATCCCAAATATTCCTGGGCACCAGGGTTCCAAAGCACAAAGATTGGAAACCAAAATCTCAGCCGGCTTGGCATTGACCAAAGTAGTCTTGTGCTTCACAACTGTCAAGGGCAACAAAGCCCCAGGGAGCAGCCAGCTGCCCTCATTCCTTCTCTGGCCAGAGACTCAATCTTTGCACTTGATCGTGTTTGTGCTTTTTGAGGCCCAGTTTAGATGAGGTTCCTGGAAAAGTGGATCTCCATGTTCTTTCATTTTTCTGTTGAATGTTTTGGGATGTTTCCTAACTTAGTCGTAATTAAAAAGAGCCTGCTTGCTATTCAGGAGGAGGGACACACTACTCCAGCCCTCTGAATGACTAGAGACTATTTTAAAAGGGTCCTTGTCTATTTCAGAAAATGTAAAATATACCTCACACTTCTAAACTATGTGTTTAAAGTAAGTTTTATTTTATTTTTCCTTCTTAAAATAAAAA
Source organism: Cricetomys ansorgei (assembly GCA_026225945.1). Taxonomy (NCBI): domain Eukaryota; kingdom Metazoa; phylum Chordata; class Mammalia; order Rodentia; family Nesomyidae; genus Cricetomys; species Cricetomys ansorgei. The sequence goes on from JAMJFZ010004056.1 coordinate 828,456, forward strand.
AATAACATTTATTTCATGGGTGTAACATGTGTGTGGGCTCACACATGCCATGGTGATGGAAGAAGGCAGAGGACAGCTTGCAGGAGTTGGTTTGCTCTTTTCATCACGTGGGCCCTGAGACCTGAGCTCAGCTCATCAGGTTTTGAGGCAATCACCTTTATTCCCTGAGCCATCTCTCAATACACACGCACCACACAACCTTTAAATGTTTTATCACTGTCTCATTTTAAAAACAACAGTAATAAATAAGATCTCATGTAGCTCGGGTGTCTTTGAAGTCTCTACACAGCCAAGGATGACCTTGAACGTTTCCTTTTCTTGCCTCTGCCTCCTAGATACTGGAAGTTGCCATGCCTGGCTTCTCATCACAGAGTTTAAGAAACGATCTAAGATAAAGTGGCGATGTAAGCTTATGATCCTGGCACTCAGGGAGCTAAGGCATGATGATTATGAGTTTGAAGCCAGCCCAGACTCCACAGGGTCTCATCAACAAATGAAATCAAGCTTCGGTTTTCCCAACTTAGTTCTTAAATATTTTGGGGTTGGGCTGGAGAGATGGCTTAGTGGTTAGGAGCGCTGGCTGGTCTTCCAGAGGAAGAGGTAGCTCCCAACCATCTGTAACTCCATTTTCTGGGGATCCAGCTTCTTCTTTTGACCTTCTCAGGCAGACACATAGTACACAGACATACATACATGCAAAACACATGAATAGAAAATAAATAATCCACATGTTTTAAAACTTTTTAAAAACTGGGTGATACTTTAAAATAACTTTTTTTTAAATAACTGTATTCAGTTTTACAAAGTTTTACATTTAAGGGTTTGTTGTTGTTTGGAACAAGGTCTTATGTAGCCAAGCTGCCTCAAAATTACTGTGCAGCCAAGGATGATCTTGATTTATTTTTATACTAAGGCCTTCTCAAGTGCAAGCATTTTAAAACAGGCAAAACAAACTTTATCTTTGATTTGTAGGTATAGGGTGAATGCAGGTATAGGTGTGAGGAGCAGAGAGGGAAGGAGGAAGAGGGGAATGGGGAGGGAGAGGGAGAGAGGAAATAGAGAGAGGAGTATTAAATCACGACTTGCGGAAGTAGGTTCTCTCCTTCCACTTTTCCACTCTGTGAGTCCCAAGGCTAGAAGTTAAGTTGTTGGGCTTTGCAGCAAGCACCTTCGCCCACTGAGCCCTCCTGATGCCCCACCCCCTGCTTTCTTATGAAAATACTTTATTGGTGGCAACAGTACTTGCTTTTGAATCCCATCTGGAGGCTCATTTTTATTATTTGTTTTTTAAGGCAGGTCCTTAACTCTGTGACCCACACTGGCTTAGAACTCACAGAAATCATCCTGCCTCGGTCTCCCAAGTGTTGGACTTGCAGGCGTGAGCCACCATGCCTGGCTGCTGTTTTTCTACTTTCTTTTCTCTGTGTGTTGGGCTGATGAACTGGTGAGGTTAGGAGGTGCCAGACTGACCTGTCATTCTACAGCCCTCCACCAGCTTCTCAGCTGATAGTCTTAAAATGGAGAGTCTGAGATCTGAGGAAATAGCTTAGCTGCAAACCATGAAGCCCTGAGTTCGGATCCCCAGCCAGGCATATCAGCATGCACCTGTGACCCCAATGCCGGAGAGACAGAGACAGGAGGATGCCAGGGGCTGGCTGGCCAGTTAGTTTAGTTTAATTGGTGAGCTCCAACTTCAGTGAGAACTTGTCCCAAAAAAAAAAAAAAAAGATGGAGAGTGATTGAAGATGACATCGACATCAAATTCTGCCCTCCGTACATGCATGCACACATGTGAACCCTCATATGAACACATACACACGCAAGTGTGTGGACACACATGAATGAACACACTTGTTCACAATGAACACATGCAAACACTGGTACATACATTAAATACACATGTCCACATATATAAGTATACACATGAACATATGCACAATGTACAAGCACATGCATATATGCATGCACACACCTGGTGCATGCACGAACACATACACACAGGTGCACCATGAATGCATACATATTCATACATGGACACATGAACACGTATATATATGTAATGTTTTTTATTATATTCCATCACTGGGCTACACTCCAGTCCAGGTTTCAGATGTTTTCAAACAGAAAAACAGACTATTATCTATACTGTTTTGCGGTTCCTTTTTATTTTTAATAATGCTTTCATGATATTCAATCCCCAGCACCCCTCCCTATAAATGAGCTTCATTTGGAAACAATTTAGATAAATCTAATCCACTTATTTACTTTTGGTGCTGGGGATTGAACCCAGGGCCTTGGAATGTTGACCATGCCTTCCACTGCTAAGCTGCACTCTTAGTCCCTTTCCCACTGAATTTTTCCAACCCAATTATTTTTAGTGTATTCTTAGATTCTTTGTAGTAGTAGCATCTACTACTACAAGTTTGAGAACATTTTTATCATCCTCTCCACCAAAAGAAACTATGCACCCATAACTCTGTTACCTGTAATTCTTCCCTAGCACCTGGCTAGTTTACTTTGTTTTCATGGATTTACCTATTCTGGACTTTTCTTTCTTGCTCTCTTTCTTTCTCTCTTTCTTTCTCTCTCTCTTTCTTTCTTTCTTTCTTTCTTTCTTTCTTTCTTTCTTTCTTTCTTTCTTTCTTTCTTTCTTTCTTTCTTTCTCTCCCTCCCTCTCTCTCCCTCTTCTTCTCTCTCTCTCTCTCCCTCCCTCCCTCCCTCCTTCCTTTCTTCCTCCTTCCCTCCTTCCTTTCCTCTCTTTCTTTCCTCCCTCCCTCCCTTCCTTTCTTCCTTCCTTTCTTACAGTTTTTTGAGACAGGGTTTCCCTGTTGTAACTCTGGCTGTCCTGGAACTCACTCTGTAGACTGGGCTGGCCTCAAACTCACAGAGATCCATTTGCCTTACCTCCCAAGTGCTGGGATTAAAGACGTGTGCCACCACCACTTGGCAGGACATTTCTTATAAATGGACATACTATATGTGGCCTTTCCTTCCACTTGTGTCTTCAGTGTCAGCCACATGTAGCGGGTACAGCATTCAGCTCCTCCTAGTGACTCAATACTACCCACTGGATGGATCTACCACATTTTATTTCTTCACTTGTCTGTCCATAGATACCTGTGGTGCTTCTACTTTAGGGCTATTATCAACTGAAGGGTTGGGGTCATTGCCTTCTTTGATGACATAATCAATACCGCAGGGAGCAATCTTACACCTCATGCGATGTCTCTGCACCCTGAATCCCTATAGGTGGTGAGGTGAGGGCCTACTTGAGTCTAGGCTTTGCTCTAACCCTGTCTCTCCACTCCCCAGGGGACTGCCAGGCATCATGGCACAGAAAGGGCAACTGAGCGATGATGAGAAGTTCCTCTTCGTGGACAAAAACTTCATCAACAGCCCAATGGCCCAGGCTGACTGGGTGGCCAAGAAGCTGGTATGGGTCCCTTCAGAGAAGCAGGGCTTCGAGGCAGCCAGCATCAAGGAGGAGAAGGGCGATGAGGTGGTCGTGGAGCTGGTGGAAAATGGCAAGAAGGTCACGGTGGGCAAAGATGACATCCAAAAAATGAACCCGCCCAAGTTCTCCAAGGTGGAGGACATGGCAGAACTGACATGCCTCAACGAGGCCTCTGTGCTGCACAACCTGAGGGAACGATACTTCTCGGGCCTCATCTACGTGAGTATCCTGGGGTGATGGCCTCCCTTCGGCCTCTTTGTGGAAATGAGGGGATTAGGAATGTGTTTGAGAGAGCTGGGTGTTGTGCACATCTGTAATCACAGCAGTCGGGAGGCTGATGTGGAAGATGGAGAGTCCAAGGCTAGCCTGGGCTACATAGAGATCTTGTCTCCAAAAAGTGCTTGTTGTGTGTGCATGAGGACCTGAGTTTGCATCCCCAGCACCCATGTAAAGAGTTGGGCAGGGCAGCATGTGGCTGTGACCCCAGCACTGGGAGACACAGACACTAGGGCTTGCTGGGCAGCCAGCCTCACTGGATTAATGAGTTCTGCATTTAGTGAGAGGTCCCGCCTCAAAAAATAAGGCGAAGAATGAACGGTTACCTACCAGTAACCTCTGGCATGAACACACATGTTCATACACAAACCTGTATACATATAAAAACATGTTTACACATATGCCCACATACACACAAACTACATTGAGATGTGAGTTAATTTTATCTATCTATCTATCTATCTATCTATCTATCTATCTATTTATCTATCATCTATTGATTTTTCAAGACAGGGTTTCTCTGTGTCCCTAGCTGTCCTAGAGCTTGCTCAGTAGACCAGGCTGGCCTCAAACTCAGAGATCCACCTACCTCTACCTCCTGAGTGCTGGGATTAAAAGTATGGTCCACCACACCTGGCTTGTGAGTTCATTTTAAACACGAATGTTTAGGAGGTCATGTCTCAGCTATGACTCGGCCACATGTCATGAACCTAGCAGCTGCTGTGCCAGATTACATGATTCTAAAGCATTCTCGCCATCACGTTCTGCTGCTCAGCCTGAGCTACCTAATGGGGTGGTAACTGGAAGACACTGGTTTCTTGTGGATTAGACCAGTTTTTCAGAACACAAAGGACACAATTATCTCCATGCTTCCTGCCTGACAGGCAGAGACCCTGGCCTTTGGTCTACCTTCATCTCTGAAGGTGCCGGGAATCCTTTGGAATGTTCCCTGTTTCTCCAAATTGTTCTTTCCTTCTCTGAACTATGAGGAAGCATATACTGAGGCTCTTTCTAGAAAGATCTCATGGATACTTCCTGGCAGATCGACCCTTGAGAATGCCAGGGATCATAGCCTTGCTTTTGGATCTGCTGTGACTGGGACTTGTTGGATCCCTTGCATCTCCTCTGGAAAAGGATGCTCCCATGGCCACAGCATCTCATTCCAACCCTTCAAGGCATCCAGCCTTTGACAGTGTGGCACAATTTGTTACCTGCAGATGTTTTGGGCCAAGTTCATATCTACTTGGGGGCTCATGTGGCCCATGGGCTGCAAGACAGACACCCCTGCTACAGTTTCTTGCCTCTTGAAAATGACAAAAAGCCCCCTGTGGACTGGAAAATGATCTGAAGATTTCTTTTTTTTTTTTTTTCAAATTAGGAAACTACTTGCTGGGGAGGGCACTGAGCTCTAGGACTCCAGTCTCCTTTCACAATGCATCATCACTATGTGGGAACAGAGATGAGCCTGTGTGTTCATTTCACCTGTCAACTCTGACATGGTGGGAATTGGGAACATTGGGGTCTTGGGAAGCCCTGAGAGAAGAGCATCATTAGAACCAGATTAAAAGTATCTGGAAGCTTCAGATCCTTGCCATGCTTCTCTGGGAGGATTAGATTCAATCCTCTTGGCCCCAGGACTATGTGTCCACTGCTGCCCGGTATCATCTGCTCGAATGAATCATTTCACAGACACGTATGCCCATGGTGAAAACAGAAACAGTCTGGGCCTGGGAGCCAGGAATCACTGCAGCCTGCACCAGCATAACATAGACTTCCTGTTCATGGGGTGCATCAGGAAATGCTGGGCCCTCTGCTCAGAAGACTGCCTGATTTTTTTTCCCCCCCACTGGATTCATCCTAAGCAAAGGGCCTTCAGAAGGTCCTGGCAGACCTTTTGTCCTCTGGCATCTAGAAGGCTCTAAGACAGGGAGCCTGCCTCCTCTTCTACTGTGGGTTCCTTACAGGGCTGCTACAGAGTTTAGGATGTGCTGCAGAGCTGCTTCACCTGGCATGTAGCTCTGACTCCTGGTCTCAGGCCCACTGACTCTTCTGTATATTGTCATTGGCTGGGACCTCTCTGCCTATAATTTACCACAGAGAACATTAACTATCAGCTCTGTTCTGGGCATTGTACGTAGTGGGGAAGGTGGACTGGGGGGAGGAGGGGGCTCAGCTGTGGGCCTGCCATGTTCCTGAGTAGGGGCACTAGGAACAGTCACTCCATGGGACCCCAGAGAGTAGAAAGGAAAAGTGTAGCTGCAGGCCACCTCTCAGGGAGCCCCACAAATTAGTTCTTATAATCTCATGGCTTCAAAGATGAAGCAAGGCTATCCTCTCAGAAAGAAAAAAGAGAGGAATTAAGCATATGTGGAAGCCAGGCAGGTGGCTCCGTGGGGGAAGGGCTCACCATGCAAGCATGAGGATCTGAGTTCAGATACTCAGTGCCCACATAAGAGGCCAAGTATGGTGGTGCACCTCTGTGACCCTAGCACTGGGTAGGCAGAGACAGGTAGAACCCAGGACCTCATTGGGTGCCAACCTAGGCAATAGTGAGCAGCAGGTTCAGTAAGAGAAACCTTGCCCTGTCTCAAATGATAGTGGAAGGTACCCAGTGTTGAGCTCTGGCCCCTACACACATGCATACGTGTGTACAATACACTCATGCCCAGAGGATGCACACACCCCTAAAAGAAAGGCGTGTGTTTCAAAAGGCAGGAACTCCCAACCTTTAACTCCCAACCTTTCTTTGTCTTGGGAACAAATGTGATTTACAGGGTTGTTTGTGCAGGTTCGAGAGTCTAACAAATCCAACAACAGTGTTACTCCCTGAACCTTATGCAACGTGTTCCTTTTGCTCAGCAGTGCCTGTGGCCTTCTGCCTCTGTCAGTACCTGGTTAGATCTAAGGCCTATTGAATAGCTAAGGTATGCAGATACTAAATAAGTTATGTAAGGGCACAGGGAACGTCCCCTTTCATTCCAGTCCCTTAGCCTCTCCACTCCCGCACCTCCTCGGAGAGACTGACCCACCATTTACTTCGAGACAAGATCTCACTATGTAGCTCAGGCTCGTCTCAAACCTCAGCTTTTCCAGTGTTGGTATTACAGATGTGGCCCCCCTGTTCGTGCCTCCTCCATTTCTTACCAAGCCCCAGGTAGTATTTTATACATATATAGATAAATTCAGAACACTCTCTGCTCCCTCAAAGTGGCAGCTTGGGCCAAATTCTGTTGCAAATCTCTGTATCTGTATATCTTAACATATAGTCTTTATAGTAGAGCAGAGTCTCCTGCTGTGGCCATGAACTGCACCAGCAAGGCTATCCCCTACTGACAGGTTGTTACTGCTCTTCCAGCCACAGCAGAAGCACAGTCTTGGTGAAGTGTCTGTCTCCAGCACAGATACTCAGAAAGTGCAGATGCCACAGACAGCATCGTAGAGAATGCAGAGTTCCGATTAATCTCTGGAGGGGAGAGGAGACTCAGGGTTGGGCCTCGTGCATATCTAGTGGGTTATGAGATGAAGCTGAGATTGCCCTGGCATGTATCTTCCAGTCAGCTTCTTCCCCCATCGCTCCAATCTTCCTCTCCTCCTGAGGCCAAGGCCTTGGGAACAGCGCCTGCCTGGTGCTCTGGGGCTGACCATATAAAGGGAGCAGCCAGGCCTACTTCCTAATACGGTCACAAAGGGAGATCCTATTCCAGCTGGGACCTGCTGGTGGCACTGGGCCTTGAGATGCCTGGCTGGGACATGGGAGGAGGGGGTGTTGGGACCTCTGAACCCAAGCATCAGGAGAGGAACTGTCTTGGACGCGAGACCCTGGTTTCCTCAAGAGGATTTGCCAGCTAAGCAGACTCAGATCTGCCTGAAGCATGGCTTAAGTGCTTGCTGTGTGAATGGGCTCCAAAGGAGGGTATAAGCAAGCAGAAGACAGTACTGCTCTCCTTGGGAAACTGGAGATAGCTAGGTTTCAAACTCAGGATGCTGGCCGCCAGGTTCTCCCAGCATCTCTCGGATGCCTATTAAGGATTCATCCTGGTCAGCACACCCCACTCCCCAACCCTGAGCCCTCCAGTCCTCAAGTTTTGCTGCCCTTCCCCCAGCTACTCTCCCCTATATAACCCAGCCATTTTGGCTGTTAGCCCTCTTTGCATCATGGTTCAGGCTCTTGGCTCCCTCCTGGCCTCTTGGCTTCTGGTTCCTCTCTCTTCCTCGCTCCCACTCTCCCCACACCCCACTCCTCTCGGAGCCCAGTTTAGTCTGGACTCTTCCTGATGCCCCTGGCTGTTTTCTTCCTCCTATCTACAAAAAAACTTTTCCTCGGTCATACTTAGGAGGAGTGTTGTGTCCTCATTTTTTTCCCCCATTCAGAGGTGGAATTTGGAGGACTTCTTTCTTTTACAGCTTTTACTCAGCAAATATTTACTGGATAAGTGTTTACCTGTCTAGTAAATGTGCCAGGTGCTGTGCTGTATGCTAGAGATATACTTGGCTACAGCTCACTCTAGGAGGGTGATGTTAGAGCAGAGCCCTGAAAGCAGAGATGCAAATGGATCTGGAAAGACCAGGGGAAAAGAACTCCAGGGAGTGGGAGCAGCATATAGGGAGGCTCTGAGGGGCCAGATCTTCTGATATCATAAGACGAAGGGCATCCAGGCATAATCACATTGACTGAGCACCTGCTACATACAGGCATGATGTTTAATACTTCATGTGCATCATTTCAGAGCAAAGCTGTGAGGGAATTGTTAGTATGCGCCCCTGGTTTGCAGATCAAGAAACAGAAGCTCAGAGAGGTTAAGAGACTTGTCAGGATCATCCAGCTAGAAGGTAACAGGGTGAGGGTTCAAACTCAAGTCCCCAGTACTCTTAACTACTGCCTGGGGTTTAGACTGGGGTAGGAGATGGTGGCAGTGTCCCAGACATTCTGAAAGAGGTGTTGTCCCGGGAAGCTGGGGGACAGAGTTGAGACCTAAAACAGAGGTGGGGGTCTAGTTAGTTTTCATTCAGTTGATTATTGATTGGCATTACTTTTGGGAACCTGGATGTGGCAGGGATAAGAAGGAACAGGCCACAGTTGTGGCTCAGCAGATATCCATTGAACACCTACTGTGTGCAGTTCAAGGTCTTTAGGACTTACAGGCAAAGGCAAGCTGCCCCTACCCTTGGGAAGGCTTCAACTTAACCTTTGGCAGTCATCTTGTAAGCATTAAATTAGTACCTACTATATGCCAAGACTTAGGTTGGGGCTGACAAGGACAGAACAGGAGCTCAGGTGTGTAGAGGTGACTGCAGTTGGGCCTTTTCCAGTCAGAGAATGACCTGAGAGACACCAGGCAGAGCCCCCCCACCAAGCAGGAGGCTGCCCTGCTCACTGCTAACTCCAAAAATGCCTCCTTCCTCCAACTGATCCAGCTGCAGCTAGCTCCAGCTGCCTGCAGGTGGCCTTCATCCTGCTTCACAGCCTTCCTCCCTGTCTCTGAGCCTTCTGTCTCCTCATCTGGATTGACCTCTGTATCCTCTAAAGATTCTGCACCCCAAAAATTCCCATGGTCACCCCTACACTCCTCAGGGCTTCTCTTATTTCCCTACCCCATTCTCTTCTGACCTGGAAGTTCTTGGAGAGGGACAGATACTCCTGAGTTATCAAGCTTGGGCCTTTGGGGCCACCATCATCCCAAGAGACCTTCCCTTCTCCCCACTAATCAGCAGGACCTTGCTTTTGATTTTTTGTTGTTATTTCTCAAATGTATTCCTTGTCATTTTACCACCACCACCTTAAAAACAAAATAAAGGACAGGATTTCATGTAGCCCAGGTTGGCTCCAAACTTGCTTTGTAGTTAAGGATAGCTTTGGACTCCTGATGCTCTGAGTGCTGGGATTACAGCCATGCACCACCACACCTGGTTATGTGGAACTGGGGATGGAACCCAGGGCTCCATGCACTCTAGGCAGGCCTCACTCACTGACTGACATCGCCAGCCTTTGCTTCCTTTCACCTTTGAGCACTCTGTAGCTGTAACACCCCCCTCTTTGCAGTGTGGGTTAACGCCTTTGTTACTGTACTTCAGTGGCATCTCTGGTTTGTGATACGCGTCTCTCGCTTGTCAACATGTACTTTATGAAATTACTAAAATACTTAGAAGACTTCTTCAATAAGTAAGGGCATCACTCAACCACATTGTCCCCCTTCTAAATCAGGTCAGGACAGTACTGCCGTCCACGTACCATTCCCTTCTCCTCAGGCTTTAGAGGTTAGATATTTCATGGTTGTTTTGTTACAAACACTGACACTGGTTTGTCTTGTCAGTCACAATGTCACAAACATTGGTTTGAGGACCTGACTGAGTTCCTAACATCCATATAAAAATGCTGGATGAAGAGCTACACTCTGGTCACCTGATGCTGGGGGAGTGGATACAGGACGGGGCAGGGATCCCTGGAGCTTATTGCTTAGCCAGCCTAATCGAGTCGGCGAGTTCCAGGTTCAGTGAGAGATCCCGTCTTAAACAATGAAGAGGAGAGGGAAGTGGAGAAGATGCCCCATATTGACTTCTGGCCTCCATGTGCCTGCACACGTGTGCATGGGTTCCTCACACATGAGCACGTACACACAGACATATAGGTTTCATCCTGGAGGATGTATCCTCTAGAGGATAATGGTGGGTTGGGGGCTCAGAAGTTAAGCCCAGAACTGCTTAAGGCTCAGTCACAGGTGGCCTGGGAACTCAATCTTGCTTCTTTTCTTCCTTCACCCTGTGTCCTGAATAAAGAGATGATGCGGGGCTCCTGCTGGGCTGTTGAGCCACAGCCCCCTGCCCCCCCCCCCAGCATGAGGCTGCTGATTGTGGGTTTGGGAGCTCCTTAACCCATCCAAAGGTCCAGAACTGAGCCTGACTCTCTTTTACAGACATACTCGGGCCTCTTCTGTGTGGTGGTCAACCCCTACAAGCATCTACCCATCTACTCAGAGAAGATCGTGGATATGTACAAGGGCAAGAAGAGGCATGAGATGCCGCCCCACATCTATGCCATTGCTGACACAGCCTACAGAAGCATGCTACAAGGTGAGCCTGCCAGACCCTCAGAGCCACCTCGGGGCTCAGCCTCAGTCCCTGCCCCTCAACCGCCTGAGTCCCAGTCAGGAATGTAGACTTTGGCAGGCAGTGCCTTGACTGAAAAAGGGCAAAAGCAAAAGGAACATCAGTCTGCAGCAAGGAGGGGGCAGGGAACCCAGGGCTTGAGCAAATACGGGCATCACCCTCTCTGGCTTCTGCCATCCTTGTGGCTGTTCCAAGCCCTGGCCCAGCCAAGCAGTCAGATTTGAAGAAACTGGGGACAGTGCAGGTCCCTGAGTTGCTACCTGCCAGTCTCTATCCCTGGGATCATGGTCAGATGTCTTTTCCTCCCCAGCCTCAATTTCCTTGTTTGTGAAAGGGAAAATAGTCTCTATGTTACAGCTTCTGTGAGACTTGCTGTGCTAACTTCTCCAACGGAGGATCTTCGCACGCACGCGCTCCAAGTTCAGGTGTGGCAGCTTGTGAATCCTTTATCTGAAATGTTCAGGACCAGTGCCATTGCAGATCTGGAACTTTTATTCCTCTGATTCAGGAATATTTTCATACATGCGTGATGCAAGCTTGTGGGGCTGGAGTGCAAGTCCAGACACAATATTCACTCATGTTTCATCTGTGCTTTAGTTTCAAGGTTATTCTTGACAATATTTAAATAATTTTGTGCATGAAGTAACATTTTGTCAAATAGTATTTTCCCTGTGTGACTTCATGTTTGGACTAAAAAAGTTTCAGATTTGGGTTTTTACGTTTGGGAGTCTCAACCCATGTGACTGCTATTGGGGCAACATGGTAGATACATAACAGAAGAATGGGGAAGGTGTTATTATAAGAGTCCCATTGAAATTAATTTTTATACCTGACTACAGTAGAATAATTAACATTGAAATGAGGATGCAAATGAAGTATTCTAGAAAGTTCCTTCACGCCTTTTCCCAGACAATACCTCTTTAGTGCATACCCTCTGCTAAGGTCACTGCTATTCTGGCTTCTGTCACCATCAGCTTAGCCGTGAACTTAAGTGAACAAAACACTTACATTCTTTACTTTAGTATTTTCCCAAAGAGCTTCTTCTCCTCCTGGCTGCTTCAGAAGAAGCAAGATAGCATGTCAGTGATGGCATGTCAGTGATAGCATGAATTCTAGGGCAGAGATGGCTGTGCCAGCATGTGCCTGGCATGGGGGTACCACCACCCTGCTGTGGGACCTCAGGCGAGCTCCTAACCCTCTCTACAAAAAGATCAGCAACTAGGTCCTGGTCAGTATGGTGGGCCATGCCTGTAACCTTACCACCTAGGAGACTGATGCAGGAATGTTTGCAAGTTTGCGACTGTCCTAGACTACACAGTGAGTCTGAGGTCTGTCTGGGCTACAGAATGAGATCCTGTCTCAAAGTTAATCAATTAATCAATGCATCCATCTAAACAAAGAAGTATGTGACCCATCTCCTAGGGCTGACATGAAAACTAAATGAACTATTACATCTTATATTTTCAAAACAATGGCTACAAAAACCCTTTCTAAGCAAAAATGCACTACAGAGCAAACATCTCTAATTCTAAAATCCAAAATCTAAAGTGCTCCAAGATTTGAGATAATTTCATAGAAAATTCTAAAATGTGCACATTCTAGGCCATGAAATCTTGTTTATGAGCAAAGTTATTTAAAACATTACATGAACCAAGTGTAATGGTGCATGAGTAAAATTAAAATCCCAGCACTGGGGAGGCAGAGGCAGGCAGAGTTCTGTGACTTCAAGACCAGTCTGATCAACAACAAGAACTCCAGGACAACCAAGAATCCATAGAGAGATGCTGTCTATAAACAAAACAAACAAACAAATAAGACATCCTATGAAACCCTCAGATGGGCTAGAGAGGTAAAGTAGTAAAGATCACTTGTTGCTCTTCCAGAGAATTTGAGTTTGGTTCCCATTGCCCAGGTCAGACAGTTCACAAATACTTGTAACTGTAGCTCCAGACAATTCAACAACTCCTTCTGGTCTCCATGAGCACCTGAGTTCATGTGGGCACCCTCCATGATTTAAGAAATAAAATCCTTAAAAATTCAAATAATACCTAGAAGGACATATGTGAGACTTTATTCCCATCTTCATTATGAGTCTGCAAATATTCTCAAATATGAAAATATCTGGAATCTGAACACCCCAAGCCTTCTGTATGTAGGATGCTAGGAATGATTCACGGACGGGAGGGCAAATGGGGCACACTGACGCAGGTTAATAGCTACAAGACCACAGTTAACACAAGCAGTTGCCTCAGCCAGGTGACAGACAGATGGAACCCCCCACCCCACTCACATCCTTCCACAGGGGCAGTCAGCTTGCAGGGAACACGGGTCTGAGTTGAGGACTGAGAAGAGCTCTGCTGGCAGTTCCTGAGGGCAGGAATCCAAGTGTGCCTAGGAGATGGAGCCTCAGGGTGGAAGTGCCCCAGGTTACCAATAGTTTTCCAGACCTCGGGTGTAATAGGAATTTCATCTGTCCAGGCATGAGTCTGCCATTTCCCCAAAGACCAGGGACAGCCCTGAGAGGTGGGTCAGGATAATGCTATACAAGATGGGAAAGCCCTACTAGGTGTTGGAGTTACTGTTACTGTCTATGTTGTGTTATTATATTTGTGGTCCTCCTGGATGAAAGCATGTTTGGAAAGCCACTCAAACACCTCTTTGGTAAATTGTACAGAGCTCTAGTGTTTGTGTCATTGGGCATGCTTTTGGTTGAAAGTGACTCAACAGCTGAGTGGCTGAGTCATACCAGTTTATGCATCACATAAACATTTCATTTCATTCATTTCACAGCATGAAAGAAGAGAAGGGTTGTGTGTGTGTGTGTGTGTGTGTGTGTGTGTGTGTGTGTAGGTGTAGGCGGGCCAATGGACAACTTTGAGTATCATCTCTCAGGTGGTACCCATGTCTACCTTGAGACAGGGTCTCTCACTAGCCTAGAATTTACCAATTAAGGTAGACTGGCTGGTCAATGAGCCCCAGGGATTTGTTTGTGTCTTTCCAGTGCTGGCTTAATCTCTCTCCTACTCCAAATCCCCCCTTCCCTCCCATATCAAGGAGGACCTTGTCTACATGCCAGCCCCTCAGCCCAGTGGAAGGCACTGAGCTGTTCATGACTGGTTGGGATCATGTCTGGCTCTTTTCTGGGGATGAGGGAGATCCAAACCACATTTTCTTTGAATACTAGAATGAAATAAAAATTAATTATCAGAAGAAAATTGGGTACTGGTGGAGGAGAAACATTGCTGTGGTACTCTGTAATTTTTTTTAAATATTAAAATGGGAAGACATGGTTTGGCAGTTGTGAGCACCTGCTGCTCTTGCAGAGGAGCCAAGTTCAGTTCCTAGCATCCACGTCACATGGCTTACAACCACTGTAACTTCAGCCCCAGAGGATCTGCTGCTCTCTTCTGGCTTCCATGGACACCTGCATTCACATGCACAGATCCACACAAATATACACATAAATTAAAAAATACACAAATCTTTAAAGTGCTGGGGCTGGAGACACAGGCATGTAATCTCAATCACTTGGGAGGCTGAGGAAGGAGGATCCTAAGCTCAGGGCCTCTCTGGGCCACAGAGTGAGTTTAAGGCCAGCCTGGGCAACTTAGTGAGACCTTGTCTCAAAATGAAAACAGAAAATCGGGATGGAGGTCGAACTAAGTGATAAAAGTTCTTACCTAGTACAGGTGAGGCCCAGGCTCCATCCTCAGCACCCCCTCCCCCACAACACACACTCACACAGTTATTCAACTGGTGACAGTCATTCATTTTGGCCACATATACTGCTTTCTGGTTAATTATTAACCATAAGAACTTACATTTTTAAGATTTAGTATTGTGTTTGTGAGTGTATGTGAGCATATCACAGCACACATGTGGAGGTCGGAGGACACCTGTTCTCTCCTTCCACTGTGGGTTCTGGAGACTGAATTCAGGTCATCAGCTTTGTGTAGCAAGCACCTTTACCCACTGAGCCAATCCCTGGTCCACATAAGAACGTAAAAGAATCTTTTTGTTTGTTTCAAGACAGGGTTTCTCTATTGTAACTCTGGCTGTCCTGGAACTCACTCTGTAGACCAGGCTGGCCTCGAACTCACAGAGATCCGCCTGCCTCTGCCTGCGGGGCTGGGGTCTCCTAGGTAAACACATAGGCACCGAGCATGGAATGAAGCAGTTACATCGTGGTATATGGCCACTAAGTTTCTGAGGACCCGGAAACTCCTGCGACTCGCTAGTTGTGCTCTAAGTCAGCATAGTGATTGTCATATCATCATCAGGTCATTTGCTGACGCCTGGCGTGTGGCGGCCATTCAGCATCTGTCAAGTGAATAACTGTTAGAGTTGTTTTAAGAGAAGAATCCAGTGGGGAAAGAATGGGTGGATCTATTTTCCAGAGAGGGTAAGGACCTACAAGTTTTGAAGGGTGGTTTACTGAAGACTAGGGATGTGAACAGAGTAAGTCTAGAGAGCCCAGATGTTGCAGTTCCTAACACCCCTTCCCTAAAGGAAGCCAACATCCTTGAGAGGGAGGAACAAAAGTAATAAGCATTAAAAATGTATTTTAAGGAGCACTGGCGAGGTGGATTGCAGATGACTCAGCAGTTCAAGTGCTTGCTGTACAACCAAGAGGACCAGAGTTCAGAGCCTTAAAACTCGTGTGAATGCCAGGGGCCACGGCAGGGCTCTTGTAATTCCAGCCCCAGAAAGTAGAGACAGAGATGGATCAGCGTCCCTTTCTGAATCTTCAGTGAGACTAGCCACATCGATGAACCTAGGTTGGATTGAGCAGCCCTGCCTCAGGGAATAAGGGAATAAGGGGTGATTCCCCGACATCAACCTCAGGTCTCCGTTCACATAGGCATGTACATGTGTGCCCATCTTCACTGGAGCATACACAAACACATGAGATACGTCTTACGTATGTGCACATGTAAATGAGGTTGTAGTTCCTTTTTAAATTCCCCTGTGCCTGGTGGTTTGTATGAAAAAGATAAGTTCAAGTTCAGAAGGTCGGTCCCCTTTGACTCTTAGCTCAGCTCCTTAAAAACAGTTGTGGATTCTAATTTTTTAGACATTCCTGGAGTTTTGATTTTGACTTTTTTTTTTGTGTGTGTGTGTGTATAAGAGCATGCATGCTGAATTTCTCCTCACTGTTTTTCCTGAAAAGGAAGGCATCACGTACACCCTTGTCAGTATACCTTTTGCAAGAATGTTCTGTGTCCGTGCATATGGGGATTTCTTACTATCTTTTTAAAAATCAGTTTCTGTTTTCATTAAAAGCATACAGGCTGATGACTTAGCATCAAACAATTCCTCAAGTCTAGCGAAGGACTCGTGAAGTCCAGTGTAGCCCCTTCTCCACAGGTATTTATGTCTGTCCCTAAATAATCACTATATTGTCAACACTGCGCCCATTTTCATCAGCCACTGACTCTCGGCTGTGAGAGATCAGGATTTAGCTCACCTGTCCTTGGATCTGTGCCTGTTGTGTCATCCCAACACCCTCGCCTTGTCTCATAGATTCTAGTGCAACTTTTCATTTCAATGGACTCAGCTCAGGCTTGACCTTAGTACGATTAGACAGACACTACTTAGCATTTGTGTTGCTAAGGTTCTGCAGTGATCTTCAGTGCCCGGCTCTGCAGTGTCCCGTGGATTCTTTTCACTTATAACTTATTCTTTTTCCTAGAGTGGGCACTTACCTTTTCCTCTATCCTCAGTCTGATTTTTCTAGGTAGGAACTATGAGTTCTGCCCCCAAATTCTTCTTCTAAATGTGTTAGCCTCCTCTTCACATGTCTAGAAGTGTGTTGGTCACATTATGGCCTTCTGTATTTGATTATCTTCACTGGAGTCTTCCCAGCTGTCTTCAACCTCTCCATGGTCGGTACTTGTAACCAGAGATCTTCACTGTCACCTTGCAGCTCCCCTCTATGGTTCCTTGTAGAATCCTTGTGTGCTCATTCCTAGATATTCCTCTCCCCTGATTTACCTGTCTATTTAAATGCCCCCTTCTCCCATAGTTTCAAGACAAGATGCACGTTCTCCCGATGTGTGGAAGTCTCACACTTCTAACAGCTCAACGTGGCTCAAATAAAGACTAGTTTAGATAGGTATAAAATTTTAAACAAGGCATCATTTTTCTCTGGGAATTCTTAAGGCATTTCTCTGTTGCCCTCTGGCTTCCATTTCGTTGTGAGGCTATTGATCCTTCCTGTGTGACCAGTCTTTATTTCTTTTACTCTGATCCTTTAAACTCTTCCCCATCTCTCTGCTCATGTTGGAACTTGCCGTCAATCTGTTTTCCATTTTTCTGGAGGCTTCACTTCTTGTTGTTTTCTTTGTTTTTTGGTTTTTTGTTTCCAGACAGGGTTTCTTTATGTAGCCCTGGCTGTCCTGGAACTCACTGTGTAGACCAGGCTGGCCTGGAACTCAGAGATCCACCTGCCTCTGCCTCCTGAGTGCTGGGATTAAAGGACTCACTTAGGAGTTTTAAAATGCAGTCCTAAAATGTTACGGTGCCTGCACCATAGTTTTATCCTAAATAAAAACAAAATAAAATTCTAAAGTAAAGAAGGCTGACATAAATGTTATTTTTCTCATGACATGTATCCTGTTGGTCTTAAGGAAACAGCAAATTTTTCCCTCCTGTGTGTGTGTGGGGTGTGTGTGTGTGTGTGTGTGTGTGTGTGCGCGCGCGTGTGAGCGCGCGTGCCCACATGTCCCCTGACCCCACATGCATGGTTTGTTAGACATCCAACACGAGGGACAGGCACTATTGTCAGCTTCCTTTTAGAGATGGGGAAATTGAGATTCAGAGGCATGAAGAACTTGCTGAAGATCAAATAGTGTCAGAACTGTCCTGAACTTGGTGCCTGTGCCTGATCTGGGAGAGGCACTGAGCCTAATGGAGGTCTTTTGTCCCTGTGGCTCTTGCTTCTCATCTGCGTGTTGAACACCAAACACTAGGGAGCCCAGACACTTAGGCTCAGCAAATTACACACAGGGGAATGTGAGGAGTGTCTGTGCGCTAAGCCTTTGATAGACTCTGGACAGTCACTGTGGCTCCCTGGGGTGAAGTAGAGGAGGTGTGAAAGGAAGATAAGATCTTACTCTGGCCTTATGAGTGGAGGCCTCAGGTGTGGAGCTGGCTGTGTGTCATCACAAGTGTCTTGTTCTCACCTCATCAGCATCAAGAGGCCCCTGTCAATGATGAAAAAGACAACTCCCAGCTGGGGCTCTCTTGGAGCTCAGCCATCTCCAAGTCACAGCTGAGTCTGGGCAGTGGGGTGATTCCAGCATGTCCTGCAGTCAGCAGGTCTCTCTGTTCTATGGTAGATATGCCTTAGGGGAATTTGCCCATGCCCACCTGATCCTCACAGGCTGGCCTATAGATGAGAAGAGAAAAGAGCAGACACTGCCAAAGCTGGGCCTGGAGAACTGGTCACAGCCTCTGCATTTGGTAATTTGTAAAGGGGCCTTTGCACTACAAAAGATTTGCCTTAAAACTAAGAGTGAAACCTAGTGGCTTTTCTTTTCCCTCCAAGGCCATACAGTAGATGGTACACCAAAGAGGGCAGACACTGGGCCAGACACAAGGGGGCTCATAAACCGCGGGTCTTTGTCATTACTTGTTTTTGCTTTGGTTTCAAAGATTTTTTTTTTAATGTGTATGGATGTTTTCCCAAGCGTATGTCTGCTTACCACATACACTCCTAGTGTCCACTGAGTCCAGAAGAGGGCACTGGAACTGGAATCACAGATTAAACCTTCATGTGGGTACTGAGAACTGAACCCAGGTCTTCTGCAAGAGCAGCCAGTGCTCCTAACCATTGCGCCATCTCTCCAGTCCTATTTTTGTTTTTGAGACATAGTCTCACTATAAGTTTCTTATGGTAATCCTCCTGTCTCAGCCTCCTTCTGGGATTACAGCACACCCATTTTGGGTTTTAGGTCTTAATCTGTCCAGCCTACTATAAGAAAATGCCATTACAAACAACAGAAATTTACTTCCTACAGTCTAGAAGCCCAGAGGAAGACGTGGATTCTGGTGAGGGCCCATTTCCTGTTCAAAGATGGTACCCCCCTCTGCTGTGTTCAAGGGGAAATAAACTCCCTTGGGCTTTTTTTTTTTTATTGTAAGGATGCCAATCTCATTGGTGACCTATCGCCTCCCAAGGGGAGAGAACATCATGGTGGAGATCCGGAGGAAGATACCAATGCTCAGACTTGGCCCCTTCTAACTAGGAAGGGGTTAGCCATGGCATTTGCTCTCACCTGATTCAGAGTCATTGCTGTCCATACACACTGTTCTGGATTTTATTCATTCTTCATTCACTCACTCACTCATGTATGCATTCATGACAGAATTACACTGTGTCGCCCAGAAGGTCCTGGACTGTGAAATCCCCCTGACCCAGCCTCTCAAGTGCTAGAATTACAGTCATACGTGGCCACATCTGGTCCCAGGTCTCTGTTTTCAGTAAAGAAGATAGTGGACTTGGAGGTAGCGCAGCAGGTAAAGTGAGGACTTGGGTTTGATCCCCAGAACACAGGCTGAAAAACCTGAATGTGGTGGCTTGCAATACCAGGACTGGACAGATGGGGACAGGAGGATTCTTGCCAACCTTGCCTGATCAGTGAGCTCCAGGCTTGTGAGAGACCCTGAGAGAGACAGCACCTTTGACCTTTGGTTTCCACATGCACACACATGCACGTGTATACATATAAGCACATGCAACTGATGCTAATGACAGTTGAAACAGTACTCACAGCTCTGAGCCGTGTTCTGGGTAACTTCAAGGCTTTCTCCATCTAGTCTCATGAGGTAGCTTTTGTACTCCTGGAAAATCTGGTTTTTGATCTGTTTTCCTGATGAAGGAGCAGCTGTAGCAGGCACAAGAGAGTGCTCAGGATGGGAGGTGGGAAATAGTGTCCGGCTGTTTGGCTGAATTAGCACCCTACAAACATGACTCCAAGACAGGTCGCAGGGCATGCCTCTGCTTCCAGGAGGGTATATGGCTATGCTCGGTTCTGCCTGGTCTAGACTGGCTAGTGGGATGTGGTACAGTGCTTCTGTGGAGGCCCTGGGCACAGCTGATGCTCACTTATCTAGCTCAGCTTCTATAAATAAATCACTACAAATTGGTGAATTACTCCATCCATCTATCCCTTCTTCCCCACCTATATTCATTTTTGGTCTATTGAGTCAGGCTGGGAACTACAGCACCAGGGAACCAGCAAAATCAGGCTCTGGAGAAGAGGTCTCTCTCTCTTTTTCTCTCTCTATCTCTATCTCTCTCTCTCTCTCTCTCATGGCACCTTCTATCCACAGCCTCACTCTTTTGGGTCTCTTGGGTATGGGCACATGTGTGTGTGTGTGTGTCTGTCTGTCTGTCTCTCTCTCTCTCTCTCTCTCTCTCTCATGGCACCTTCTATCCACAGCCTCGCTCTTTTGGGTCTCTTGGGTATGGGCACGTGTCCCATTAGTGAGAGTAGGGCCCTCATGACTCCATCACCTTCCCCAGCCCCCGCCTCCAAATGCCATCACCTTAGTGACTAGATTTCCCCATATAAGTGGGGATGTAAGAGCTGGACCCAAGTGAAACTCAGAGTCAGCAGGAAACCCTCACAGTCTTTGGCGTCTGTAGGTTCTTATAGGAACAGGACACATCCAAGAATCTTAAAATTCTGAGTAAATAGTAAATTCTGAGTTGGAGAAGCAGGCTTGCCCAGGAGAGTAGCTTTGGGGTGCCCATACGGGTATGTGCAACACATTCCTCATCCAGGGAGCATGACAAGTATTTGGCCTCTCAGCTGATTGTCTCAGCAGGGTTGACTGAGGGCCTACTGTGTGCCATAGCTCTTCCATACACATCGTCTAGTTCAGGAACATTAATCAAGTACTCCCACAGTGCAGAGCAGGGAGGTCCAGGAGCTGAAGGCTGCTCCCTGGGTACTGTCTCCTAGGCTGGGAGACCATGGACGCCTGCTGGGAGGTGACCATGAACTTGAGATGGGAAAGGCTCCTGGGGCTGAAGGCAGTAGAAGAGGGAAAGAAAGAACTGAGCCCCGTCCCTGGTGCCTCTCAATGGTTCTGTTCTTAGTATTAGAAAATGTCTACCTGGGCTCAGTGCAGACCTATAGCCTACCTGAGTCTACCCAGAGAGAATGTGGAAGAGGGGAGGGGTCAGGTCCACAGCGACCTAGGGTAGAGTCAGGGCTATAGAGCTGGGCTAGAGTCTGTCTCTCTGTGTGTCAGTGTTTTTATGTTTGCTCCAGGTGGTCTGAGAATCACTCTGAGCCATGCCTGAGCCTTAGCTGTCATCTGTCCTGGTGTCAGAGGAGGATTAAGGAAGAGAGGCGTGCAGTCTGGGATGCATTCCCAGCTCCACTTAGCTTTCTCCTTTTATGGGTAGCGTGTAGGCCTTAGTCTCAGCAACCACCCAGGAAGAAGTCCAGCTGGGACTCATGAGACTCTGGGATGCTTGGCACCTCCAAGGAGTCCTGGCCTGCTGTGCCCAAGTGCAGGATGCTACTAGGCCCATCCTCCCATCCGCTCCCCCCCAACCCCAACCACACCCCAAGACTTACACATCTAAAGACAAGCCCCCAGACCAGAGAAGAAGGGTAGACAGAGGCAGGTTAGTAGGGGGTGAGGTCCCAGGACCCAAGACCCTCAGTGAGAAACTGAGCCACAGTAAGACTGCCACTGTCCTCAGGTGACCAAAGCGATATTCTTCCTGCTTCCAAGCTGATTGGGTGGGGCCAGAGTGCTCTAGTCACCCCAAACCCATCCCTCCTACGCTCCTACACATCCTCGACATGTTTGGTTACAGACAGCCTGGAAGGCTTCTTGTAACTCTGGGATACAAAGGTATCCTAGGGTTTGTGGCACTCGTGCAGGTCCTGGTCATCAGTGTGGTCACAGTCCTCAGCCATTTCTTTGCCCGTTTGACTCCTACCGTAGTTACTGCTCTATTGCTGTGAAGAGACACCACGACTGAGACAACTCATAAAACAAAGCATGTGATTGGGGGCCTTGCCTACGTCAGAGGGTAGGCCGTTATCATCACGGCAGGAAGCAGACAGGCACTGCGCTGGAGCAGTCGCAGAGAGTTTTACATTCCAATCTGCAGGCAGAAAGCAACCCTGGGCCTGGCGTGGGCTTTCGAAACCTCGGATCCCACCCCCTATGACACACCTCCTCCAATAAGGCTACATTTCCTCCAACGAGGCCACACCCACTCCAACATGGCCACACCTCCTAATCCTTCCCAAACAATTCTACTAACTGGGGACAAAGCATTCAAGTGTATGAGCTAATGGGACCATTTTCATTTTAAACCACCACAACGCCGCACTCCGCCATGTAGCTGTGTAGAAGCAAGGACCAATGTTTCCTATCGTCTTGTTTCTAGGGCCTGGTGCACAGCAGAGCCTAGCTGTGTAGTAATATAAGCCGAGTGGGGTGGCAGCGCCTGAAATCCCAGCACCCAGGAGGTAAAATCAGGAAGATTGTGAGTTTGAGGTCAGCTTGGGCTATATGACACTGTCTCAAAAGCAAACAAAAAAAAGAGGGAGTACAAAATAATTGTGCTTTTTAAAGCTTTATTCTGATAAAATGTATCTAGCATAAATATATCAGTTTTAAATATGCAAGTTCCAGGTCATTGGTGAGTTTATAGCTATGGAGCCGTCAATGTAACTTAGTTAAAAAATTGTTATTTTTCCTCCCCCAAAATCTTGTACTCGTTGGAGTCACTCCACATTCTCACCCTAGTCCCAGGCAAGCAGCCAAGCTTGCCTGTTCTAGACAAGTCAGGTGAATAGACACCTTTGATTAGTCACCCTCTGGGACCAGCTTCTTTCACTTAGTGTAGTATTTTCAAGATTCACAACTGTTGTATCTTGTAGCAGGTGTCATAACTTTTCCTTTTTCATGACTGAATGATATCCTACTGAATGGACATACCACATTTTAAATCCATTCGTCAGTTGATGGATATTTTCTTTTCTTCATTTTTGGGGTTAATGTGAATATAATTCTACACAGTCCTTGCTTGCTTGCTTGCTTGCTTGCTTTTTTACCAACTTGAAAAAGAAAACAAGAACAACACTGTATGTCATATACATTCTTCCAAAAATGTATTGAAAAGCTAACGTGGGGGAGGTTTATTGCTACAATAGAGAGAATATTTGGTCTAAGGGAGCCAGGGAGAACAGGAAACCTACAGAATTAGGAAAGGACACCTCTTTCTCAAGATGCTTTTCCTCAATCTGCAGGCAAGTTGTTTTCATGAATACAAATCTCCAACAATCCACCCTGGAGTTAGACAGTGTGCAACTTGTACCACTGTCCAGGACAGCCCTGTAAGTAAGCCCCTGTCTCAGCCACAGAGAGGTGTGAAGTCAAACAGTATCATGGAGGTGTTGACGTCTGATAATATTTCAAAAGCTGAAAACAAGTACTCAAATAAAAATTGTATATGAAAATCCCCAGCAATAGAAGCAGTATAATTCACAGTAGCTCAGAGATAGAAACAACCCAAATGTCCATCCGTGGATTAATAAAATGTGGTCTATTATACAATGGAATATTACTTGGCTGTGAACAGGAATGAATATATATATATTACAATTCAGATAACCCTCCCAAACACAACACATGAAAGAAAGAAGCCAGGCATAGAAGGAAGTGCACGCAGATGCAGATTGAGCATATGGGTTATCAGGGGTGAGGGAATGGCTGATGATAATGATGGCCTAATAGGTATAGGGCTTTATTTGGGAGTGACAGAATGTTCTGGAACTAGATAGAGGTGATGCTCATGTGATGTGAATCTCCCAAGTACCAAAAATTACTTGTTTTGAGCAACTGATGTCCTGCCATGAATACCAGAAGGACCCGAGTAGACAGGGAGATGTGTGCTAGGCAGAAAGCCTTGTTCTCTCTTCTAAAAAAAAAATGTCAATGACTTTTATTTACTTTGTGTGTGTGCACATGTGCACACGTGTGTGGAAGTCCAAGCACAGCTTGTGGGAGTCACGTCCCTCCTTCCCCCAGGTGGATCCCAAGGTGACAGAGGTCTTGAGGTTTGGCCACAGGCACCTTTATCCACTGAGCCATCTCACCATCCCCCTGGCTCTCTCAAAGACTGGGCTCAGGGAGGAAACAGAAAGCCATGGAAATCTCAGACAGGCTCCCTAGGGTCAAGTTGACAGCTGACCTCCAGGAGCCCGTCTTCTGCCCAGAGCCAGCCAGACTGTGCTTCCCACGCTTGTGTTTCCGATGGGAACATGCTGGGCCAGAGAGCTGCCAGTGGCCACAGCAAGAGCCTGCTCCTCCTCCTGGGAAGCCTGGGAGCCTCTGTCCCTGTAAATCTCTCCTACTTGGGGTCCAGCTCTTGCCAGGTTGCTAGGAAAGTCTGGCTCCCTCCCCAGGTTAGATGGAAGAAGAGAGTCCAAATTCTTTCTTTAAAAAATGGAGGTCAGGGCTGCGGACACAGCTTAGCGAGCAAAGTGCCTGCCTGACTTGCATGAGGCCCGTCCCCAGCACTGTGTAAACGGTGATTGCTGGAGACCTGGAATCACAGGACTGAGGACATAGAGACTGAGGGATCGGATATCCAAAGTCATCCTAGGTTACGTAAAGAGTTTGAGGCTATCATGGGCTACATGAGACCATGTCACGTCATCAGGCTGCAGAGACATTCCTGCTGCCTGTGTTCTAGTCACAGGGCACTGGTTCCTCCAGCCCTCCTGTCAATCAGTTAGTGTGCATTTGAGGCTTCTTTTCCTTCCTGCATGGCTTCTTTCCTTTCTTTTCTCTCTCTCCCTCTCCCCCCTCTCTTTATTCCTCCCTTTCTTCCTCTTTATTTCCCTTCCTTCCTTCCTTCCTTCCTTCCTTCCTTCCTTTCTTTCTTTCTTACTTACTTACTTACTTACTTTGAAATAGGGTCTTACTATGTAGCCAAGGATGACCTTGAATTCCTGATTTTCCTGCTCCCGTTATCCATCTATCTATCCTCCCATCTGTCTGTTCGTCTATCCTCTGATCCTTTCAAAACAGATAACAGTGCTCCCAACCATCTCCTGGCCGCTGGATGTAACAGTTCCCTCCAGACCAGGAGCTCTGTGATAAAGTGAGGCTGGGGGCCACGGTGTAAGGAATAGACGTGAGAGATGTTACCTGCAGCATTGCCCATCAGATGTGGCACTCTGGTGTCTCTGCTCTTGGCTGGTAGTTGGAGGGTTGGTCACTGTTCCCGTGTGCCTTATAGGTAGGGACAGGAGCTCCAAACCCTGGCTGGCCCTCGGGGCCACTTTCCTAGTAGAAAGCTGTCAGCAATGCCTGCTTGATCTTTCGTCTCATGATGTTCCCTCCTTTCAGATGACTCTAAGATGTGTCAAATTGACATAAAAAGAGCCATCACAGCTTCCTAGGATGGCAGGGATGAGGTGCAGATGGCTCTAAAGGAACCTTCATTGCTCTCCCCAGAAGGAGAGAGCTGAGCACTGGTGCTCACGACCCAGGGCTGTTTGCTATGACACATCACAGCTGATAGAACTGATACAACAAGCTAAAACACTACCCCAGGCTTCAGAGCAGGGAGACCTGTAGCCACAAGGGTACCTGGTCACCCTGTACCCAAAGTGTACTCAGTCTGTAACCTAATCATGGCAGGTGAGGCTCTGGGAGCTTGTGTGCCTGGAGGTCTGCAGCCCCTAGTGCATCAGGCTCAAGTCTCTGCAGCTGTCCTCATGGCTTCACTTTGGCCCTGTGTCCTGACATCCAGCACAGCTGGTCCCTGGCCACCGCCCCCCCCCCCCAGTCTGGGTAGCACGTGGGAGCTTGAGAATGGAGCCTGGCTTGCGCTAGGTTCATACCCTCAGGTTCAGGGCTTGGTTTTATTCACACTCTGTCTTCTCTCCATTTGCAGATCGTGAAGACCAGTCCATTCTGTGCACGTAAGTGAGGCTGTTCTTCCTCTGTTGTCTACTGAAGCCTGAGATCACCAGGGCGGGATCTTTGATGTGTTCACAATTACAACTGTCCAGCCCTGCCCTGACACAGAGCACATGTGATGGAAGCCAGCACACTTGAATGCTTAAGGATGCCTGGTGCTGTTCTACTTTTCAATTAAAATATTTTGTTTATTGTGCATGTGTGCATGTGGGATCACAAGTGCCACGGAGCGTGTAGAGGTCAGAGGACAACTTTCAGTAGTCATTACTCTCTGATCATGTGAGTCCTGGGGATAAAATGCAAGTCACCAGGACTGACAGTGGTACCTTTACCTGCTGAGCCGGCTCACCAGCACACGTGTTGGTAACTTTTACCAGCACTGGGACACAATGTCTGGCATAACCAACTGGAAACAGGAAGGATATATTGATGTTGTGCTCATGGTTTCAGAGAGTTTAGTTCATAGCCATTCAACTCCAAGTGCTCGGGCAGAACACTGTGGCGGCTGGGGACGTGGAAGGTTCTTCACTTCCTTCATTATCTTTTTACATTTATTTGTGTGTCTGTGTGTCTGTGTCTGTGTCTGTGTCTGTGTGTGTGTGTATGTGTGTGAGAGAGAGAGAGAGAGAGAGAGAAGGAGAGAAACAGAGACAGAGACAGAACAAGAGACTGAGAACAGAGGAAAGTATCAGAACTAAGTCTCTTCTGTCCGAGGGATGGGGAACTAGGAAGTTACACTATAAAGATCAATAAACATGGTCAGTCAGTGGGTCCAGTGGCCCTTGTCTTTATTTTACAAATGAAGTTTTATTGAAACACGTCTGCAACCCACTTGCTTATACAGCTGCTTCCACACTAGCGTGGCCATGCCAAGCAGGTATGATGAGGTTCCACAGTCCACTGTCTTCATTTGCTTTCTATTGCTGTGACAAAACACCATGACCAAAAGCAACATGAGGTAAAAGGGGGGTTTATTTAGTTTACATCACAGGCTGTAATAAGATTCTAATGGTGTTCAACTCAGAAAGGCAAGACTACCCCCATGGCGTTAAAATTATGCAAAAAAAAAAAAAAGGAATGCACAGTTCCATGCTGAGAATCTTTAAGCATTTTTGAATTTTCAGAACTTCCCATCAAGCATAGGGATCTCCTCAGAGTAGCTCCCAGGAGACTGCAGGTCACACATGCCAAGGGAGCAAACCCAGCTGTGGAGTCACAAGCCCAGGTTCCATCTGGCTGAGCCAGGGGCCTCCAGGAATGGGGACTGGGGCTTCGAAGCAGACAGCACTGTCACCCACAGTTCAGGATCAGCAAAGCAGAGAAAGGCGTGTTTCTGGAGCTGCTCAGAGCCTGGGATTTAGGTTGTTCTTTGGCAAGGCCACCCAAGACAATTTATTTTTATCAACAAAACTTGGAAATAGTTGAGACTAGAGGAGCACAGGGGAGGAGAGGTTCCCGGAGGTGGTGGCTGTTGTCAGGAGCAGAGGCTTAAGGCCAGATGGGGAAGGACGAAATGGCAGGAATCGGACCTGGGACAGGACACCGCCTGCCAATTGTGAGATCTGTGTTCAGAACTCAGAATTTTCTCCTTGCCCTGACCAGAATCAATCTTCCTCAGTTGAAAGGGAAGTCTCCCCACTATTTTGGCATTAGCTTGACTGAAGTAGTTTATACTGTGGTGTACACAACTGAGTGGCTTATTTCTTTGATCCCCACTCTTAGTTTCAGAGTCTAAGAATGTTCCTCTGGCTTTCCCTTTCCCATTTATCAAAATAAAAGAGTGGGAGATAGAAGAATATGGGTTGTCTTATTATTTAGACCTGAGTTCGAATTTCTTTCTTCCTCCATTTTCTGTTCTTGGGAGTACCTGGAACTGGAGAAGTTTCCTTCGATGTCTCTAAGCCTCAGGTTCCCGAAGGAGATGAGAATAATCATGAAGTTCCTCCTTAGGTGTACAAGTGAGCACAGAGCAGATGTTCAGTCCACAGCAGGTCCCCTGCCCACCCCTCGCGCTGGCACTAGAATACTGGTTCCTTTCTGCATTGCTGAGACAAAACATGGGTTTGCTGCAGCTCCCGGTGCGAGGTGCTATGCATCGTAGTGGGGAGGGCGTGGAATGTGAGGCAGCTGCTCACATCACACCCACGGTTAGAGAGCAGAGAGGTGGATGTTATTGACTGGCTCACTCTGTCCTTTTTCTGCCGTCCAGGACCCCAGTCCGTGGGATGCTGCCTCCCACATTCTGTGTGGGTCTTCTTCCCACCCCAGTCCAAGCTGGAAACTCCCTCACTGGTGTCCAGATGTTTGTGTCCAACATGAGTCTAGATGCTGTCAACAGTCAATAGTATTAGAGAACAGACCCTGTGTGGTTGAGCAAAGTGAAAGTGTGTGCAAAATAATTAGTAATACACACATGCGCACGCACACACACACACAATGTCAATTCTTATTTTCAAAGTTTAGAAAAATCAAAACTGTGCCCTTCGGGAAAGAAGGGTGTGTTGGTGACCTCACACCACTGTGACCATGCAGTCCATCATGGTAGCTGGAGTGGATTGGTCCTTGGCAGTAGGAAGCTGTACCAGTCATTTCTGATGCCAACCTGATGCTAACCTGATGCCAACAGGAAGTAGACAGTTTGATCTAGAAGCTGGTGGGCTATGACCCTCACAGGCCCACACCCAGTGACCCGCCTCCCCAAAGGGACTGTGTTCAGATGCATCATTGGTGGGAACAGTTCTCATTCAAACTGTCACAGGTCCAGGGAACAATAGAAAGCTGACTGAGACACCCTTTCTGCACAGTGGGGCCAGGCCAGGTACTCAGAGCAAGTAGTGGCTCTTTCTTTGCTCTTTTCTCCAGCCTGAGCAAAGTCACAGAGGTGGCCTGGGCAGAGAAAGTTAATTTATTTCCTTCTATTTAGGGAGAAGAGCAGAACTATGCTCAGACAGGCCGCTGGCTCAGCCCAGAGAACACCAGAGCTGACCTTTGTATGGATGAATTTTTTTCCAGACTTAAAAAACGTCTTTTTTTATAGTGTAAAATAGGAAGTGAGTTCAGAAAATGAGAGCATTCGAGCAAAGAAAGAAAAAAAAAAAAACAAACAGAAAATCTAGGCAGATGACTCGAATGGAAAGTTAGCAGATACCTGTCCTTCCTTCTCAGCAGGCGTGGGGAAGGAAGCAGAGGTGGCTGGGGTTCTTGGGTGGAGAAGGCTCTCTGCGGTGGCTCAAGGCAGCGGCCCCTCATGTCATTAGACCAGCAGTACCCACCAGTGGGAAGCTGTCAGCTGTATGCACTTTAGCGTAAATTACCCCAACCAAGGAAGCGTTTGGTGCTTTCCTGAGATTCAAGGGATTCTGCCGAGCGTGGAGGGGTTTGCTTCTGCTCAGGGACTTGTGGGATAAGGCGTTCCTTTTTCTAGAGTTGGTGCCTTAGGTTCTACTCGTCTGAAAGGGACTCACATTCTTCCTTGGAAGCCTCTTGCTGACAATGCCTCTCAGCAGACAGTGTGAACAGACTAAGTTTGATCCTTCGTGGCAGAACTCAGTGTCCCCTTTCTCCTCTTCCTCTGGGCTTTTCCTTACAGTGTTTCTGGAGGAATACACTGGCTTGTGGATCTGGGTCTTCTCGGGCCCATTTGCCGGAGTGATGGCTCAGTGAGGTAAAGTGTTTGCTGTGCAAGCAGTAGGACCTGAGTTCAGGTCTCCAGGACCCATGTTTAGAAAGAAAAGTTTGCAGAGTAATGAGCTTTGTCACCTCAGCAATGGGGAGACTCAGGCAGGCCGATCCTTGGGGCTCACTGCCCAGCCAGCCTAGCCTAATTGATGAGCTCCAGTCAGAGAGAGACCTGGATTTTATTTGTTTCTTTCCTTTTTAAAGGTGCAATACCGGAGCTTGACCTCTGCTCGCCATACATATGTGCACCTGCACGCACAAGCCGCCAATTAATGCCCCTTCCGGAAGCCTCAGTTTCCCTGTTCTGGGAGTAGCAGTGATGACTGTGAGTATTGCCTGGCTTGTGGGATCACCATACTTATGTCTTCCAGGGGTGAGTCTGGAGCTGGAAAGACAGAGAACACGAAGAAAGTTATCCAGTACTTGGCTGTGGTAGCATCCTCCCACAAAGGCAAGAAAGACAGTAGCATCACGGTAAGTGACAGTCTCAGGCCCCACGGCCACACCAGGCTGGCCTTACCAGACTCAAGAGTGAAAAGAACACCTGAGTGAGCGCTCAGCCTGGGCCCCCAGCTTTGGTCCCCCTGAGTAGAGTGGGCTGGCTCTGGGAACTCCCTCCCCTGCTGTGGCTACATGGTCCCAGCAGTCTGGGGATTGAGCCTCCTCCACTGAGATATGCCATGAACACTTGTTAGCAGTGACCCTGCTGTCACTGTGACCAGATTTCCTGTGGTGGGGACTGTCCTATGAACTCCAATGCCCTAGTCCCTGGTCTCTGTCCCTATATGCCATAACATATTTGGAGCAAGTAAATATACCCACATACTGTCAGATGTCCCTAGGGGGTGGGATTCAGTCCCAAATTGGAACGACCCCATGTCCCATCCCAGGGGACAAGGTTGCTGGTGTCACTCAGCATGGGTCCCTGGTCCACTGTTGACTGAGCTTCTTTGCTGTTAGCCAGACACCACAGGATGAGGTCCTACAGAGACATGCCAGTTACACTGATGGACCTGTTAGTACAAGCAAAGGACAGACAATAGCAAAAAATCCCACAAAGGCTCCACACTGGCCCAGTGGGAGGAGGACTTGCAAGTTGCAAGTTTCTAGAACCTTCCCTTGCTTCCCTTCCTGTCTTCTGTTTACTTTCCTCATCTGTCCCCTATGGTACCCTGGGTCCTGTCAGTACCTCTGTATGGATGCTGAGGGCAGGGAGATTACGGAAAGGTTCCTTCCACCCTGCATCTTGCTTTCTGCCCCCGTGGATAACAGACTGGCACAGTGGCCAGTGAGCCCGGAACTCTCAGGGCCTGGGATGGGTGTTGGCTGTAGCTTTGGAACCTTTCTGGCTTAGACAAGTCCAAGACCACAGACCAGCCTGTCAGGGACCACTGGCCTGAGCTTGTGTGGCAGAGAAAATCCACCTAGGCCTTTTCTAAATAGTGAAAACAAAACACAATAGTTACAATTATGATTCAGCGTTGTGCGAGCTGGACACTCGCTCCCTGGATATGCAGACACATTTCTTCCACAATCAAATCAGAGGCCGATGCTGGGCCTGGGGCCTAGCAAGCACGAAGCCTTGGGCTCATCCCCAGCACCCCCTAAACTAGATGTGGTCGTGCATGGCTATAATCCCAACACTTGGGAGATAAATAAAAGTTCAAGTTCACCTTCAGCTATCTAGTGAGTTTGAGACCAGCCTGGGCTACATGAGACCCTGTCAAAAAAAAAAAAAAAGAAAAAGAAAAAAGAAAAAGAAAAGGAGGGAGGGAGGAGGAAAGAAGGATGGGAAGGAAGGAAGGGAGGGAGGGATTCACCAAGGCCCCAGAAATTAGGAAACATGAGATATATGGGTGTCTAAGAAAGTAGTTGGTGGCCAGTTGTGATGGTGTGAGCCTGTGATCCCAGCACTCAGGTGATAAGGCAGGGGGATCATGACTTTAAAGCTCATCTGGCTATACAACGTCTCAAAAGGAAGGAAGGGGGTGAGGGAGGGAGGAAGGAGAGAAAGAAGGAGAGAGAGGCTAGAGAGAGCAGCAGCATAGAAGGGAAGGAGCTGACCACTGTGGGCTGGGGCTGGTCGGCATGACAGTGAGGAGAAGGAGCCCAGCCCAGGGCTCCCACTGTGGGGTGGGCCTTGGATGTGAAGGCAGAAGTGCTGACCTCTGTTTCATACGGTGCTGTCCCCCTGCAGCAAGGCCCATCTTTTGCCTACGTGAGTAACAGAGTTTTCCTGGTGTGATGGGAGGCACCGAGTGGATTAAGACCTGCATGTATCTGTTGCACCCACGGGCCCCCTAGTGGATACACAGGGGGCAGGGCAGACCCCAGAGTTCCTGTCCCCAGACTAGGAGAGGCACCAAAATATCATGGCGTGTGTGTGTGTGTGTGTGTGTGTGTGTGTGTGTGTGTGTGTGTGTGTGTCTGTATGGGCGGGTGGGGGTGCGTGCGCTGCCAGAGTACAGAATGGGGATGTTAGCTGCCCAGGGGCTCCTGCCAGCATCCCCTGCTGTACTCCAGCCCAGATGGATTGCCCCAGTTCAGAATAAACTCCTTTATCCTTCCCACAATGTGCCGCCATCGGTTCCCCAACACAGTGGAATGACCTATCCCGTCTGTTAAGCATCTTAGGACCATCAGGCTCCAGAGTGGCCTTGCCTTGGCCTTGGGTGGGAAACCCAGACAGGGCAATGCTACCCTCCCTTCCTTCCTTCCCCAGCTCTGTCCCTTGCACCTGTGTGTCTTTGTGCATGTGTGTGCTGTGCGTGTCTCTTCTCCTGCATGCCAGTTGCCTCACCTGAGACATTTGGAATCATCTTGGGTTTGTGATGCACTAGCTCTGGTGGCTCGGTAAGGCCCCAGCTATGCCACAAACAACATGGCCCTGCATGGACCTCTGTGAATGTGAACTGGATTCTGATGCAGAGCTTGGGGGGCTGGCAAGTGAGTTGCAGCCTAGAAGAGACCCCCCCCAGAGTGTTCCATGTCACCTAGTCCATTGTAGGTAGATGCTGGGCCACAGTACTTTGCCTCAGATAAGAAGCAGGGTGTTATCTGACACAGGCTATATAACCTTTGTCAAGTCACTCGCCAGCTCTGGACCATAGTCACATCATCCGTCAGATGAGGTCTCAATGTTAGAAGCTCTTCTTGGAAAACATTTCAATATTTCTTTCCAGAAAAGGGAACTTTTTTTTTGGTGGGGGAAACCTTTGGAGCCCAAGTCTGCACAGGTAGATACAATTACGCTAAGTGTCTTCCCACTAGCCAAGGGAAGCAGATGACTCTTCTTGTGGATTTCTCCAGTGGGCCAGGTCTACTAGGGGCTGGGGTTTCCATGGAAACAAAGTCTTCTGCATCTTACTTTGCAGGCTGCATTGCAGGGGTGCCCAGGTCAGCAGCAGCTGCTGCCTTCTGTGGCTTGGCATCTCTTTGCTTTCCTGGCATGGCTTACCTGGTTGGCCTTTTCCTTACCACCATTAATCACGTGACTGCATTTACACACAGGAGCCCTGCAGAAGAGTCTGGATGGCTGCAAACAAGTCTTTAAAAGTCAGCCGCCTTTAATCTGCTAGGCAGAGCTCATGCAGCTTTGAGGCTTCATCCTGCAGCTGCTTAAAGGGATTTCTGAAGGGTTTGGAGCCTCCCAAAGTATCTTCCATAGGAAGCATCAGAAGTCCAGGCCTGCCCAAGGAAATGCTGCAACTTCAAAAACTTGTGGTTAAGCAGTTGAGAGGGTTGTAGTGGCTTAGCTTGAAGAAGTCAGCTTGTCAAACCCGAGCAGTGGTATCACCACGGACAGCAGGCGGGTTGTACTCTGCAGACCCCTAAGGGTGTCATTAATGGGGCTGTAAGCATCCCAGCATTGCACGATGTAACGACCTGTCTCTGGGAAGCGGACTTTCCTGTGTCAGCAAGCTCTTCTGAACAGATTTTGTATGTCTGGATATGACTGTTGGGATCTAGGAGGGGGTGAGGACAGACAGAGCTCGTGGCTGAAGGGCAGAGTTTTGTGTCAGACCCTAGGCTGCGTTCCCCCCTAATTGGATGTGAATGAATTTTAGGGGGAGCTGGAAAAACAGCTTCTACAGGCGAACCCAATCCTGGAGGCTTTCGGCAACGCAAAAACCGTCAAGAACGACAACTCCTCTCGCTTCGTAAGTAGAGGAGCCATATGGGCCTTTCTGGGACCGATCTGGGCACCCTGATGCTGAGTATCCCCCAAGAATGCAGTGCAGAGAGCTTCCGGGACTAAAGGACTAGAGACGGCCGAGGAAAACAGCGTTTGTTCCCTGTCCCGAGAGCTCCCGTCCTCACTCATTTATCAGTAATCACTAAGCACCCATTCCCAGTTTGGCACTTAACATTTGTGGTTTATCTAACTAGCATTCACTGAGCACCTACTACACGTCAGACACATGCAATACTCATTCATTCATTCAACAAAACGAATTGAGCACATAGTCTGTAACACATACATCTGTCCTCTACCAAATACTGAGTAAGCACCTGCTGCATACAATCATTCTGGTGGACACTTTTATGTGGACCATTCCCCACTTTTGCATTTGTTGAGTTGGTTTTTATTAAGCGTGTAGTACACACCTGGTACTGACCTACGCGCCAAGAATCACAGTGAATGATCCTGGTGTGTGGCTCTTGACACATGGAGGGATCTGCCTTGGGAACCAGCAGTCAGTGAGATGGGAGGTCACCATCCCAGGCATGCTTCCCAACTCCCAAGGGCATCCCTTTCTTGCTCAAGACTAATGGCTTGGAGGATGCAGAGGAAGTGTGGTAGAAGCCATAACCAGCAAGAATTGCCTTGATGTTCGAGGATGCCAGGCCTCCATCTTGCAATCTAGAGACTTAGTGAGAAAAGCAGTGGAAAGGATATGTCTGTCAAACAGAGTGAGAAGCAACTGCCGTTTCAGGGTACCCCTGGATGTATAGCTCTCAGGGGCAGGGGTCCATGAAAAGGCCCCTGAAGGGAGCTGTAGAGAATGCTCAGTGGTTAAGAGTACTTGATGCTTTTGCAGAGGGCCAGTCATGCCAAGCCACTTAACCTATGCCAGTCTCGGTTTCCCTGTCCGTCTCTTGGGAACAGCAATGGAGAACTTAGTTGTTTCATGAAACAAATGATGTTCCATGAATGGGTCACAGACCTGGGAGGTCTCCACTCAGAGGCTGGTTGCTGTGGCCTAACAGCAGGAGTGTGAAGCTCTGAGAATCTCTCCTGTTCCCACTGGCCCCCGATGCCTCCTCACCTGCCTGTGGTGTGGAGTCTGTGATGAACCTGGCCACACTGCCAACTTGTGCTTCTTTTGGCAGGGCAAGTTCATTCGCATCAACTTCGATGTCACCGGTTATATCGTGGGTGCCAACATCGAAACATGTATCCTTTGCTGAGTTTGGGTCTCATGAGGATGAGGGGGCACAGGAAAAATGCAGAATCCCCTTCCTTTCTGCAGACTCTTGGGTTCTTTCTGGAACAATCCTTCTTGGGTCCTTTGTAAGTCTTCAGGGAGCCCCTCAGGTCCTGGGTACACCTTCAGCAGCTGGCTTGGCACAGATGGATTAGTGAGTGGTTAGGATTTTGCGAGCTGAATCTCTGAGCTAGCCCTGAAACCCTTAACTACTCCCCAACCAGATCTGCTGGAAAAGTCTCGGGCAATTCGCCAGGCCAGGGATGAGAGAACGTTCCACATCTTTTACTATCTAATCGCTGGAGCCAAGGAAAAGATGAAAAGTGAGTGTCTGCCCTGTGATGAGTCTAGGGTCAATGACTGGGAAAGAGATGATGCTGGGGGAGGCAGGTATGCAGTTTCTCACTTCCTCCAGTGCATCAGTGTGGCCTCTAGTTATCCTCACCAGCTATGTGATGGGGTAGATGGCTATTAGTCATACATTAGAGCATTAACAGTTCAGATCTAATTACACAGTCTGTGCCTTTGAAGAAAGCATGACAATGACTTGTATGCCCATTTAGAAAACCTGCCAGGTGCTTGGTAGGGGGGCACATTCCTTTAATCACAGCATTCAAGAGACAGAAGCTAGGAAATCTTTATGGGTTTGAAGCCAGACTGGTCTACATACTGAGTTCCAGGCCAGCCAGGGATACATAATGAGATCCTATCTTTAAAAAGTACCTCTACATTTGGCTATTTGCTTTGGTTTGGTTTAGAGATCAGCACTTACTTTGTAGTCTGAGTGGCCCAGAAATTGCTGTGTATCCCAATTTCGTCTTGCATTTGTAATCCTTCCTCCTCAGCCTCTTAAGTGCTGAGCTTATAGACATGGCCTACAAAGCCATCCTCATATTTTGAGTTTAGAAGGAATTTGGAGGGGCAGTAAATTCAAGACTTTCCATTATACAGGTCTTGTTGTTGTTTTGTTTTGATACAGGGTTAACCTCAAACTCACTGCATAGCCAAAGCTGACTTTGAACTCCTGATTTGTACAACTTCCTTCCCTCTCTCCCTCCATTTTTTTCTTTTGACTCTAGGGATGGAGCTTTACACACACCAGCCAAGTCCTGTAAGATGAGCAAACAGACTTCTTCTTTAAGAGGCCAAATAGCCACTGACTACTGCTCTGCAGGGCACATAGATTCTGCTTAACTTTGCCATTGTGCAAAATCAACTGTCAGCAATACAACCCAACAGAGTAGATATGTTTCAATAAAACTTTGTAAGAAAAGAAACATGTTTTGTTCCTGGCCATGCAGGAATCAAATTCTTAGAAGAACATCAAAATTATAGCTAGGAAAGGACACACTGGCGAATATGGGTAGACAGTGGAATCCACATTCTGTGAGGACTGAGTTTGAAAATTGATGTCAACAACACAAACTTGGTTTCCATGTTTTTTGCCCCACAGTTGGTTACTTTAGATAAGAAGATTAGCAAAAGGGTAGACTGTGAAGCATACCTGTCATTTCAGCACCGGGAGGTGGCAGGATAGCAAAGTTGAGGCCATTGTGGGCTACATAAAAGAAGGAAGGGAAAAGTGAAGGAAGGGAGGGAGAGAGGGAGGGAGGGAGGAGGGAGATGTAGTAGATGTGGATGTTGATTCACCCAGTGTAGATGTTGGTTCAGGGCAGAGTGTCCTTTATTTTATTTGTTTATTCTTTTGTCTAATTAAATCTCTGGTTCTTAGCCTGAAGCCCTGGAGCCCTTGATTTACAATCTACTCTTAATCCTTGAACTGGAAGGCTTCAGCCTTCGTACAAGTCTAGAACCTTTAAAAGAAGGCTTCAGCCTTAGCCTTCAGAGACCTACTGCTGACAGCCACTCTGACTAGCTCCTGCACTCTTACTCTTCTGGTTCAACTCACTCTCTGTTCTGGGCTTCTTCTGCCGAGCTCTCCTGTGTCTCTGTGTCTCTCCCTGAGCTCTCACTGCTCCATCCTGCCTCTGTAACTGACTGCTTCAACTAACTGCTCTGTTACTCACTCCAGCCTCAGTTCTGTAACTCCTCCTCTGTAACTGACTCTTCAACTGACTCTGTTAACTGCTCTTAACTGACTCTTCATCCTGCTCTCAACTGACTCTTCTTACTGACCACTTCAACTAACTCTTCAACTGACTCCTCTTACTCCTATGTAACTCTCTTTAACTGAGCTGAGAGCCTGTCTTTTCTCCTGATAGTTGGGCATGACCTAACTCTGCAACTCTTCCTCTAACTAGTCACTTTTTCTGCCATTCACTCTGACTCATTTCAGATATCACTTCCTGTGTGGCACTGATTCTTTCTGAGTTCTGCTTCCTGTGTCTGCTTCCACAGTTTTCTGAATACTGGATTAAAGGTGTGTCTACATTCCATCCAGACCACACAGGCCTCTGAATGTAGCCCCTGGAATGTAGACTTTAGCTTTAATACAGGGCTATTCCTCTACAGGGAGGGAGGGAGGAGGAAGAGGGAAGAGAAAGACAAGGAGGAAAGGAAAATGGAAGGAAGAAAACATAAAAGGAAAGAGAAAGAAAATTACAAAAGGGATGTGATCAGCCCAGCCATGATCGGGCATTTTGTACAGACCAGCCACTAGGGAATATTGCCCCTTATTTCATTGCTCTTGAAGCTTGGCCTTCTGGAGCACCCAGTGTGAGAGGGATAAAGGGCACTGGGTAGGTGTTACTGTTAGGGTTTTTATTCCACTCAAACAGAGATGGAAAACTGCCTGGCATTCGGGAGTCCAGGAACCGCACAGCTCTGACAGCTCAGAAGAGGGGAAGGCTTCCCCAGCTGAGCTGGAGTGTTATAGTGTAACAAGTCCTCTCAGCTCCGCTCAGCTCTGAGGGGAGAAGCTTCCCCGGTGTTGCAGCTCTGAAGGGAAATATCCCCAGCTGAGCTGAGGTGTTCTGGCTCAGTTGAGCTGTTCTTCTTACTTCTGAAGCAGCTTTTGCATCCAGCTGCGCCCTCCCCACCCACTGTCAGTACAATCCAGAAGGCTGCTCTTTATACAGTGTCCCTGATGGGGCAGAGCCTCCCAGAGTGGCCTG
Organism: Cricetomys ansorgei; assembly: GCA_026225945.1. NCBI lineage: Eukaryota > Metazoa > Chordata > Mammalia > Rodentia > Nesomyidae > Cricetomys > Cricetomys ansorgei. Next base: position 866,441 of record JAMJFZ010004056.1, read on the forward strand.
CTATTAGTGGGATTTTTTTGCCCTTATTTGGCTAGTCTGGAGAGGGTTGAGGAGCCTAGCTTAGGGCCATGTGTGTTAGTTGGGGCTGCTTCTGTGCTGCTCTGCCCAGTTGGGGGACCCTACATCCAGTTGGGAGTGGGGTCCCTGATAGTCCTAGAGGGGAGCTTCCCTATGGGAGGGTCTCAAGTCCCAGAGCTCTCCAGCCTTGCAGAGCCAGAGTCCCACAAAGGGGAAATATGCTGGCTTTCCAGTAGTCCTCAATACCATTTGGGGCTCATGGTAGGCACAGGGGGTGGTGGCTGGGGGGCTGGGGTCCGAAGCAGGGTGGCAAGGGAGGCAGGCAGCAGGAGGAGCTAGGCTGTTGGGAAAAGTCAGATTTGCTCCATTGCAGAAACACAGATAGCTATGAGGTGCCATTTTGGGCCAGGGGCAGGCAGCCAGCAGCCCAGTCCTCACCTCAGTCCGCCTGCTGCTATGGCCACCTGCAGGGCCCACTATGAAGTAGTCCATGGCTGGCTATGGCAGCTTGACTGCTTGGCACCTGGAGGAGGCAGGGCCAGGAGGGTTAGGACTGGCAAAGGGGGTTGGGTTGAGGTGGAGCTCCCTCTACACTGAGGGGTTCCCAGAGCCCCTGCTTTGAACTGCTGAGGGGCACGGGGCCCAGGCCCTGCTCAGTAAGTATAGAGGGGTATGTGTGGGGCAGTGACCTCCACACATGCAGGAGCCTGGGGTTACAGGCTGCAGACTCCACATACTGCCTACAGCGCCCCTACAGTTACACTCCAGCAGCTCACAGTGGGGACCCCTGTGGGGTGGCTTGCAGAAGCTGGTTCTTCCCTCTGGATTTCCAGTGGCATTTTGCTCCATGCTATGCAGCAAACTTTCCCACAGCTGTCCCAGGGACAGCCAGAGACCATAGGAGATCTGGGGTCAATTGCATTTCTTCTGGTTTTTGCTGTTGTTCATTCGTTTGTTTGTTTTGCTTTGTTTTAGTCAGGAATCTCACTAAGATTCAGCCCAGGCTAGTGTGAAACTCACAGTAGTCCCCCTGCCTTGGCCTCTGAAGTACTGAGATTACAGACATGCACTATTACACCAGTGCTGTTTGTATTCTTGATGACAGAGCTGGGAAGAAGGAAAGTCTGAGAGGTTGGGATATCTGTAAATCTCTCCAAACCATGGATAATGATGGTGTTGGCAAAAGCCCAAGTCCATGTGACTAGCTCTGTGTTTCTCTGAACCCAGAAGCTTGAGTTACCTTGGTCTTGGGTCTGTTCAACCTCGGGTTTATCAGGTGGCTTCCAGGTGACCTGACCCATAAAAGACCTTGGATTAAAAAGAAAAGCACCCCCCTGATGTCACTCCAAATATCTCTAATTGGCTTGGAGGAGAACAGATGTGTTGGAAGTATAACAAAGGAGGAAAGAAAGAAAAGCAGGGATACATGGGCAGGATGAAAATTGAGCAGCAGAAGGGAAATGGAGCAGCTGAGTGTAACTTGGTGGGGTCACAGAGAGATGATGCACTGGGGGAAGCCCTTGCTGTACAAGCATGAGGCCCCGAGTTCCAGATCTGCTGAACCCATGTAAAGGCTGGCGTGTGCAGCAGCCTGCCTACGATCCCAGCATTCACAGGGTGGAAACAGGATCCCCAGATCAGCTACTCTAGCTGAATTTGTGAGCTCTGGGCTCAGTAAGAGAGCCTGCCTCGAAGAATAAGGGGTATGTGTGTGTGTGTGTGTGTGTGTGTGTGTGTGTGTGTGTGTGTAGGGGGTGGGGGATATTAAGAAAGACTTGATATCAATCTTAGGCCTTTACATACATACTCATACACATGTGCACATGTGCACACACATTTACATGCACATGAAAACACAAGTACACACTATATATGTAGATATGAGGGGGGAAGAATTGAGTTTTTACAGAATGATCTTTCTTTTCTTGAGACAATGTTGCTAAACTTCCTTCCCAGGGGAAACATATCCCTTCTTCTAAGGCCCCAGCTTTAAACAGAGGCATGTTCACTCTGGGAAACCAATGAGTCCGTTTGGCTTCCTTACCTCTGTAAGGAAAGTAAGAGGTCACATACAGGGGTGTGGATGTTCCTCCCCCAACAGGCCACAGCTGGAAAGCACACCCAGCAGGGATAAGAGCCCCTCTCTCCAAATCTTACTCGGCCTATGTACTATAGCACCTCCCCAAGGCCACATTCAATTAAGACAGAGTTACATGTTTTCATTCAACAGGGAGCAGCTTAAAAACTCTGGTAAGGGTCACCTGACTCTCCCCAGCCCTCCATGAAGGAATATAATCAGTCAACAAGCCTCACTGGGATGACTCTTTTGCAAAGAGATATAGCTGAACTCCCCAAGATTGTAGTTGCTTGGCTCAGAGGACACTCACTCCCAACAGTCTTCAGTCTGTAGACCAGACTTGAACTTGAGATTCCTCTGCCTCAGCCTTCACTATACTGGGCCTATAGGTTTGTACAGGCATGTACCAGCAAGCCTGGCACAAGCAAGTTTTATTAGATGTAATAATATAAACAAGGGGTTGGTGAATAGATTCACTAAAGGATCAGGTAGTAAACATCCTAAGTTTTGAAGACCCCGGTTTCTATTACAGCTGCTTGCTATTACAGTGGAGCATCTCACAAAGAAATGGAGGCAGCCATGTTTCAATAAAACTTTATTTACAAAAGCAACCAGTGGGCCAGATTTGTTAACCTTTGATAAAAGGCTTGTCTACTGATTCAACTAAAAATAATTGGAAGAAAAAGAAGGAAAGGTGAGAGCTAAGTCTTTATGTACCATAGCAGGAATTCAGCATATAAGACCTAAATTTAGCCAGGCAGTGGTGACACATTCCATCCAGCACTCAGGAGGCAGAGGCAGGCAGATCTCTGTGAGTTTGGGGCCAGCTGTTCTACAGAATGAGTTCCAGGACAGCCAGAGTTGCAACAGAGAAACTCTGTCTTGAAGTCCCCCCCGCCCCCCAAAAAAAGAACTAAATTTGATATGCTGAAATAGTTTGTTATACTCAGGGCAGGGCAGTACATAATACACTATTTAGGATATATAAATCTATTATTGTCCTAGTTTACTGTCTGTTGCTTTACGTAGTAATTTATTTTTAAATGCATGTGCACGTTTGATTTTGGATATAATCTAACATGTGGGTGAGATGGGCATGGTAGCACATGTCTAGAACCCTGGCACTGAGAAGGCAGTCAATACCAGCCTGGGCTACATAGTAAGAACCTGTTCCAAAACAAAACAAAAACCTGTGTGTGTGTGTGTGTGTGTGTGTGTGCGCGCGTGTGCATACATGTACATATACACAAATAAAAAGAGATGATCTAACTCTTTAACCTTGTTCCTGGAGCCAAAGGCTTTGGGAAATGCAGACTAGACACATTCCTTCCTGTATAGAAGCATTCCCATATTAAGGACTGTGGTTGAGAAGTGGAGACAAGGCTGGACTTTAGCTCATGGTACCCTGGCCAGTACACAATCTGTACCACTCACTTAGTCCTGGCTGGTGAGGAATGCACTTGATGACATATAGGAAGAGTTTTAACTACCCAAACCTTGAGAAAGGGAGAGAAATGATGACGTTCCAGACTGTTGCTGGGACCCTGTGTCGTTCTGAAGGTAGAGCATGTCTCCTTGCTCACTTCCCTCTCCTCTTTTCTCTTAGATGACCTGCTTTTGGAGAGCTTCAGTAGCTACACGTTTTTATCCAATGGCTTTGTGCCCATCCCAGCAGCACAGGATGATGAGATGTTCCAGGAGACGCTGGAGGCCATGTCTATCATGGGCTTCAGTGAGGAGGAACAGCTAGGTGAGTTTCATACTCTGTACATAGGACGCAGGATTTGTGTCTGTGGTGCAGATGGATTCCCTACTGGCACTCATCTGGTTGGTATGGATGGCTACTCTCTAAGGTCCCTATTTGTTGAGAGGAGGGAGAGAAGGAAAACAAAGAGAAGAAAAGTGAATCCTACCATCCGTGTCTTATTAGGCAAGTAGCTATTAGGCAAGTAAAGCTCTTTTGGTTGAAACTGACCCAAATTGACTTAAGCAAAAGGTGATTCACTCTGTGTTAGTTACTTCTGCTTCACTGAAGACATATCCGACAGGAACAACTTAAAGGAGGGAGGATTTATCTTGGCTCTTGGTTTCAGAGGGTCTTTGTCCATCATGGAGGGAAGGCATGGTAGAACTTTTCAGATCATGGCAGTGGGGATGTGTGGCAGAACTTCTTAAATCACAGCAGGCAGGAAGCACAGTGGAAAGGAACTGCTCCAATTGGCCTACTTCCATAGGCCCGACCCGATCTCCTAAAGGCTTTCAAAATAGAGCCATTAGCCAGGGACCAAGAGTTTGTAAGATAAGCCTATGGAGGATGGCCCAAAATCCAACCATGGCAGCTTCTATATTGGAAAACTCAAATGTGCTAGTTGCAGGTTCAGTAGGATCTAGATAATTTCTCTAGAAGCTGGTTTCTGCTCCTCCATCACTCAACACCACAGTCCCTATATAGGCTGTAGTTTTATTGACAGCAGTGTGGTTGTATCCCAGCTTTCTATAGCCTTCAGGTTTGTGACCAAAGTGTAGAGGGGCTCTCCCTCAAACAGTGGTATCTCACTAGCTTGGGTTGGTGGATCTAGGTGAGTGCGTGCATTTCCTGTGATGTTAGGACCATGGAACACGGAGGTCTGGGTGCTAAGAGCAGGCTCTTGGAGCTGAACACAGACACATCAGAGATGAATAAGGTACAGAAGATGGGAAAGAGGTGATTGAGACTTGGAGTCTGGGAGGCTCTTCCTGGGAGTGCAGCTGTGCGGATGGACTGCTGTTGGCCAACATCATCCCACACTTGGCCGTGAATGCCGTTTGGCTGCCGCTGGCTTCAGCACTATGACTGCAGAAACACTTTTCCTTCTGGTTAGGACACGCCCTAATTCAGAGTTAACCAGGCAGGACTGTGGTAGAGCCACCTCCCTTCCCACACCCTTTGGGGTCTCAGAATACCCAGTTGCTACAGTAAGGCCCACAGGATGGGCTGGTGCCTATTTCTACAGTCTAGAAAAAAAGTTCTTGGACAGAGTTGACAGACGGGTGTGTCTGTGGCTCTTGGCCATGGCCCCGCATCAGCAACCAAGGCCATGAACTCCCTAGCCCTCTTAGGGATGTGGGTCACTTTGGCTCCTAATCCGGTTTGTTATTGGTTTGTTTGTTTGGTTGGTTGGTTTTGGTTTTGGTTTGTTTTGGTTTGGTTTTGGTTTTTCAAGACAGGGTTTCTCTGTTGTAACTGGCTATCCTGGAACTCACTCTGTAGACCAGGCTGGCCTCAAACTCACAAGGATCTGTCTGCCTCTGCCTCTGCCTCTGCCTCTGCCTCTGCCTCTGCCTCTGCCTCTGCCTCTGCCTCTGCCTCTGCCTCTGCCTCCTGAGTACTGGGATTAAAGGTGTGTGCCACCACCGCCCAGTCTCTAATCCAGTTTTAAGAAAACACAAAGAGAGATTAAATGGGTCCCAATCATGTGCTTTTGTTTTCCCCTTAAGATGCCAAAATGTTCAATGTATTTCATTTAAATAGTGAAAGGAAAAAAAAACAACAGGCATAAGCTGAAATGGTGATTGATAAAAAGTTATTATCTGCCCCTGCAAATGGGAAAAGACGGGGCCATTTAAATTGTGCTCCCCTTCTCTTAATAAACAATTCAGTGTCCCACCCTGAAATTCTGGTCTGGCACTCGATCCTCAGCTCCCCTCTGGTACTCACTAATGTCCCTTCTAGACACACAGCCCTTGCCTGGAATCTGATAATACTGTACATTCTCCTGACTAATTTTTTTAGTGACTGGGTTTTTGGCAAGTGAAACTAGTTTTTAACTTAAGATAGTTTCCTATGAAAATAAACTTGAGGAAAAAGAATGAAGAAAATGTAAAACTGAGCCAGGTGTGGTGGTACACACCTTTAATCCTAGCACTTGGGAGGCAGAAGCAGGCAAATCTCTTAAATTTGAGGCTAGTCTGGTCACAGAGAGTTCTAAGACAGCCAGGGCTACACAGAAAAACTTTGTTTTGAAAAACCAAAAAAAAAATTTGAAAAGAAAATGTAAAGGAAAAAGTTAAGTCAATGATGGAGCAGACAGGACACAGACGAAACAAGAGTTAGTTACTCTGCACTGCCTTCTATGACGGTACATGCCTGTAAACACAGCATCTAGGAGGGAGGGGTAGGAGGATGGAGCTTGAGATCAGCCTGAGTTAAGCAGTGAGATCTGTTTGAAGGTAGAAAAAATGTGCAAATAATGAACGCCCATGAGACACAGACTTAAGCCAGCATGCACACTAAGTCTAGTTACAAACTTAGAGGTACTGCCAACCCTGCTGCCAGTAGATCAGAGGAGGCCCATCTCCAGCTAGAGCATCAGGAGCTGTAAGGGATCAAGATGTCCTCTGCTGTGCTGATCAGAGCAGCTGTAGAACCATCAGAACCCTCCGGGTATTCTCAGTTCTGTGAAAGGAAGGGATTCATGGGTCACACAAACAGCCAGTCAGTCAGTGGGTGGGACAGTAACAGTGGCACGCTGGCTGCATTTAGGTGCTATGTTATTTAGCCCTACGACAATCAACTTTATAGGATGTAGAGTGAAGCTTTGCCAAGGAAAAGCCCCTCCTGCTGTGGTTGCGTGCCGCTTGGACTTCTGGGAGCAGCTTGGAGGGAGGTATATAAGAGGGACAGTGACAGTTGAAAGGGAGTTAACAGCAGCTGAGTTAAGAGTTACAGCAGAGTTACAGCACAGTGCTCTAGTACAGAGAAAGAGAGAGCACAAAAGCTGACGATAGGGAAGCAGGGAAGCAGGAATAAGGCTCTGATAAAATGAACTAACTGGGGTTTTAGAAAAGTTACAATTTAGATCTTTCTCAGTAATTTTCCTGCTGGGAGAAGCTGAACCAGAGTGGGTAAGAGTTAGTCAGTTCCCCAGGCTTAGACAGACAACCAGAAAAGGCTAAATTGTCAGTGAGAAAAGTAACAGCAGCTTTTGAGAACCCAGGCTCAAAAGGCAAAAACAGCCAAACCCTCACCGCCATTAACAAGAAAAACTGTTACATTTTGAATACATTTTCAAAAACCTTTTACAATATGGCAGATGCCTTTGACACTCTTCAGTTGGTAAAACAGAGCTCTGCCCAGAGAGACTGATATCTCATTTGAGGTCACACAGCTGCTAAGAACAGGGCCAAAATGGGAGCCCTTGCAGTTGGCTCTTAGCCCCTGCACATCCTTCCAGGGACTATAATCATGATCCAACTTCAACCATTTACAACTAATACCACTCCACATCCCATCTGTATTAATGATGCCTGAACATTTTAATGTGTAGGGTAGAATTTTATTACAGACATATTAAATGCTGTGAGCTTGTCACAAGCAGCAATCTATAAAATCACCAATTTTATGCCCTGATTACAAAAATGTTAATAAATTTGAGTGAATGCCTAACAAGAAAAAGTATGTTTTTAAACATAATTTTTAAGCCATGTCTTGCAAAGTTGTCCATGCTGGCCTGGAGTTCTCAATGTTTCTGCTTCAGCCTCCCAGTGCTGGGATTATAGGGGTACCACCACGCCCAGCAAAAAAAAAAACAAGAAGGTTTTGACCATATATTCACGGGGGTGAGGGTGGGGTCCTCCCATAATGTACTTGTGTAGGTCAGAGAGCATGTCAGACACTCAGACTTTACCTGCTGAGTCACCTCTCTGGCCCCAAACTCAGTTAATTAATTAATTGATTGACTGATTGATGATTGATTAATTTAGGGTTTTTGAGACAGGGTTTCTCTGTTGTAACTCTGACTGTCCTGGAACTTACTATGTAGACCAGGCTAGCCTCTAATTCACAGAGATCCACCTGCCTCTGCCTCCTGAGGGGATCAAAGGTGTACGCAACCAGCACCAGGCTCCAAACTCGGTTTTTAAAATTGGCTCCCGGCATGGGTGAATTTCACATTTAAATTTTGGTTTATATGGTCCTTGAAAAAAATCAGTTCTGATAACTCTGGTACCTTTCTTTCCCCTGTGGAAAAGATGATTGGTAGAGTATGTACCTATTGCCACCTTAAGTGGAGTTATTGTCCCTTGAGGCCTCCTGGATCGTAAGTCTGTCGAAATCATTGTGACCAAAGATTCTCCAGGAAGAATGACTTGACTCCCCCACCTCACCCCTACCCCCATCCACCCCCACAGCGGACGCTTAGCAAGGTCTGGAAACATTGTTTTGGTTGTCCCAGCGCCTTTAGAGGTGGGCACTGCTGCCATCTACTGGTGCATGATGGGAATGAAGCTGAATATGCAGGGTTGCCTCAGGCCCAAGAATTTCTGCCCTGAATCCAGCCAGGCTGAGCTGGAGTTAAACAGCTCCCCCGCTCTGTAGGCACTCTGGCAATACTTAGGTTAGGCTTGCACTTTTGAGAACCACAAGGCCAGCACTTCCTAGTTTACAAAGTTTTGTTTGTGGGTATCAGTATAAAAGAGAGCATCCTTAACAAATGTCCTGTCCACAGCAGCTTGGGGAGAAGCGGGTATGTGGGTACGTGAACAGTTAGCAACAGGATCTTCCTCCTCCTGACTGGGTCTAGGCCTTGTGGTATGAGGGCAGCTGATTGAAGGAGCTGAAACCCATGGTTTAGCCTGGGAGCCAAAGAAAGGTTTTCCAGGAATTTCTAGGCTTTGTTCTTGGGACATGGTAACATCTTTGTGACTGATTCCACAGTTCAATTAGGCCCAGTGTTGGCACTGATCAGTGTTACACCCTCCATTCTTTACCCACTTATCTCCCTCCACTCTCCATCCATTCATCTGCCCATCCTCCATCTACCCATCTATCTATCGTTCATCTACTCGTCCACCCTCCCTCCATCCACTCATCCGCACTCCATCTATTCATCTTTAATCCATCCAGGCATCTTTCATCCATCCATCCATGCATCTCCACTCAGATATCCAGCCTCTATCCATTTATCCATTCAGCCTCCTGCCTCCATCCATCCATCTACCACCCTTCCTCCATCCGTCTGTCCTTTCTTCGATAATAGTCAGCGAGCAACATTTGGTCCCCGCTACATAGAGAAATCCCATGTGATATGAGGTTTTCAGCAACTTCCTGGCAGTGCCCAGCTCCCACATCCAGGCATCTTGCCCTGCAAACCTGGGACTCGGGCAGTTTGGCTCTTGTCAAGATGCAGGAACTCAGAACTGGGTCTGCAGAGCGGTAACATTGGTTGACTCCTGGTGTCCGGTGATTAGATTGCCAGACTCCAGAATATTTTGGGTTGCTAAACTGTCTAATCTACTCTTCTCTCCCTACTTCAGCTATCTTGAAAGTGGTATCATCCGTCCTTCAGCTTGGAAACATTGTCTTTAAAAAAGAACGAAACACAGACCAGGCGTCCATGCCCGATAATACAGGTACTTGTCAGCTGTCCCAGGAGAGGGAGGGCAGGTCCCACTCGGGCACTGACTGTGTGGGTGTCCCCTTTACCCATGCTGCAGATGGCAGTCAGCTGTGGTCTAAAAGCACAGGGCAACACAGGAGGGAGTTCGAGAGAGAAAGGCAACCTTTATGTGACTTATTATAATATCCTGTTACAATCATGTCATTTATCGTTGCTGTCCTTGTTACTTTGTTAGTAGTAGTTCTTTCCCAGACAAGACCTCACTGTGTAGCCCAGGCTGGCCTGGAACCCCCAGTTCTTCTGCTTCAGTCTCCAAGTGCCGGCACCTATCTATTCTCTTTGGTGGCAGAACGCAAATGTTCATTTTTCTCACGCAGCTGCTCAGAAAGTTTGCCACCTCGTGGGGATTAATGTGACAGATTTCACCAGGGCCATCCTGACCCCACGGATCAAAGTCGGACGGGATGTGGTACAGAAAGCTCAGACCAAGGAACAGGTAATGATGCTGTGGCTGTTTATGCTGCAAGCCTTTTATCCGTTTACCCATCCGACCACCTGTCATCCACACACGCGCCATCTACCTACTCATCTGCTCACCATCCATCTGCCTACCACCCGACTAGCTACTCCTCATCACCTTTACCATCTCCTTTGCCATCTACCTGTCCATCCGACCATCCATCCACCTAGCCACCATCCATTCATTATCCACCACCTATCTGCCCTCCCGTTGATCTACACACTGACTCGACAATCCGCCCATCCGCTCACCTGCCCGCTCACCCATCCATCCACTCACCTGCCCGCTCACCCATCCATCCGCTCACCTGCCCGCTCACCCATCCATCTGCTTGCCCATGAAGCACTCTCTACCAACCCACTCACCTATCAGCCATCCATCTACCATTACTCTACCTATCCATCTGTTCCTCTGTTCATCCATCCATCCATTCACCCCTTTATCCTCCCTCTATCCAGTACTAAAGTATCTGCAGTCCCTTGCTAGCTTTCGAGGACACTGCTAACTGAAAGCGGAGTCCCTCACACATCACTGACCTTAGAGACCTGACCTATGGAAACATCTGTGTATATTTTCAAGAAGCAGGACTGACAGCCTTTAATTGATCCTGGGAACAGGCCACACATGCTTCTAGGGGCGGTGTTTCATTATCCATCCAGTCCTCCCCTCAGACCACTCTTTGTGCCACTCGCCTGCTGCCAATGTCCATGTTTCCTTCTCTGCCCCTGCAGGCTGACTTCGCCATTGAAGCCTTAGCCAAGGCCACCTATGAGCGCCTTTTCCGCTGGATTCTCAGCCGTGTGAACAAAGCCTTGGACAAGACCCACCGGCAGGGGGCTTCCTTCCTGGGGATCCTGGATATCGCTGGGTTTGAGATCTTTGAGGTATTGTCATGGTCCTGGGTCTTCTGGGATGGGATTCTGAGACATTATTATTTTGAAGAGAGGCATACAGATAGGCACTATAGGTCTGAAGCTATCTGGGTCAGGTTACAATTGAGCGTATAAGAGACAAAAATCCACTAGGGAATGTATTAACCAGCAAAACTGAATACAGTAGGCAGGACCTACCTGCTCTGCTTACCACCACACTGGCTCATCTCCAATAGCTCTCCCCTTGTGGTGAAAAGATGGTGCCAGAGCTACAGACTGTCACTTAGCAATCTTAGAAAAAAAAGAGCATCTCATTTCTAAGACCTTCAACCCAAACCTTGAAGTAGAAGTCACACTGGTTCCTGCTCACTTGAGTGGAGCCAACAGATCACCTCCGAGCCAAGCACCGAGTTCAAGTTCTTACCGCATTCCATGTAGTGTATGCAGAGCTCCTGGGCCCCACTCCCATGAGCTGGAGGGAATTTCTCAGAGAAAGAGAAACAGGCTGACAGATGTATCAAAGAGGTCTACTGTGGGATCACCCCGTCAGCTTCCCTGTCTGCAAAATTGTGAGGAGACCATGCCTGATATGGTCAGTCCATCTATAGACAGATCACGAGAAGGTAGGGAAAGTGAGTGCCTTGTGGTATGGGTACTGTTCACTTTTGCCAGCCATAGTGGGCTTTACACAGTCTTAGTTGAGTCTCATACCGCTCTGGGTGCTGAGGTGGTGGGAGGGGCTCTTGAGGCCCAGGCCGTGGAACTTCCTGTGGCTGAGCTCCCTGCCCTGTGACTTCACGCAGCTCAGCTGTCTTCCCTCTCCGTTGCATATCTACAGGTAAACTCCTTCGAGCAGCTGTGCATCAACTACACCAACGAGAAGCTGCAGCAGCTGTTCAACCACACCATGTTCATCCTGGAACAAGAAGAGTACCAGCGAGAGGGCATCGAGTGGAACTTCATCGACTTCGGCCTGGACCTGCAGCCTTGCATTGAGCTGATTGAGCGGCCGGTGAGAAACTGGCACCGTGCATGCATGGCCCATTTGCAGACACCTAATTGGAGCATGCTTTCCACGTGGGCAGTGTCTCTGGGCAAGTCCTGGAAGGCTATAAATGGAATCTTTGGGAGCTAGGCCATTTTCTATTAACCCATGTTTATAATCAAAGTTGTTTGTTTTGGTTTGGTTTTGGTTTTTCTTTTTTTTAACACCACCCCTCCACACTTGTGAGCCAACTCACTTGGAACTCAGTATGTAGACTACGCTAGCCTCAAACCTTAGGAATCCTCCTGCCTTAGCCCTCAAGTGTTGAGATTAGTCGTGCTGGTACTCAGCAAAATAACTATTTTAGCAATTCTGGGGCGGCAAATCCAGGACCTTGCCCGTGCTAGGTAAGTGCTTTATCACTTTAAAGTTTAAAGATGTTTTTATTGGCATATATTATCTTCTTATTTTAATTTTTCTCCTCTCATACAACTTATAGAATATATCCTGGCCCCCTTCCTCTCCTCCCTCCACCCCCATCTCCTCCCATCTACTCCTATCACCACCCACTAATGTCCCCTTCTCCCCAGAAAAGAACTGTTCCCCCAGGTTACAGCACAATGGGGCATGGCATAGCAGGACAGAACGAAGCCAGGCACCAATCCCTACATCAAGGGTGAGCCAGGGAGCCCGGCAGGAGAAAAAGGGTCTCAAGGGCTGGTAAAATGGTCAGAGACACCCCACTCCAGCCTGTAGGAGTTTTTCAAGGACACCAATCTAGACAGCTGTGTGATGTATTTAGGGGATCCTACAGGTTCTGCGTCTATGGCTTCAGTCTCTGTGGGTCCCTAAGAGTGCTAGTCCATTGACAATGTGGGGCTTGTTCTCCTGGTGTCCTCAGCCCCTCTGGTTTCCACAATCCCTCCCCTCCCTCTTCTGTGGGGTTCTCCAATCTCTGCATGATGTTTGGCCCTGAACCTCTCCAGATGCTCCTCTCAGCTGCTGAGGGGGGATCTCTGGTGAAGACTGGGTTAGGTACCCATCTATGGACAGGACATGACATCATTAAAAATCACCTCTAGGTTATCCAGTCTCTAGTTCCTGGCCTGTCCTGCAGTTCAAGCAGGGGTTCCCTCCTTTGGCATGGTGTTCTGCCTTTCAATTGTCAATAAGAATCTTACAGGGCAGATAGGCCGTAAGTCAGAGGTTTTGTGGCTGGGATGGTGTCCCAGTCTCACCACTGGAAACCATGTCTGGCCACAGGAAATGGCTGTTCAGGCTCCCTATCCCTGATTACTAGGGATCCTTGCTAGAGTCTCCCTCATAGATTCCTGTGAGTTTCCACTGCACTAGTTCTCCCAATCGTTCTCTAATTGTCTCCCAATTCTTATCATCTCTCCATATATTTTCTCCCTCTGTTCCTCTCCTCCTCCTGGTCCCCTCTGCTCCCATTCTCATCCTCCACCAACCCACCTGCATCCTCTGTTCAATTTCCACTCTACCGGGAAGATCCCTGTGCTCCAACTGGGGCCCTTCTTGTTGCATGTTTTTTCTGTCTGTGGATACTAGTACCTTTCTCCTTTGCTTAGCAGTTAGTATCCACATTTAAGTGAGTACATACCATGTTTTTCTTTCTGTAATTGGGTTACCTCACTCAGGATGAAATTTTCTTTGAGTCAGGGTCTCATTGTGGCCCAGGATGGCCTCAGACTCACTATGAAGTTGACGATGACCTTGAACTTCTGATCTTCCTGCCTCTAACTCCCAAGTGCTGGGATTGTAGGCATGCACCACCACACTTGCTGATTCACGATAATGATAATCCTCCTGTCTCAGCATTCCTGTGCTAGGATTGGATTAGGGTACAATTTCCCCAGTCTTTATCTTGCTCTCTTCTGCTCATTCATTCCCAAAGAGTCTGTGCTTTGTCCACTGTTGTACCCCAAACATCTAGAGCCATAGTAGGTGAACAGTCACTGTGTGCTTGACCTTTTCTTTAAGGGTTGGGCTGTAACTATAAACAAGATGGGCATGGACTCTCATCTCCTGGAAGAGCCAGTGGTGAAATCAAACTGACTCTCCTGGAAAGGCACTATAGAGGACAATCAGGAAATGGCTCTGAGAGGCTGAGTCCTCAAATTGGAGATAGTCCACAGGGTAAATGGTACACACCTCCACCTTAGTTTAGACCCTCTCAAAAACAAGGAAAAGTTTTGCTAAAAGGGATCCTGGGTAAATTCATAAGGAATCAAAGCAACAGATCCATTTGAAATTCTCGTTTAATCTTAGCTGGGTATGGTGGCTCACGAATATAATCCCAGTACTCAGGAGGATGAGGCAGGAGGATTGAGTCTAGTGTTGACTGATAGTGAGTTCTAACAGTATGGAATACAGTGTAAAGCTGTGTCTCAAACAAAACAAAGCCAACAAAACAAGTGGGACTATAGCTCAATGGTAGAGGGCTTGTCTAGCTGGCTCTAGGCCCTGAGTTCCATCCCCACTCAAGGTGAAGAGGGAAATGCAATCTGTGTAATGTTTGTATGCTGCCCAGTATGGAAAGCAGCAAGCATTGTGTCCTGTTAGTTACTGTTCTCAATCCCTCAAGCTGTCTATTGACTGGAGGGTAATGGTTTTGACAGATTTAAGGGTGGCAGAAAGAGGCCATGGATTAACCTTTGATCTAAGCAAAATGCAGTAGCCATGACAGGAGGACTTCTGTGTGTGACCTCTCTCCTTTTGGAGGGGGGAATAATTTTTTGAGATAGGTTCTCATGTAGCTCAGTCTGGCCTTGAAAGTGTTTGTAGCTAAGGCTAGCACTGAACTCCCAATCCTCCTTGCTCCATTTCTGACGTGTCAGGATTCCAGACCTGTGCAACCACACCTGGCTGTGTGTCCAGTATCGGATGGTTGGTCCTTCCTGGTGAGCCTGGGGTCCTCCTGCCTGGTGGTAACTCTACCCTCCTGTGTTCCCTAGAACAACCCTCCAGGTGTACTGGCCCTGCTGGACGAGGAGTGCTGGTTCCCCAAAGCTACCGACAAGTCTTTTGTGGAGAAACTGTGCTCAGAGCAGGGGAACCACCCCAAATTTCAGAAGCCCAAGCAGCTAAAGGACAAAACCGAGTTCTCCATCATCCACTATGCTGGGAAGGTACAAGACAAGTCTTAAGGGGTTCTCTGTCCCAAGGGTTCTTGGGTGGGTCCTCTCAGCAAGGGTGCTTCAGCAATGGCTGTATCCTCCAAAGACTTGTAGCAAGAGAGTTCCCGGTTAGGAGCTCTGTATGACTTACCTAAGCATCTGTCATGGGTGGGACTGAGCATCTTTGATATATATCAACTGTGGTGGCCAGGCTATTCTTCCCTGGGTAAACTTGCTCCAAATACGCTTGCTCCATGGCAAATCCAACAGGCAAAGCCCCTGGAGTGAGGGAGCCAGTGACTCTTCTCTAGCCTCACAGACATCCCTGTCATTACCCTTGTGCTCCATCTGGAGGAATCTGTGCTAGCTGACATCATCATCATCATCATCATCATCATCATCATCATCATCATCATCAGTCAACACTGTCATTATCATCACCATCATCATCTTGGGTATTAGCATGTCCTGAAAAACATAGAAAAGCCACAGCTGGCCTTTGCTGGCACTGCACATGGCGCACAGACACACCCAGGCAAAGCACCCATACTTATAAAATAAATAAATCTTAAAAAGAAAATAAAAGAAAAGCCATGGCTTGTTATGTATTGCAGAATTATTTTATTCATCCTTCTAATATCTCCATTACATCATGGGAACAGGCAATGCCCCATCCAAACAAAGACTTGGTAAACTGCAGGCCAAGGACTATATCTGGCCCACTGCTTGTTTCTACCAATACGGATTTAAGGGAACACAGCCAGGCCCATTTGTCTCTATAAGATCTCTGGTTTCTTTGATATTATAAGAGCATAGTTGAGCCACCGTGACAGAGACTGTGTGGCCCACCAAGCCAAAAATATTTACACTCTGACCTCCTTGCCAAAAATGTTTCTTGCCTCCTACTGTATATTGAATGCAGCTTACGTTCCTTTAAGCAAATATGGGTAACACTTTTCCCAGGCTCCTACATGTCTCTTTTCTAGTCTTCTCATGGATCAGGCCTAGCCACCACCCAACAACACGCATCCCGTCATAATCCACGAGAGCTCTGTTGCCAGCTCATTCTGTGTTGTAGTCATAGTCATTAAAGTTGGGCATTAAGCAAGTCAGGAATTTTAAAAGCCTCAGTGTCTTTTTCTGTATATCCATGTATCAAAACCTCCAAGCTAGCAGGCTAGGGATGTCACTCAGTGATAGAACACCTGCCTGCTATGAAGGTCAGCTAGTCTTAAATCTTGAATCATCTGGAAGAGAGTCTCAACTGAGGAATTACCTAGGTCAGCTTGGCCTGTGGGCATGGTGGGCTGGGGATAATTGTATTTGGTTATTAAGGTACAAAGACCTACCCTGAGTATGGGTGGTACCATCTCATGGACTGGGCTAGGACAGGAGAAGGATAGGTCCAGAGGCTGGAAGAATGGGTACATCGCTTCTCTGTGCCCTTCTCTAGGTCAGGGGGTTTTATCACAGCAACAAAAAGCAAACTAGATCACCTACCGGGCTTGACATCCTAGGTTCAATTCCCAGCACTACAACAAAGTACAGAAAGTAAACCCTATTCATCAGACAGTGGGGAAGGACCCCTACGCTGGACTCAACAGTGAGGATTTCCGTCAAGCTTCCTGGAGTAGTGGGGAGAATGGGGTGTCTGAGACATCTTTTGTCACCATTACCTCCCTTGGCCATTTCCGGGGCTTGGTGTGAGACTCTGGCAAAAGGCAGCTCCTCCAAGGCTCTATGAACTGGCAAGAGGCTTTTCTGGCACTGGTTTACCACTGGTGAAGTCCTACTGTGTGCAGGGTCCCTGAAGATTCTGACCTATTGGTTTCTTTCTTGGTGTTGGTAGAGACCTGTCATGGCAGCCTCAAAAATGTCATTTCCCATCTGATGTTTAGAGGAGTGAGAGGAAAGCTAGGAGGCTGTGGGCCTTGGGGTGGGCACCTGACACAGGGAGCCTGACGACAGGGTGGCTTTTGCCAGGTGGACTATAATGCGAGCGCCTGGCTGACCAAGAACATGGACCCGCTAAATGACAACGTGACCTCACTCCTCAATGCCTCCTCTGACAAGTTTGTGGCCGACCTGTGGAAGGACGGTAAGCCCTTCCTGCTCTGGACGCAGCTGTGAGCCAGCAGCCTGAACACCTCAGACCTACTGACCTGGTCCCTCCATCTGCTCCAGACTGGGAGACCCTGGGGTCTGGGAGAAGACCAGACTGCCGCATGCTAATATGACCACATTGAAGCAGTCTGGTCCACATAACACACAGCGCTCCCCTCAGAGGGAGGAAGAGTTTACTTTTAGCCAGGTGTGGGTGACTGCAGCTGGAGCACAGACCCAGGATACCCCAGAGGGCATGCTTCAATGTGGAAATTAATGTCCTAGAACGAAGGAAGTCATAGATCAAGGAGATCTTTTAAGGACTCTGGTGGGGGCATCAGGCAGGTAGGGAAACCACTGCTATAGCTTCAAATGCTGCCTGATAACATTCTTAGCTTTGGGGTCAGTGGAAGTTGGTGGTCTGTTAAGACAGCACCAAATATTTCATGTGACAGTCAGATTAATATTAAGTTAATATTAATTAATACTAAGGCACAGAGGTAGCCAATGAATGGCCATTTAGGGGCTAAAGATGAACCAAGATAATTTGGCTCTGGAGCTACATTCCAGCAACATTCCAACTCTTCATAAGTACCAATCTGTCAGCCTTGTAGAATCTTTAACATAAACCTACCTTTTTTCTCTGGAAAATTTCAGTTCACAGCCTCTTTCTGAATGAGGGACGCTGAGCTCCTCCATCCCATTTCTGGACTCAACAAGAAGTCACAGTGTCAGGGCCCAGGAAGTGATGTGACTAGGCATGATGAGGCAGTCCCAATCTGAATTCAGAAGGACTGCATGTCACAGAGTCTTGCCTCTGACACATACGACCTGTGACCTTGGACATATGACCTGTGACCTTGGACATGTTGCCAAACTTTGTTAAGCTCGGACATCCTGATTTGTAAACTGGGTCAATGCTACTTCTTGCTTGCCCTGGGAGTTTTGTGAGTTTCTCACCAGTGGTGCTCATCCTTGACCAGGGCCCTGTTAAAGCCCAGGCTGGGGCCAGAGCCTGCACAGAGGAAGCTCTGGCTCCATCCAGCACTACATCAACCGTGCAGGATGCTAGCACCCACTGGGCTGCCAGGCGCTTCTCATTCCATTCTAAAGAAGACAGAGCACCTGCCCAAAGCAAACGCTCCTCTGTGCTAATATTACCCACCAAAGGCCTGGTCTGTCGAGTACCTACCAGCGTGCCCAGTTCCTCCTCCTCAGAGCACTTGCTGTATCTTCTACCCAGACTGTTCTTTCATTGGATACCTACATATGCTGCATGTAGAAAGGCAATGGACCACCATACCTCTGTGGTTACTCCTTTCTTTCTGTGTACGCTCAGAGATCGGCTTCTCAGACAGACTCTCCCCATCACCCTAAGGAAGTCACTTCTCCTCCTCTTCCTCTTGTTTCTCCCATCCTCTTCTCTCCCTTTTTCTCTTGTCTTTTTCCCACTCCTTCCCTCTTTTCCCAAAGATAAAGATCCTTGATTTTTCTAAGCACACCTCACCACCTGATATAGTACACTCCATTGTCTGTCTCCTTCTGTAAATATTGGTGACCTATGAGCGGAGGTGGGCAGGGTCTTTGGTGTGCTTAGGGCCCATGCATGGTCAGTTCTCAGCAAATCCTTGAGGGTAGAGGAAGCACTGAGGCTGTTGTGGAGCTGAGGGCTCCACATTCCATCCTTAGGAGTTAGATACTTCTATTGTTGCCATTCTTAAGAAAGGGAAACTAAAGCACAGCATGGAACCAGGGCCAGGATACCCAGTGAGTTAGTACCAAGAATGAAACCGGCTCCTTTGGTCTCTGTGACAAGAACAGATATTGGTTCATCTGGACACTCAGCCGCTCCCAAGGACACCCAAATTGACACTTCTTAGAGGTCCTTTCCCCAGCTTTTACCCCTGTGAGAGGTGGAAGCACCGACCATCAAAGGGAAAGATGGGAGATTGGTACCCCTAAATGGGGTCTGGAGTCCCCCATAGATTATCACCTGCACAAAACACTTCCCTTGACTGCCATTTTCACAGCTTGCTCCTCTGGCTGGTGGCAGAGGGGCAGGACTCCTGCAGGGCCCAGAGGCTGATCTCACCCTTCATTTACCCCACAGTGGACCGAATTGTGGGGCTGGACCAGATGGCCAAGATGACTGAGAGCTCGCTGCCCAGTGCCTCCAAAACCAAGAAGGGCATGTTCCGCACAGTGGGCCAGCTCTACAAAGAACAGCTGGGGAAGCTGATGACCACGCTTCGCAACACGACACCCAACTTTGTGCGCTGCATCATTCCCAACCATGAGAAGAGGGTGAGGCACACCACCGCTCCTGCAGCCTGGAGCTCCTGCCTATGGGATAGAGTTGGGGGAAAACCAGAAGGCAACAGGCAAGCTAACGAGGTGGAGAGGCAGAAAGAGAGGTCTGACCTTGGTTCCTGCCCTGAGCACTCTCAAGGGAAGCCTGCATCCAACATGTGGAAAGTTGTCTGGACCTAGGGCCTGAAATCAAAGGAAGGCAAAAGAGAAAGGGACTCGCTCCAGAGACTATTCAAAACATCATAGGTGCTGAAGCTGTGGGAGACCACAGGGACCTTGACACACAGGCTAGATATGATAATTAGGAAGGTGACAAAAGTCTGGGGTGTCTTTGCCTCAAGAACCTCAGGAATGGGTGGTGGGCTGGGGGCGTGGCTCAGTGGGTAAAGGCTCCTGCTGATGAGGCTGATGGCCTGAGTTTCGTCCCTGGGACCCACATGGTAGATGGAAAGAACTGAATCCCACAGGATGTCCTCTGACCTCCATGTATGCACCATGACACGCCTGTGCCCACACCTCACACCCCACATACATATGTGCCATAAATAAATAAGTAAATGTCATTTAAAAAGGAATGAGGGGCGTCAACCTGATGATGTGCGTAGTGGGTGTGAGTGTGTTTGGAGGCATTTTAGGCCAAAGGCTTTGGGGTAAGAAGAAGTATAGATGTGAGAAATTAAAGGCCTAGGCAAGAAAACTGTAGCTCAGTCGTTTCATGTTGGTTTTGTGTGCGTGTGTGTGTACATACCTATGGGTATGGGGTACACATGCACAGTGTATTTGTAGAGGTCAGAAGACAAGCTCTGATGTCGCTCCTCAGATACTGTCCACTTCTGTGTGGGCAGATTACTGGCCACATAGGTTTCACCACACTGGACAGTTTAGCTGGTCTATGAGCTTTTTGTGATCCTTCTGTCTCTGCCTCCCATTTTACAATTCTAGGATTACAGGCGCACGCCATTGTGCCCAGCTTTTGACATGGGTTCTTGGGATTTGAATTCAGGCACTTACAAAGCAGGCACTGCAGCCATCCACCCAGCTCCCTTGTTTCTTATTGATGTGTGATGAGGTAGGGATGGGACTGGACTAGATGATGGACTTCCTTTTATGATGACTAGAGGCCATGTCTATAGGAGGCCACTGAAGGAGTTTAAGCACTAGGTCATAATAGGAATTGTATTTTGGATCAAATAGGAGCTAGAAGGGGCAGGCGGGGAGGTGACCAAGTTGGAAGGTGCTGTGGTTGTCTGGATAAAGAAGACAGACAATGGCATGAAAAAGTAGGTTGAGGGGGTGGATGGCTCAACCATTTAAAATGCTTGCCACCCAAGAGGGTTCTACCAAGAGGGACTTGGAACCCCATAAACCCACAGAAATGTTAGCTGTGTATGGTGGCCCACTTTTAACTTCAATCTCAGGACACAGAGACAGGAGATCCCAGAACAATTCAGCCAAGAGAAGAGCAGCACTAGTGAACTTTGAGTTTGAGCGAATGAAGGAATGCCTCAATACATAAGATAAAAAAGTGATTGAGGATGATTTCTGACACCGACTTTGGACCTCCTCATGTGCGCGCACACACACATCACACGCATCACACACTATCACATAACATGTGCACACACATTCACACGTTTGCTCTCATAGACGTACAAAAAGATGAATGCACACACATGGGCACCACATCTACTTTTAAAAAAGACACTTACTGTGGAAGACTTGGGAGATAAGAACTCTGGGGTGGCGATGGCCAGGAAGTGAGGGAGAAGGTAATGAGGGAGAAAGCCCTAGTTTCTAGCCACGGAATGCTAGCACCACCAAGTGCAATGGGAATTGTGGGACAAATACTGACAAAGAGCGTGTGAAAACCCAAAGATGTCAACAGGGGACACTGCCCCTCAGGTAAGCCCTGTGAAGACCCCCATAGACTGCCAGGTATGTTTCCCTGCCCTGAGGTCTGGGGATTGCTGCCGCAGTGGTCACGGGCCTCTTCTGCTTCCACAGTCCGGCAAGCTGGATGCATTCCTGGTGCTGGAGCAGCTGCGATGCAATGGTGTGCTGGAAGGCATTCGAATCTGCCGTCAGGGTTTCCCCAACAGGATTGTCTTCCAAGAGTTCCGGCAACGGTGAGCCTGCTGGGGTTGGTGGGGCAGTGAGGAGTGAACCTTCAAGAAAGCATGAATGATGGAGATGTGTTGGGTGACTTTTGCCCTGTGTTTTAAGCTATGAGATCCTGGCAGCGAATGCCATCCCCAAAGGCTTCATGGATGGAAAGCAAGCCTGCATTCTCATGGTGAGCTTAATCCTGGACCCTCCCAGACATTCAACCGTCACCTCCCAGCTTTGGGTCATATTGCCAGTTATTGATCTGGGTGGGATGGTTCTTAAATATAATATTACCACTGACCAAATGACCTTGTTGAAAATGGCAACTCTTTTCCTCCCACCCTTCCCTCCTTAGATCAAAGCACTGGAACTTGACCCCAACCTGTACAGGATTGGACAGAGCAAAATCTTCTTCCGTACGGGGGTCCTTGCCCACCTGGAGGAGGAACGAGACCTGAAGATTACTGATGTCATCATGGCCTTCCAGGCGATGTGTCGTGGCTACCTGGCCAGAAAGTAAACACAGCTTCCCATACCCTAAAATTTCCCCCAAATTCATAGCAGAAATCTAAAGTCCAGAGAAGGGGATTCCAGTCCTGTATTGCGATTCCCTGATTCCAAGAAACCATCTATTTTAAGATGTATTCGTAACCAGCAGCTTCTACCTGAGAAGAAAAGGAAACTTCCACCTGAAATGCATATGCTGGTTACAAATGAAGGAAGGGCAGTATGACAGCCAATGGGCATTAGAGTTCTTATCATCAATTCCTCATCTTATGTACTCAGGTTTCTCCTGAGTGCAGTCTTTTCTACCTCATGAAATTGTTCAAGAGGAGTTAACGAATTGATACACAGGAAAGACTTAGAAGTGCGGTTGATTTTCATTTCAGAAGTCTTGGGCTATGATAACGTATCAGAGAAGACATTATTTGGCTGTATCTCTAGACCCATTCCAAATAGGATGCATAAGTAGGACTTTAGAAGTTGCAGTGCTCCATCTGTTCTGTTTGGTGTCTAGGCGAAGACTCAGTCAGGTTCCTCAAAGAAAGACGTTCCATAGAGATCCCTCAGGGTGCTAGAGCCTGGAGTGTGTGGCATCATCAAGTATAGCTCACACCATATCTACAGAGCCCTGATTGGGTCAAGCTGATTATCAGAGAGACTCAATATGGTTAAGGCCAGATCTTGGGGAGAACAGCAGACCCAACTGGTTAGTTTCATAATTAAAGTCTCTGTTGTCATCATTCCTGTTCAGAAAATAATTGGTACTCTTAATAATAATTGATATTTTTTTAATAATTGGTACCTACAGCCAACATGGCAGTCACCATGGCAAAATGGGCTTGTATTCTCCGTTCTGTAGTTTTTCAACTCCAGAAGCCTTTAAGAAGTGCAGTGCTGGTTTGGTGTTAAGGTTTAGATTTCGAAAGTACTACCAAGGAAAATCTAAGACTGTCAGAACACCACCGGCACAGCTAGGAATGTGGAGGATCACTGTAGAAGCATAGAACTTTTCATTATACATCATTTCCAGCTTTGATTCTGAGGTATTTGTGAGCCTGGAGTTTCCCTTGCCAATGAGAAAGGCTCTGGGAGGAGTCAGCTTAAGTGGCTTGGTCCCAGATAATATATTGGTGCTGACTGATGCTCAGAAAGATTTGGCTGGAGTGAATGGGGTATGTCCTATGCAGGCAATGATGCCATGGACCAGGAGGGAAGCACGCTTGGCCAGTTGGGGCTCCTCATGGCTCCCTGCCTCACTCTCCCCAGGGCCTTTACTAAGAGGCAGCAACAGTTGACAGCCAT
Organism: Cricetomys ansorgei; assembly: GCA_026225945.1. NCBI lineage: Eukaryota > Metazoa > Chordata > Mammalia > Rodentia > Nesomyidae > Cricetomys > Cricetomys ansorgei. The sequence goes on from JAMJFZ010004056.1 coordinate 889,751, forward strand.
GAAGGTGATCCAGAGGAATTGTGCTGCCTACCTCAAGCTCCGCAACTGGCAATGGTGGAGGCTCTTCACTAAAGTGAGTGATTGGCCCTATGCCTTCCCAGAAGCCACCTGACCTCCAGTTCCCCCAACCCCAAGCCCTACTGGGATCTAGATGCGGGGATGGAGATGGTCCAAAGTGGTTCTGGAGCTGAGGCCTAAAGTCAGACCTCCCTTTGGCTTTCGGGGGTGACAGCCATGACCTTAAGGCAGATCGAGGTGTTTCTGTCGCCTCAAAGATGCATCTTACTGCACTTCTGTAGCAAGCCCACTTCTCTCTGCACCCCTAGCAGCCACACTCCCATCCTCCAATGTTTCATGTGGCATGCTGCCTTTTGGCATTGGTGTTTTCACTCAGAATGATTAAGTAGGGAGCCCTCACTCGTTGCTTGAATTGGTAGTTCATTTTATTCCTTGCCGCTTGCAGGGCCTCTGGGTACCACTGGCCTCTGCAGCATCACTGGCTACACAAACACATATTGGCTGGCTATAAGCATATATATTCCCCTCACATATCCTTAAATCTATAAATTCTTTCCATGACAAAGTATTTATTGAGTGCCTACTGTATGCTAGGTGTGTGCTCGTTGGCATCATAGTCTCCGGCTTGATGAATACACCAGCCAACTCCCAGAAACAGATAATGGCAAATCCTTCTAAGTGTGTGGAGGCAACTCTGGGGTCCACTGGCAGCAGCTCTGGGTGCCAGGCAGGGGCTTAACAGTGGGAGGTTGGAACAAGCTAGGGAAGAAGCCTGGCTTCTGGGAGGCTGCTCTCTGCAGATGCTTCCATGAACTCACATTCTAAGGAACTCTCCCAGAAAACCATCTTCCACAAAGAAAAGCAGGAACCCAGGGCATCCTCCACAGCATCTCTGCCAGTGGAGCAGACTGTTGAAGGGAATGGTGGTGGGGAGTCAACTAGTAAAAACAATGCCTACCTAAAACTGAACTTGTAAAGGCTTATGGACAGCATGAGCTAAGCAACAATGGAATAAAAACAGAACATAAAACTAGGCATTAAATTCAATACTTTCCTTTTTGTTATCTTTTTTGAGACAGAGTCTCTCTCTGTGGCTCTGGCTGGTCTAGAGCTCTCTGTGTATATCAGCTTAACCTTGAACCCACAGAAATCCGCCTGCCTCTGTTCCCCAAGCGCTGAGATTAGAGGCGTGCACCACCACGGCCAACCTTTAAGACAATTTTTTAAACATAAAAGACTGGAAGGAAATGCACTATTCTGATAGTGATTGTGACAGGGAAATAGTGGCAGGCAGTTTTTCTCTTTTTTCTTTGCAAAGATGCATAACCGTTTCCAACTCCATTGGCTCTTTCTCCTTTCATTTTGCTGTAATAAATTGATCTAATAAGAGGCCTATGAGCTCAATGGTAAAGCACACATCCCTGGGTTCAATCCCTAGCACTGCAGAAAAGAAACAAAACCTTTGCCATGTTAATAGTTTGGGCTCAGCAATTCTGTCTTGTGGAAGATGTTCCTAAAAGTTTTTCTAGAAGGTAAGCCATATGTCTGGCCTCTGCCTACTGATGCCAGTAGAACCTTCCATCCCAGTTTCTGCTGATTATGTCCCTGACGTTGCCAGTGTCAGTGACATTGCCACCTAGGTGGGTGTTGGTAAAATCATCTGTAGCTGAGAACAATCTAATATTTGAAGAAAACAGTTCCCTTTGGCCACAAACACTAACGATGTCTGTACACATATATGTAGGTAAAGCCATTGCTCCAGGTGACACGGCAGGAGGAGGAGATGCAGGCCAAGGAGGAGGAAATGCAGAAGATCAAGGAGCGGCAGCAGAAGGCAGAGACCGAGCTGAAGGAGCTGGAGCAGAAGCACACGCAGGTATGGACAAGTGTGCCGTGGGCTGTGGGAGCCGCAGAGCCCCTGCCAAGGGCTCAGCCCACAGTGAGACATGGGTCATCTCACGGCTACCTCCTAATCCTGAATCCAGTTGGCCGAGGAGAAGACTCTGCTGCAAGAGCAATTGCAAGCAGAGACAGAGCTGTATGCAGAGGCTGAGGAGATGCGCGTCCGGCTGGCAGCCAAGAAACAGGAACTGGAGGAGATCCTACATGAGATGGAGGCCCGCCTGGAGGAAGAGGAAGACAGGGGCCAGCAACTGCAGGCTGAGAGGAAGAAGATGGCTCAGCAGATGCTGGTAAAACATCGTGGGGGCAGTTTGTGATGGGAACAGACTCACCAGACCTCAACTTGTTGGTGCTTATTCACATGGCTGTTAGCAAGAGGTCTCAGTTCCTTAGCTACTTCATGAGGCTGCTTGGGCTTCCTCCCATCACGGCTGTGGACTGTCCCCAGAAGTAGGAGGGAGGAAGCCACAATGCCTGCCATATCCCAGTCCTCTGAGGTTACAATCTATTACTTCCTTCCAATTGTGTTGAGAATTCTTAGCCTCCACCCCACCCCACCACCACACACACTCAAAGGGCCTAATTCCCGGCCTCTGGAAGGAATGAGTATCAAAGACTGTCTGCAGTATGGTAACCACTCCCAGTAAACACATGTCGCTGACACTGAGCAAAGAAGAGTAGCCTACATGAGCTTCCAGGAGACATGTCTCCTGTCTGAAGGAGACAGCAGAGCGCAGGGCATCCTCAGCTCAGCCTCCATATTGGTTAGCCCCAGTGACTTTGCTCCAGCAAAGCTGTGATCCTGTCTCTCCCCTAACAAAGGACCTGGAGGAGCAGCTGGAAGAGGAGGAGGCTGCCAGACAGAAACTACAGCTAGAGAAGGTCACAGCTGAGGCCAAGATCAAGAAACTGGAGGATGACATATTGGTCATGGATGATCAGAACAACAAGCTTTCCAAAGTGAGTTTGTGCCAGGTCTGCCTGGGACACAGCACTGATGGCAGATGCACCCCGTGAAAACGGGGACAAAAGTAGTCACTTCAGTTAGTAATCACAAGCCAGCTGCACTCCATTAGTTCAAGCTGGATATCAGATAGGCCTCCTGGTGGCTGGGCCCTGGGGGATCAGGATACTCAAGGAGAAGGAGGTTGGTGCCCTGCCCTGGGGCTTCTACTCTTGCAAGACAGAAGCAACCATTACCATTGTGACCTGGGTCTGAAGATACTCACCCTGTTAGGAGTGGAACACCAGGGGTTGAGGGGAGATCTCCAAGGAGGTTTTGTGGAGGAGGAACAATTAGAATGCTGACCTTCTGTGCAAAAGATCCCAGGCAGAGACAAGCTGTCATGTGGCGGGAATGGGAAGGTCCCTTAGCTGAGCATGAGTGTGCAGGACACACTTGCACGAGGCAAAAAGTGGGCAGCGTGGGAAGTTCCCGGAGAACTCTTACCATCCAGAATTCCTGGTGTCTGTGATTAGAATGGGAATTGTCTTTAAAGTCTTCATATAGAAACGGATGGGAATAAAACATAAACTCGGGGAGGGGTGTCAAAAGCCTCTGTGATTATTTTGCCCCTTTCCCCAAAGGAACGAAAACTCCTCGAAGAGAGAGTCAGCGACTTGACGACCAACCTAGCAGAAGAGGAAGAAAAGGCTAAAAACCTCACAAAGCTGAAAAGCAAGCATGAGTCCATGATCTCAGAGCTGGAGGGTGAGTGGGGAATGGGTGGAACCAGAAACCACATTCAGTGAAGTGAGCTGGGCTCAGAAGACAGATACCATGTTTTCTCTCATACGTGGAATCTAGATCTTAATACTCTGTTTCGTGTATTTTTAATTTTATTTTTCATTTCTTCAAAAATGCATTTATTATTTATAGATTGAGTGTATGTATGTGTGGTGTGGAGGGCGGGTGTGCGTGAGTATGAGTGTGTGTGGTGTGTGTGCATGTGAGTATGTGTGTGTTGTATGTGCATGTGTGTCTGTGTGTGTGTGTGTGATGTGTATTGTGTAGTGTATGTGTAATGTGTATGTGTGTTGTGTGCATCCAGGAATTATAGATAGAGATTCTAAGGAAGAAATTAAAATTATGGCCTAGGTAGCAAGAGACCTGCAATTTAATGCAGGAGATGGAACTGCACAACTGTTACTGTTTCCCTATATCAAAAAAAAGCCACCCCAGTAGGGAGAGCAGGCAGGTTTGGGAGCACTGGGAAACGAGTGTTCTGGAAGGCTAGCATTAGTGATAAAAGGCCAAAATTTAAAATGCAGCTAAATGGCATTGAAATAGAGGGTGGTGGACACGGGTGCAGATGTAACAATAATCTCCCAAGAGTCATGAAATTCAAATTGGCTCCTTCAGGAAGTATCCACACAGTTTATAGGGGTTGGAACATTATTCCACGTAAAGCAAGTGAATTGGGTTAAATGGTTAAATGCTTGGGACCAGAAGGGCAAAGGGGGAAAGTTAAGGCCTTATGTGCTGGCATAGCTATAAATTTATAGGGAAGAGATTTATAAATTTATTTATGAGGAACTCAGGTTAATATCCCTTCAATCTCAGAAAGGGTATATAAAATAAGGTTATAAGGGAAAGATGTTGTTAATAAGAGGATGCCTATGTGGATCATGTAGATCCTCATCTGAATTGTATTTTGGTCATCATTCATTCAAAACATTCCCCTACTGAAATTCTGATTCAGAGAGAGGATGATATCTCAGAATGGATATTTATGGCACATAAGCAGAGTAAAAAATTAAAGACATATATAGAAAAAGTTGCTGATTTAATTATAAAGGGAAGAATAAGAGTTTGCCAGCTGTCAGGAACAGATCCAGCAGAAATAGTGATGCCTTACAAGAATGCTGAGATTACATCATTATGGACAATCAATGAAGATTGGCAAAGGGCTTGTAGCAATTATTTGGGAGAAATTAATAACAAATATCCTAAAAGTAAGCGAATTCAGTTTATCAAAAGAACTTAATGGTTACACCCTTGTATAGTGAGAGAAAAACCTATTTCTGGAGTGCCTACATTTTTTTGATACAAATAAATTAGGAATGGCAGGCTACAAGTCAGGGAAAAAAAAGTAAAGTCAATCAAAGCCCATATGCTTCAATTCAAAAATTGGAGTTGTATGCTATTCTTATGGTACTGATAGACTTTTCTGAATCTCTAAATATTATCACTGATTCTCAGTATGCAGAAAGGGTTGCTTTGCATACAGAAACTGCTGAATTTATTCCTGATAATTCAGAATTAACATTATTATTTATGCAGCTGTAACAAGCAATTCCATACAGGAGTTTTCCATTACATATTACTCATATTAGATCTCATGCAGGGCTGCCAGGCCCATTGGCACAAGAGGATGATGAGATCAACCAGTTATTAATAGGAAATGTGTTAGAAGCCTCAAAATTTCATGAAAAGCACCATGTAAACAGCAAAGGTTTAAAAAGGAACTTCTCCATTACTTGGCAACAAGCCAAGAAAATTATAAAGAAATGTCCAACATGTTCCTTGTATAATCAAGTCCCATTGCCTGCTGGAAGTAACCCGAAAGGTACTAAAAGAGGAAAAATCTGGCAAATGGATTTGTTCTACGTTGCAGAAATTGGGAAACTAAAGATCGTACACCATACTATTGATACTTATTCAGGATTTCAATGGGCTTCTGCTTTGAGTTCCGAAAGGGCTGATTCTGTAATTACACATTTACTGGAAGTACTGGCTATTATGGGAAAACGTTACAAATTAAGACTGATAACGTCCCTGCATATGTCTCCAATAAAATGAAAAATTTTTTTGCATACTGTAGCATAAAACGTATTACCGGCATACCACACAATCCTACAGAACAAGCAGTTATAGAAAGATCTAATTGGACATTAAAGGAAATGCTTGCAAGACAAAAGGGAATAACAAAGACGCCCCAAAGATAGACTAATAGTGCATTACTAACTCTAAGTTAAATTAAATAACAGCCACTGAAAGGCACTGGACTATAGAAAAATCTACTGAGTTGAATCAACCCATATATTATAAAGATGTATTAACATCTAAATGGAAATCAGGACAAATTTTACACTGGAGGAGGGGGGTGCGCTTTTATTTCCAATGGAAATGAGAAGTTGTGGGTGCCATCGAAACTGATAAAGATTAGATTTGAGACAGGAAGATCTTCTGAAAACCCTGACCACTAACCTGAATAGTGTGACTATGGAAAGAAAAGTTCTTCTAAAAAGACAGAGACTTCTAAAGATTGTAGTAAAATAAAGAACTAAAAGCAACAATCAGCCACGGGTTATAGTATAAAGTTTCTGAAACCTAAATTTCCACCTGGCTCCAACACCAGTGACAGAAAAGAGTATGAGGGAGATGAAAACTATGAAGCCCGGATGAAAAAATTTTCCCTTTGTGAATCTCACTGTGGCTGATTTTGAACAGTTGGCTGGCAGTCATCAGAAGGTCCCAAGAAAAGATAATGAGAGCAATGGCTCATGACTGCAAGTTTGACATAACCACCAGTGGAAGAAAATACTTAGAGCAAACAGAAACAGATGAAAACATCTTAAAAACCAGTTTCAGACAATCTAGGGAATAGGCTGTCTCTATGCAAAAGAGTCAACAGACAGAATGTTGAAATAGATTGTTGCCTTTAATGATATCCGTGAACATCAGAGTTCCTTGAAACATGAAGATTCCTATAGCAATTCTATAGATAGTGGATTAGTGCACAGAGTCACAAGACAGAATCTGACAGAGACACCTGCCATCTTCCTGAAAGTAATAGCATCAGAGAAAGGGGACTGATTCTAGCAACCTCATAACCCCTGAATTTTTATTCTCTGTTAATAATGCATTATACATGAATGCAAAAGATAAACTCCTGAAGACCAAAAAGGAAAAAAGTAATCAATATTGTACAACTTGTATCTTAACAGAAGGGGAGATATATGTAGAGTAAAGCTTTGCCAAGGAAAAGCTCCTCTCCCTTGTGGTTGGTTACATGCCGCTTGGACTTCTGGGAAATCTTGGAGAGAGAAAGATATATAAGAGAAACACTGACAGTTGAAATGACAGTTACAGTTACAGCACAGTTACAGCAGAACAGAGAAAGAGCACAAAACCTGATGATAGGGAAAGCAGGCAGAAATAAGACTGATAGGGAAGCAGGCAGAAATAAGGCACAGATAAAATGAACTAACTGAGGTTTAAGGAAAGTTACAAGTTAGATCTTCTCAGTAATTTTCCTGCTGGGAGAAGCTGAACCAGAGTAGATTAGAGTTAGTTCAGTTCCCCAGACTTAGACAGATTAAGACAACCAGAAAGAGCTATAAATATTTCTCTTTCCTTCCTTTCCTTTCCTATTCTTTCTAACCCTCTGATCTGTGGTTTTAAAAAGTTACAAGTTAGAAATCTGGAACAGAGGGGCTGAGTCAAGTTGCCAGTGAGAAGGAGTAACAGCAGCCTTTGAGAGCCCAGACTCAAATGGCAGAAAAACTGATACTTTTTAAATACCCTTTGCAAGACAGTACCTTTTCTCTCATGGAATCAGATTTTTAAAAAGAGAAACCTTGAAAGCAGGAAAAGGGACTATTTGAATAAAGAAAGGGGATCAGAAGGAAACAGGAGGGACGAGAGAAAGTAATGGAGACAAACACAAGCAAAGTCCATCACGTGTGTCTATGAAAATGTCCTCACAAAACCCACTATTCTATATGGTCACTTTAAAAACTAATGCATAGAGCTGGAGAGATGGCTCCAGAGTTAAGAGCACGTTCTGCTCGATCATGAGGACCAGAGTTTGGATCCCAGCACCCACGCTCACAAATGCCTGCGACTCTAGTTCCACAAGATTCAACAGCCTCTTCTGGACTACAAAGGCGTGTGTACACACGTGTGTAAACACTCACACAGATACCCACACACAGATAAAAATAATATTTTTAAAAAAGTAATAAACCAGGAAAATCAGAAAGGAGCCATTAGAACGGCAGGTTATCCTGGGCTCCACACTGTGCTCGGCACACCCTGATGGGTATAAAGTACTTCTCCCCAAACTTGACACTCCCTCTACTGGAGAAGGGTCTAGGGCTTATAAGGGTCTAGCGCAGTGTTCACAGCTCAGGCAGAAGGCACAGGCCTCTTCCTGTGGCGCCCCCTGCTGAGGTGGCCCTTCCTCTGTTGCAGTGAGGCTGAAGAAAGAGGAGAAGAGCCGGCAGGAGCTGGAGAAACTGAAGAGAAAACTGGAAGGTGAGGCCAGCGATTTCCATGAGCAGATTGCTGACTTGCAGGCGCAAATTGCAGAGCTCAAGATGCAGCTGGCAAAGAAAGAGGAGGAGCTGCAGGCAGCCCTGGCCAGGTGAGATGTGTGCGTGCAGAGGTCCTCTGCTTTTCGAGGTGACCACAGGCCCTTGGATGTAGCTTCTCAGAACAGGTCTTCTGCAGGCCTCAACTATGTTCTCACCCCTAAACCTCATATTCAACCTCTCCTCCCTCCAAACGCATCCTTTCTGTAGTGCCCCTACTCCAATGGTACTGCAGCATCTGGGGTCCCAGAATTCCTCATCTGAACCCCAGTTCTGAATTTTCAGTCACCTACTGAGTCCTTCCCTACCAGGATCGCAAGCACCACATGTCTAGGCTGGGATGGCTTCCATCCTCATCCTGCTCTCTCTCTCTCTCTGATTTTTCTGTGCATGCCCATTTCTTCCCTAGTTTCTACCCGCACTTCTCCACCCCGATAGCCTGAGTCCCCTGTCCCTCCTAGTCCCTCTTCTCTTCCTTTTCTGCTGGCCTCAAGCTGGGTACATCACAGCAGCAAGTGACAACTGCTTCTCTGTTTGCTATGTGCTCAGCTCATTCCCAGAAGCCCCATCAGGAGCCTAACGAGGTGTGCTGCTCCTCTTTTCACATCTCTGAAGAGTTGAGGGGGTACCTGCTCACACTGCTTCTCAGAGGCAGAGCTGGGGACGAGCCTGGGGCTTTCTGATTGGTCTCCTGGCTCACCTCTCTTTCCTAATTTGGAGTGCGTGGCAGAGCTCGGATGACTAATGATAAACGTTGTTCCAGGGCGTGAGTCTGTGCTGGAACAGTAGCTAGGTCACCCAGGAAGAGCTTGAGCTTTCTGGCAGCCGAGGGGCTGTAAGCACAATAACATCAGAGCACCTGCCTGTCCCTCATCTTGCACCTACACATTCATCACCGTCAAGTTAGCTGGCAAAGCTGAATGTGGTGGTGCGCACGAGTAATCCCAGCACTCAGGAGGCTCGGGCAGGAGGGTCGCAGTTCTGTGGATAGCCTGGGATCCATATGCAAGATTCTGTCTTAGAAATGAAGAGAATACAGGTGCTGACTCCAGCATGCACCAGGACAACGCTCCTCTGAAGTCCTGCAGCTCCATCTGATCCCTCACCCTACCTCCACTGGACTAGGGAGCTGACTTTTTATGATCTGTTGTTGTTTGAGATAATTACATCATTCCTCCCTTCCCTTTCGCCTCTCAGTCCCTATCATATGCCCCCTTGCTCTCTTTCTAATTAATGGTCTCTTTTTCTCTTACTGTTGTTACGTGTGTGTGTATTCTTAAATATATAATACAAGCTGTGGTTTTAATACCACCATGGGCACATAAACAAGGGTTCACCAGGGCAGCACGCAATCACCATCTGAGAAAATGGGAGAACAGACATGTCCAGTATTCACAAAGCATCTGTCTAGGGCTAGAGTGTGACTCAGTGGCAGAGGGCTCACCTACCATAGAGGCACAGCACCACAAAAAATGTTTGTGTACCCACATATACACACACAAGCATAGATATATAAACATACCCTTTGGGGGGCCTTCCTGGGACCCACTATGTAGCTCAAGCTAACCTTGAACTCTCAGCTACCCTCCTGCCTCAATCTGCCCAGTGTTGGGATTACTGACACCAGTCACCACATGCATTTTTACTTTCTTGAGACAGGGTCTCACTCTGTATCTCAGCCTGGCCTGAGGTCCTCGTGTCTCAGGCTCCCTAGTACAAGGATCACAGATCTGTTTGCCACCATGCCCAGTTTCAGTCTTTTTTATATAAAACCTGGTGCTTTCATCCCATATTAATCTCCAACCACAAAAGAAGCACCTGAGTTGGGGAACGCGGGAGGAATGAGTTCTGACATCTTGGGACACAAGGAGCCAGTCCCAGATAGTTCCTGGTGGCCCTGGAGATGCCTGGCCATGGAGTCTTAATCTTGGGTGCTCTAACCTGGGCAGGCTTGATGAAGAGATCGCCCAGAAAAACAATGCCCTGAAGAAGATTCGAGAGCTGGAGGGTCACGTCTCAGACCTGCAGGAGGACCTGGACTCAGAGAGGGCTGCCAGGAACAAGGCTGAGAAGCAGAAGCGGGACTTGGGGGAGGAGCTGGAGGCTCTGAAGACAGAGCTGGAGGACACTCTGGACAGTACAGCCACCCAACAGGAGCTCAGGTACTGAAGCCTGGGCCCTATAGGCCACTGACTCCAAGCGGATCAGAAATCACTGGCTTTCCTGGTTGCACTGGACACGAGTATGTTTAATTTTATCTGAAGGAGAGTGGTAGTGCAGGATTCCAGAACAACCTAAAAGTGATGGAAGAGCAGATGTTGGAAATTTCTCCAGTTCCATCCGTAGTTAGAGTTTTTAAGTGATTTCTTCTCTGTGCGTGTGCATGTATATATGTTTTACGTTAAATTTTAAAAAGAATATTCATCAGATTGGTCTCCAACTTGAGATTCACTGCAAGTGAATAGAAGAGACAAACAACCGTATCCCAGATATGCCGTCACTGGTGAACACAGGTCATTTATTCATTTAATAGGCATGCAGATCTTTTGAGCATACCCGATGGTAGAGGTCTCTGTTAACTGTGACTCAGCATCCCCACACTGTGGGTTTTGTGCATGTACCAAAGGTTAGTCCTACCTTTTTGCTCCCCTCCCACCTGGCTGGAGATACAGAAAAACCCAGAGCAGTGGCTAAAAGCCAAGTTCCAGGCCATGTCGGCTTCATGCTGTGCCTCTGTCACACAGTTGGTTGGGACCCCATGGGTAAGCTGCCTCCCTCCTAAGACTCAGTAATGAGTGAAACCTTGTCTCAAAAAAAAATCTTAGCCCAAGGCCTAGCATATAGTAAGTGCATAGTAAGTGCTGGATGAATCTGAGCAGTGTTAATATTTAAGGAACATCTGCAGACCATAGACAAGCTCTTACTTATATTTTGTATGTTTATTTGCCAGCCTTGAGAGAGGTTCTGAGCAGGGAATATGCTTCCCATTTCACAGCTGAGACAAGTGCAGAGCTGGAGAGGTTAGGCGAGTCACACAGCAAGGGAGGACTTCACACACCGTGGGGACCAGGAGAGCTCTCGTCCCCTTGAATAGTACTGTCCCAGGCAAACCTCTTGTCTCCTGCCCAAGTGTCATCCACTGTGTTCTTTTCCTGTAGAGCCAAGAGGGAACAGGAGGTGACAGTGCTGAAGAGGGCCCTGGATGAGGAGACACGGTCCCATGAGGCCCAGGTCCAGGAGATGCGGCAGAAGCACACGCAGGCAGTAGAGGAACTCACAGAGCAGCTGGAGCAGCTCAAAAGGGTTCGTACCCAGGAGACACCCCAAAAGCCACATCATGAAGACAGACTTCACCCACCCTTGTCTAGAACTTTGGAATTTGAAATGCTCCAAAACCCAGACCTTTGTGTGCATTTCGAGTGAAAAATCCACCGGGAGGTGGTGGCTCACACCTTTAATCCCAGCACATGGGATGCAGAAGAGGCAGGCGGATCTCTGTGAGTTCAAGGCCAGCCTGGTCTACAGAGGAAGTTCCAGGAGAGCCAGGGATACACAGAGAAACCCTGTCTCCAAAACAAAACCAAAACCAAAAACTAAAAAGAGTGAAAAATCCTACCCCAGACCTCATGAGATGGGTCATAGTTGGAATGCAGGCACACCAAGATACTTGATGAAATGATCCTCAGGCAGTCTGGACAATGCGTATTAAAATAGGCAAATCATGTTCAGTCTGAGTCCCGTGGTCCCATTCCCCAAGGTGCTTTGTTACGTACAGATACAAATATCCTAAACCCAAAAGGCGGTGAGATCCATGACTCTCAGATTTAGGGAAATGTGTAGCCCAGACGTGCTGCAGGGGGATCTGGAAGCTGGGTGGTCTGCCTGGACTCCAGGACCCACGTGGTTTTCTCTTCTTCCGTCCTCCTCACTAGCTGAAGCCTCCCTCCGGTCTCCTGTTTTTACTCAAACAGTTGTTTCCTTGGGTGACCCACGTATGTCCAGGAGCTGGTTAGGTAGAACAACTCGATCACGGAAATATTAGGGAAGATTAGAAAATAAAGGTGAAAGGTAACAGGGAGTGGTGGCAACCAGATCCAAATGGAGTGAAACTGCCCCACTAAGGGAGTAGCCACTGCCTAGATCCAGCCGGTGTAGCCTTGGAGGGACGTAAGACTTCTGTTCAGATCTTTAGTTTGTTCTTTGAAATTCAGAATTATTGAAATATGTAAACAGATCAACTTTTCTTGTTTTTAGTCAGGGTTTTATTCTTTAGCCCAGGCTGTCCTGGAACTCACGGTAATCCTCCTGTTTCAGCCGGAGTGTTGGAATTACAGACACAAACCGCCACAGCCTGCCTGCCTGCCTGCCTTTCTCTCTCTCTCTGTTTCTTCCCCTCTCTCCTTCTCTTCCCTCCTCTCTCTTCTTTTGAGACGAGATCTCACTAGATAAACCAAGCCTCACATTCAGGATTCACCTCCCGAGTGCTGGGGTTACAGGTGTGTGCCACCACACACCTGGCGCAATTCACCAACTTTAAGTGTACCTTTCAACGCACTCTGACAAATGCGGCCATCTGAGGAAAGGGCTCCGCAGTTGTGATACAGAACATGAAGTTATTAAAAAGTTCTGGGAATCCATATGATCCTGGGAAATGTCCTAAAATTTGGTAACCCACACAAAACAGGCCTCAGGGACGTGGAAGCAGGTTGATGGAGCTCCTGGGTGTGTTTTGATTTGATTCCTAGGAGTTTGAAAACTGGAACCCCAGGGTCCTGCAGAAGTTCTGTGCCCCCCTCCTCCCTTCCCTTGGATGAGGTGGGCTAGACGGAGGGCAGGGAGAGGAGGAGATACGCCTACCTCCCTCTGCTTCCCTTGTAGGCCAAGGTGAACCTGGACAAAAGTAAGCAGACTCTGGAGAAGGAGAACGCAGACCTGGCCGGGGAGCTGCGTGTCCTGGGCCAGGCGAAGCAGGAGGTGGAACACAAGAAGAAGAGGCTGGAGGTGCAGGTGCAGGAGCTGCAGTCCAAGTGCAGCGATGGGGAGCGTGCCCGGGCTGAGCTCGGTGACAAGGTCCACAAGCTACAGGTGAGGGCAGCACCCCAGGGTCGCCGATCCACTGCACGGGACCTCCGCTCAGCCTTCTGAGTCCCTTTGGATGCCAGCAAGTTGGCTTCCCCTGTGTGAACTCATCTTGTTAAAACCTCATACATACACCTAATGAACATTTATTAAACACTGTGCTTAATCCTGAGCTGAAAGAGTGAGGCAGAAGACAAACTGTCTCTGTCCCATATGAACTCCAGCCTGGTGGGGTGGGAGAGATGGTCACATGCCAGAGAGAAAATCTGGAAGGAGGCACACATAATACTATAAGGTCAAATACAGGGCAGCTTGGAGTTCGGGGGTAGGGTGGGGCCGGGAAAGGCTGCCCTGGGGAGAACTAACACTCAAACATGTATGTTTTCAAGCAGAGGGGATAGGCCCAGTGGTAAATGGAAAAAGTAGAAGGGGTCAAGGATCAGCAGTGCTGACAAGTTGGGAGAAGAAACAGCATAGAACAGGACCAGAGAGGGAAACTATAGGCAGATTTTAAAAGGGGGAGGTGGACCTCTGATGTCCCAGTTAGACGTATGTTGGTGTTGAACCCAAGTAACAGAGGTAACTGAAACTGATGAACGAGGGAGCCTCTTTATCTTTGGTTTTAGTTTCAAAGACACATTTATCCTGAGTTTCCATTCCCAAAGAATGGCCCCAAGTATGGTGGGTATTTACTGTGCTCACAAGCTAGGGCGAGGGAGCAGGGAAGCATCAAGTTTTTGTTCCCTGCAGTTGAGAACGGGGCTTTGCTACTCCAAGCCACACGATGACACTTAAGGCCACCTCATTGTAAATGGGAGAGGTGAGGTGGGGGCTGCAGATGTACATCGCAGACCCACCTGTGCACCCACCAGGCCTGGTGTAGAAGCAGAGATGCAGGAAGAGGCTCTGCTCCGTGCCTTCTGCATTCACCTCTTTGGTAGCAGCCATAAAGGTCATGAAAGAGTAATGACTAAGGGTGAGAGCAGGACCATCCTGGGAACAAGTCCGAGAGACTTTCAACACTGGGACTCTCACATCTGCAGCTCATCTCTGCCAACCTTGATGGGGATTTGGGATCCAACAAGGTGGATCCTATCAGGGCCACTCAATGCTGTGGGGCTCTGATAACACTTAGAACTGCAGAGTCTTACGGCCAGGACTCCCAAATTGTCGCTGAAGGGTTCTAGAAGGGACCACAGTTGTCCCTCATCTTCTGGGTCTTTTCTGTCCTATCCCATAAAGGTGTTTGATGTACCCTGAGTAAAAAGGGTTCCTCTTGCTGGTCTGTGATATGAGTTTCAACTCATCAGTCTCTCATCCCCCTCAGAATGAAGTAGAGAGTGTCACAAGCATGCTCAACGAGGCAGAGGGCAAGGCCATCAAACTGGCCAAAGATGTGGCGTCCCTTGGGTCCCAGCTTCAGGACACCCAAGTAAGTATCCTACTGCACAGTCTTGGAGACCTGAGTGCCTCCTTCCTTGGGTGCATCCCTGGGATAACCATGTGTGCTTTCCTTGTAGGAACTACTTCAAGAAGAAACCCGACAGAAACTCAATGTGTCCACCAAGCTGCGCCAGTTGGAAGATGAGAGGAACAGCCTGCAGGACCAGCTAGATGAAGAGATGGAGGCCAAGCAAAACTTGGAACGCCATGTCTCCACCCTGAACATTCAGGTGTGAACAGCATGCCAGAGCACAGCATGTATCCTCTCTTCTGCCCTGGGGCCCACAGTAGGTCCTCTCCTCTGCCCTGGGGCCCACAGTGGGTCCTCTCATCTCCTCCAGGGTCCACCTTGAGTCCTCTCTTCTCTGGGGTCCCCAAAGTCTCTCTCCTCTCCTCTGGGCCTTTCTGGTTTGTTTGCTCACTAGCTCCCTCTGCTGTTGAATTTCCTCAGTGAGGAGGAAGAGTGTTCATTTCTCAAGGCCCAACTCTTGGCCATTCCAGCTCTCAGACTCTAAGAAGAAGCTGCAGGACTTTGCAAGCACTGTGGAGGCCATGGAGGAGGGGAAGAAGAGGCTGCAGAAGGAGATGGAGGGTCTCAACCAGCAGTATGAGGAAAAGGCTGCTGCCTATGACAAACTGGAGAAGACTAAGAACAGGCTTCAGCAGGAGCTGGATGACTTGGTCGTGGACTTGGACAACCAGAGGCAACTGGTATCCAATCTGGAAAAAAAGCAGAAGAAATTTGATCAGGTAGGGCTGATCAGGCCTCCGTACTCTGTCCTTGAACATGGGGGAGTCAGGTCCATTTGGCACTGGGGTGTTGCTGGAAATCGGAATATCATCTGGACTTTGCTGGAAGCAGTTGAAGGTTGTCTTGTCTCATCTTTGGTGACCATGACATACGAGGGGCATTAGGTCATGGCATGAACACATCAGAACGCTTAGCATTGAGATTTTTTTTTTCTAGGCAAAAGCTGCCCCCAGACATAGCCTTAGGGCTGGCACAAACCCTAATAAATGAGGGCCATTTATCCCATGCACTCAGTGAATACTCATGAGCACTGCTGAGTATTAAAAGTAATTTCAAGCACCTGTTCTTTAGAGCGTATCATCTAATTTCTACTTTCTTTTATTTTGAGATGATCTCCTGTTGGCCAGGTTGGCCTTGAACTCACTATGTAGTTATGGTTGACTTTGAACTTCTGATTCTCCTGCCTCCACCTCTGGGGTGCTGGGATACTAAGTTTTATGAAATGCTGGGGACTGAACTCAGGGCTTCTTGCATGGTGGACAAGCATTCTACCAACTGAAGAAGTGTATGAAGACGTGCATCTCAAAGCGTATACTTGTTAATGCTACTTTCCCCAAATATTTCATTAGGTGAAATTTAAAACAGCTATGTAGTCACTGCCAGAATCAATCATTAACATGGTGCTACATGCCTTTTACCCTACTACTTTGGGGGGGGTGGGGGGAGAAGGACTCATTATGTAACTCTGGCTGGCCCTAGAACCTGAAACATAGACCTGAATGGCCTCAAACTCAGAGATCTGCCTGCCTCTGCCTCCTGAGTTCTGAGATTGATGAATCACAGCAACCCAACAATATTTCATCATTCGAGTGCATTTCAAAGCAAATTACAGACATCTATGCCCTTCTCTCTCAACATTTTATATGAAAAGACACTTGGGCTGGTAAGCTGGCTCAACTTATAAAAGCACTTGCTGCCAAGATTCATGACCCTCAGCCCCTAAAGCCTACTTGATGGAGCCGGGCAGTTGTGGCGCCCGCCTTTAATCCCAGCACTCGGGAGGCAGAGACAGGTGGATTTCTGAGTACGAGGCCAGCCTGGTCTACAGAGTGAGTTCCAGGACAGCCAGGGCTACAACAGAGAAATCCTATCTTGAAAAAACAAAAGTAAAACATCACAAAATAAAACAATCTACTTGGTGAAAGGAGAGACCAGACTTCCACAAACTGTCCTCCGGTCAGCACAATACTCTGTGGCACACATATGTCCACACATTTACACACACACACATACACACACGCACACACACAGACACGCACACACACGCGCGCGCGCGCGCGCGCACACACACAGACACGCACAGACACACACACACGCACACACACACACAGACACGCACAGACACACACACACAGACACACACGCGCGTGCATGCGCACACACACACACATAAGCAAATAGACATAAAAAAAAGACTTATACTTAAAAAAAGCCAGTCATAGTGGCACAGGCCTGAAATTTCTGACTCTCAGGAAGACGAAGCAGGAGGATTATAGATTTAAGGCCAGTTTAGGCCACATAGCAATATTAAAACACTAATATTAATTATTATTACTATTTTATATCTACAGAGGTAAATTTATATATGCTTCAATGCACACATCTTTTAAGTGTACAGTCACACTCTTCTGATAAATGTACCTTTTATGACCCAAACTAAACTCAGATTACAGACCGTGCTGTGAGTTCAGGGGCCACTGCTCCCCAACAGGCCTCGCTGTATTGTGCAGGGCACCTCAGTGCCTCTTTTCCCCGCTGCCACTCTGTCTAGACTGTCATTTGCCCCCATGGTCTCATTATCTACTAGAGGGCCCGAAGTTGTTTCCACTGCCTTTCTGTTGATATTCTGTGGGGTTTGGTGTCACCAGTACTCTTAGGTGGTCCCTGCTATTCATCCGCCTCTGCTGAATTCTGCAACTCTAAGTTTAGGTGTCATGGCCTGTAACATGCTGCTCTCTTCTCCATCAGATGAGAATGGTGTTAAGATGGAACAGAGCCACCTTTGACTTTTCTCCAAGTGTGTGCATAGCCATAAGCCCTTAGCACGGTGCATGGAGTAACTTTGTATGAAAGATACGTGTGGCCATGCAACAAAAGCATCAGTGCCACAATGATCCCAGTGACGGGGTGTGCTAACTCAATGGCATTTTGATCTAGAACTGAGAAAGTAAGATTATCCCGACTTCCACGTGTATCTAATTGCTTGGTCACACATTCAGCGTGACCGGGGCTTCTTCACATCTGGGTTCGGTGAGCCATCAGTATGCCGGCATGCCTCTGAGCCTTGTGTTCTTTCAGTTGTTAGCTGAGGAGAAGAACATCTCTTCCAAGTATGCGGATGAGAGGGATCGAGCTGAGGCAGAGGCCAGGGAAAAGGAAACAAAGGCTCTGTCTCTAGCCCGGGCTCTGGAGGAGGCCCTGGAAGCCAAGGAGGAGCTGGAGAGAACCAACAAGATGCTTAAAGCTGAGATGGAAGACCTGGTCAGCTCCAAGGATGATGTGGGCAAAAATGTAAGTGGTTGAGTCTCACCCATGGTACCCCAGCACGGTGCGTCAGTCTGGTGTGGGCACGGGAGGCCAGGGAATGGTAGCTGGGGTGGAGTCACCAGGAGCCATGTCAGCCTCTAGAGGCCAAGGCCACCGCTCTGCCTCATGAGCCTCTGTTCCGTGAGGGTGAAGCCTCACTTGAGCAGAGGCCCTGACCATTCTGTCATTCTGTCTGCCAGGTGCACGAGCTAGAGAAGTCCAAGCGTGCCCTGGAGACCCAAATGGAAGAGATGAAGACCCAGCTGGAGGAGCTGGAGGATGAGCTGCAGGCCACTGAGGATGCCAAGTTGCGGCTAGAAGTCAACATGCAGGCCCTCAAGGGCCAGTTTGAACGAGATCTCCAGGCTCGAGATGAGCAGAATGAGGAGAAGAGGCGGCAGCTACAGCGGCAGGTGAGCCAGCTCCCATCTGCGACTGGGGACATCCCAACCCCCACCCCAGCCACACACACCAGGTTGTGCTGAGTCCCTGGGAGCTCAGGGAGTGGACACACGAGCTGGGGCTCTGAGGGGCATCCCTGCAGCCTGTACCTCTCTTCCTGGCTCAGCTGCACGAGTATGAGACAGAACTGGAAGACGAGCGGAAGCAGAGGGCTCTGGCAGCAGCGGCCAAGAAGAAGCTAGAAGGGGACCTGAAAGACCTGGAGCTTCAGGCTGACTCAGCCATCAAAGGGAGGGAGGAAGCCATCAAGCAGCTTCGGAAACTGCAGGTGGGTGATGCTGTGTTTGGGGAGTTGGGAATGCAGCATCCCAGGCCAGGTGCATCCGTGTAGAGACTTCGGGAAGCAACCTGCCTCTGTCCAAGGTACAGTTCAGTGGCTAATTTCTGTGCCACTATTTAGCCATAGGCGGTGCTTTTCGGAGTGAGGCACCATTGCTGGACTCTTGTCCCCTCCCCTCAGTTCACATGGAGGACTCTGCCAGTGGAGGCCTAGGGTCCAGCCAAGCACCAGGGATTCACCAAGATAAACTGGAAATTCCAAGGCACACAGAGATGAGTCTCCCTGTGCAGAGCCAGGTGAGTGAAGTGGACCTTGCTTGTCCTGTTGACTGCTGCAGGCTCAGATGAAGGACTTCCAGAGAGAGCTGGACGATGCCCGTGCCTCCAGAGATGAGATCTTTGCCACCTCAAAAGAGAATGAGAAAAAAGCCAAGAGCCTGGAGGCAGACCTCATGCAGCTCCAAGAGGTAGAGGCTTCCCCGCTGGCAACTGTCTCTCATGGGGCTATGGTGGTACCCACATCTCCTTCCCTCTGTCCGCTTCTTTCTGAATGAGTGGACCTTCCTCCCACAAAGAGCAAAGAGCTTCCCTGAGCTCAGAAGGGGAACTGCATTTCAACTGTGCAGTCAGGTGACAGGGGCAGGGGTCTAGAGACTCTCTTCCCCTGCTGCAGGACCTGGCAGCGGCTGAGAGAGCTCGCAAGCAAGCCGACCTGGAGAAGGAGGAGCTGGCTGAGGAGCTGGCTAGCAGCCTGTCAGGAAGGTAAGGCTGCAGGGGAAGCACCTGGACTTGAGGTGAGAGAGAACACCAGAATGAATGTGCCCCAGGACCCGACCACCACTTCAACGACAGTGCTCACTGGAGCCCTGAGAGGACAGACTGGGCTGGGGAAAGGATTTACCCTAGGGTGTTCCCACCTACTGATTTGGAAATGTGGCATGTTTTCACTCTGAGTGAGTCATGTCAGGGACACAGACTGTTCTCATCTCATTCTCATGCTGGCTCTGGTGATGCTGGCCTGTGTGAGTCCCAGCTCACCCCTTCCTAGCATGATGCATCTAATTTTGCTCTGCTGTGGCTCAAATATTCAAGAGACTGTTTAAAGGAGAAAGGGATTATTTTGGCTCATGATTTTAGAGAAGTTAGCTCATGATGTTTGACTCTGCTGATCCTGGACTCAGGCTGGTACAGAAAGAACATCATGGTGGCAGGAACATGTTGAAGAGGCTGTTCACCTCATGGTAGACAGGACACAGTATGAATTCAAAAGGGAGCGGTGTCCCCAAGGATACCTCCCCCGTGATCCAACTAGCCTACATTTCCTGCTTTTTGCCACCTAGGAATCTCATCATGTCCTGAATCCACCAAGGAATTAATTAATTAATTAATTAACCCATTTATTATTAAGCCAGCGCCTTAGAATCTAGACACTTACCAGAATCCACCAGTTGGTAACCAAGCCCCAGTATGTGAACTTGTGAGGGACATTTCATATTCATCTTGGGTGACTCTATTCTCCCCTGAGCTTGTTTCCCCAGTTAGGGAATGAGGGCCACCTGAGACAGCACCTTTCCAGGAGAGCGTCCTAAGACTGGGTAAGGCCAGTGGGGTCCCCAAGGCAGCTACATTTTCCTCAGGAATACACTGCAGGATGAGAAGCGCCGCCTGGAGACAAGGATTGCCCAGCTGGAGGAGGAACTTGAGGAGGAGCAGGGCAACATGGAGGCCATGAGCGACAGGGTCCGCAAGGCCACCCTGCAGGTAGGAGATACTGAGGTTAGGGTGAAAGGCAAGGGAGGGGACAACTCTATGGGCCATTTAAGTTAACACAGAGGGCTCAGGAAGCGGCCTGCTCCTGTCTGGTGCCCCACCTAGCCATTTAGTTCCAGGTGGATCCTTCTACCCTAACACAGAGCACCTGTATTGGGCTCAGCCACTGGACTCAAAATACCAGACCACCCGAGGGCTACAGTGAGGCAAGACCACTTGCCCACATCCCCCACAGTGGAGGAACAGAGTGCCTTGGGTTTCCTGAAACAGAGTCTAGGTGAAGCCCAGCACTGGCTAAGTAGTATGCACCACAGGCCTGCTTTGTGCCAGCTCCAGGGATGGAGGAAAGACAAAGGAGACATGGAAATAAGGGTTATTCTTCCTCCTTGTCCACTAGTGCCATGCCTGTGCCTGCCTACTATCTTCAGAAAACTCTGTACAGACCTGCAGGGTCTTCTGTTAGCCGGCCTCACCTGGCTCCCTCCACCACACAGCCATGGTGAATGGCTTTGGTGTTTTCCCTCACTGTTCTTTGCCCAGTCCCAAGAGTCCTTGGTGCCTCTGTGGAGTGGAAGTTTCCTGAGCATCCTTCTGTGATGGGTGCCAGGGACCATCCTGTAGTCATTCAGTGTCTGGGCTAGGGAGCATGGGAAGAACATAACAGAGGGTCCCTGACTCAGTCCAGATAACACAGGAAGCTTCTAAGCAGGGTCTTGGGTGACGAGGAATAGATGGAGAGAGGAAGCAGGTGCTCTAGCTTTGGGGACCAATGGCAGTAGACTTGTTCTGACACCCACCCCAGCTCTATGCCTTCTGCCTCATGGTCATTCCTCTCCCCTAGGCTGAGCAACTGAGCAACGAGCTGGCCACAGAGCGCAGCGCAGCACAGAAGAACGAGAGTGCACGGCAGCAGCTGGAGCGTCAGAACAAGGAACTCCGTAGCAAGTTGCAGGAGGTAGAAGGCGCCGTCAAAGCCAAGCTCAAGTCCACTGTCTCAGCACTGGAGGCCAAGATCGCACAGCTGGAGGAACAGGTTGAGCAGGAGGCCAGGTATTGGGCACTGGAGCTCCAGACCCAGCTTTCTGAAGACCAGAAGGGAGCACCTTCTGAGTTACCCTCAGAGCCTTAATTCTGGTGTGTGACGGTGGAGTTCATTGGTGGCCACACTGCAGGGATGTGCTGAGGACAGAATGGACACACAAAGTCCTGGGCCTGCCCCTGGCTGAAAGCAAACCCTCACAGTGTTAGCTGCTGTTAGTTTGGCAATAATCCTCCAGACACAAGCCAGCATTTGCAGGAGCCGCCTATGCTTTTCCTAACCTCTGCCTGGCACACGAAAGGTCCTGCCACCAGCCCAGAGACACAAGAAGGCTTCCCTGCTTAACCACGAATCACAGCATCTTTACAATCTAATGTTTCAAAGTTCTGACCTACTTACACAAGCTTTCTGGATGATTCATACTTCTGTGGTTTTTAGTTTACCTGCAGGATGTGTAGAATGATCACAATTTTAGAACATTGGCATCACCTCAAAAACAAAACAAAAAACAAATCAAAACAAAACACCTCCTTGTCCTTCCTTCCCCACCATTCCCACCTCCCACTGTCTACTTTGTCTCTTTGGAGTGGCTTATGCTGAATGTGTTGGTTACTTTTTTCACTGTTGTAACAAACTACTTGACAGAAGCAGCTTAAGATAGGAAGGGTTTGTTTTGGCTCACAGTTTCCAGGAGCCCAGGCTGTCACGTGGGAAAGGCACACGGTAGAGCAGCTATGTTTGGGGTCAGCTCACCTGCAGCTGCTGCTCCTCACATCTTGGTGGGTCAGGCATCAGAGAGTTTAGGCTGAACCAGAGGCAAATATCACCTTTAAGTCCCACCTCTATTGACCCATTCTTCTTGACAGGACACATGACCCAAAGGTCCCACAAACTTGCCAAACAGCCTGTCATGCTGGGTATCAAACACTTGCCTGTGGAGGCATCTCATGTCAACGAGACCTTTTATGGCTGGCTCATTCTTTCACTTCGGTCTTTCGATACGTCACCTTTCTTTATTCTACATCTGGCTGTTCCTCGGGGTGACTCTTGATTTGGGGCTCAGGGAAGCTGGGATGCCATGTCATAGTTAACATGCCAACTACAAGGATACCATCTCCATCTGAAACTACCTCCCTTTCCTCCCCATGGCAGAGAGAAACAGGCAGCCACCAAGGCACTGAAGCAAAAAGACAAGAAGCTGAAGGAGGTCCTGCTGCAGGTGGAGGATGAGCGCAAGATGGCGGAGCAGTACAAGGAGCAGGTACCCACAGCTAGTGCCTCTTCTCTCTGTCCTGGCCTTGCCCAGTGCTTCAGGGCCTCACATGGCCTTGCTAACCCACTGTCCTTTCCATATCAGGCAGAGAAAGGAAACACCAAGGTCAAACAGCTCAAGAGACAGCTAGAAGAGGCAGAGGAGGAGTCCCAGCGCATCAATGCCAACCGCAGGAAGCTGCAGCGGGAGCTAGACGAGGCCACGGAGAGCAACGAGGCCATGGGCCGAGAGGTGAACGCCCTCAAGAGCAAGCTCAGGTGAGGAGCCGTGGTAGCTGGGAGGACCTCACCAGCCTAGAGTGCCTGCCCTATACCCATAAATTCCTGTTCCCAAGAACACTCTCAACCCCTCCCAGCTTAGTGATTCACTGGACACTTGTATTAGTCCAGTTCTGTAGCAGGCATAGAGCTGAGCAGGGAATGGCCTCTGAGAAACTCACCCCCTATTCTTTAACCTACATGTCCCACCGCCTCCTGTGGGGGGGGGGCGGGGCGGGAAGAATCCATCTCTTAAAGCCTGCCCTTCATTGCAGGATGGACAACTGCCATCCCTCGATTCTATCCTCTTTCTGGAACCTTCTCTTGGGTTCTCACCCTTAGCACACTGCCATGTTGGGTAGGGTTGGGCTGTGCTGTGTATGTACGGTGTTTAGCAGGACCATCTACCCAGAACCATGACAACTACAAATGTCTCTAGAAGTTGCCAGATGGCCCCTCATGAAGATGTCCTGCCCACATTATCGTGGGGGCTGGGTTCAGTCCTCCTGCTCAGGGCTGCCCACTCTGAACCATGTCATTCTGCACACTCCAGCCCTACAGCTTCTCTTCGCTCCACTGATCTCTGTGATTTCAATATCCCACAAGCCTTGTTTTCTGTCCCTTGACCTTGCTGCACTCTGGGATGTGATGAGAGACACTGGACACTAACTGCACTGTGGGCATCCTGCAGTGGTACTACCTGCCTAGCTCTGTGGTCTTGGCTCTCTCTGTGCTTTCTTCCTTGCCCCGCAGTGGCTCCAGCTTCCTTTCCATGGTCAACCATGCATCTGCTGCCCTTCATACCTCCTCAATACCCTGTCACCCTCTCTTGCTTTGTTGGCTTCAATCACAGCCCAGCCCTAATTTAATACCTTCGACACAGCCAAGACACAAATAAGCTAGATGATACCCCCAACTGCCTATTCCATTCTGAGCATGCTATCTATCCGATGACCACCTAAATCTCCCCCACAAATGGACTTCTCATCTCCCATTTCACTTCCCAATGATGACCTCACTTCTGTTTTAACTGGAAAATGGAAGTGATCATGAAATCCACACCAGCTTCCCCTCCACCTGCCCTGACATCTGTGCTAAGCTACCCAGCCCTCATCTGCTTTACATCCCCAGCATGGGCTTGGGGATTGTCGCGCTCTCCTTCAGTGACTCCATTGAGTGAAAAACCCTAATCCAATTTTCTGCCACCCCTTCCCACACACAGCGTGCAGATAGCATCAATCACCCTTCCTCAGGACACACCGTGGCTGCAAATGGCCCTTGGTAGAGTGGCCATTACAGGACCTCTTGTTGGATACACTCTCAAAGGGCCTCAAAGGGCCCACTCATCTGACTGCCCGTCTCTCTTCATCACAAACCCATCATACATTAGACTACCCAGGTTCCATCTTGGTTCCTTTTTCATCTTTCTACCTCTTCAGTGATCTGTCTTGAAAGGAGCCTCCAGTCCTTCAAAATGAGGGTGTTACAATTCCTATTTGACAGGCTAGAAACCATCCATTCCAACTTCTCCAATCTGGCAGGGGTGTAAGAGACGCTCCAGTACTGAGGGCTCAGTGCACAAGAGCTGTTTCCACAGTGACCTGAACAAAGTGCCCTGGTGGGCTGTGAGCCCTCTGCCCTACTGGCAGTCACCTCAGCTATCTGCCCCTGTACTGATGTCTCTTCTCTCTTAGGCTCATGGTTCTTTGAGGTCATGTTGGCCATTCCTATGGCTTCTGCCCCACTCGTCTGACCTGAGGTGGTACAAGTCAGGATAGAACCAAATCATTTTGCCATGCCAGTATGTAGATTCTCTATGTCTAGATGCACAGAAACATGAGCACACGCCCTAGAGCTGTGTGAGGTTGGTAAGCCCCTCCAGAGACAAGAAATCACCCAGCAAGTTTCACAGTGTTGTTGGCTGGCTAAATAGGCTTCTTGTAGAATGCCTGAAACATTTGCCGTGTTGCCAGTCACCTCCCACTTGAGTTGCCAAAGCCAACTCTGGCTAGAGACACCAAGGCTAACAAAGACCAGAGCTAGAGCAATGGCTCACTTGGTAAAGTGCTTGTTTTCAGGCACAAGGACCCAAGTTTAATCCCTGCCACCTATAAAACAAGTTGGGCATGTGGCACATTCTTGTAATCCCAAATCTGGGAAAGCAGAGACAGGATTCCTGAGACTTTCTGGCCAGCTAGCCTAGCTCAATTGGTGAGTTCTAGGCCAGTGAGACCCTGCCTGAAAATACAGAGTAGGCAATGTTCATGAAGATGACATCCAAAGTTGTTCTCCAGCCTCCACACAGAGCACACACACACCTGCACACACCTGCTGGGCCAACACTGATCTTTCAGACTCAGGAGGACAGTACTAAGGTGCCTGTTCTTGTTTGAAGTGCCAGCTTCGGCAGACTGGTTCTCTGGTTCATGTGGACTTAGAAGTACCTTTCATTACTTGACTGAAGCTAGTGCCTTTAACATACTTAACTGGCTCCTACCCAAGTATGGATGGTAACCTCTGGGGACTCTCTCTGTTTCAGAGGGCCCCCCCCACAGGAAACTTCGCAGTGAGCCACCAGGTATCTTGTGCCTCCAGCTTTGATGCTCCTGTGTGTCACACTGTCCCCATTCCTCTGTGCCCAGCACCCCTTCTTTGTCCCATTCTTCTGTGACCAGCACCACTTTGTCCCATTCCTCTGTGCCCAGCACCCCTTCTTTGTCCCATTCTTCTGTGACCAGCACCACTTTGTCCCATTCCTTTGTGCCCAGCACCCCTTCTTTGTCCCCTGTGCCCAGCACCTTCTTCATCTCCATTCCTTTGTGCCCAACACCCCTTCCCTGTGTCCTTCCTTTTCCAAGTCCTTATAAGTTTCTTTGAGATTCCCCAAATCTGAAGGCTTGGACTAGTTCAGAACTGTGAATGGAAAGCACAGACCTGCTCTCTCAAGTCATTGTCCCTCCTTCTGGCATTTGGTCAAACATGGCGTCTACCAAAACACCCTGATCACATTTCAATGAGATTTTAAAACTCTGCATGTTTTTTTTTTTGTTTGTTTGTTTTCTGTTGTTTTGAGACAGGGTTTCATGTAGCCCAGACTGGTCTTGAATTCACAATGTAGCCAAGGGTGAACTTGAGCTACAAATCTTCCTGCTTCTGCCTCCTAAGTGCTACAATTACAGGCATATACCACTACACTCTGTTCCATGTGGTGCCGAGGATGGAACCCAGGGCTTCATGCATGGTAAACAAGCACTTTACCAACTAAGCTATGGACTAGCTCTTGTTGGGACTGCCCTTACCTGCACGCTGAGGCCACTCTTACAAGCCACTCTCCTTGTTCGGGTTCAGACTCCTCACTAAGTAGATGGCATCCCCCCGTTTCCACACACCCCTAGAGCACATGGACATGACTTCTATCTAGCTGACCTAGGTCACAATAAAACAATTTTATTAAAAAATAATAACTTTTATTAAATTAAAAAAATACTTCCTCCAACAGTGATCCCTGAGCTGGCACAATGCCCCTGCAGACTCTTGATGACTGGGGCATGGCTTGCTTCTGAGGTCAAGGGACAAACCTTTTGAATCAGCAAATATAGACTGTTCCAAAAGGCAAAAGAGTATCTAGAAACTTGCTGTAGACTTAGACACTGTTTCCAGCTCCAGGCCACAGCCTATTGGGTTCTGAAGCCAAAGTGTAGCTGTGTGAGGAGCACAACGGTTACCTCTCTACCCTGCACTCTTAGGCACCTTCTCTCTGACCCACAGCACTGAGAATTGGGCATGGGCAGTTCATCTTATAACAAGGAAGAAACCTAGATGTGGCCTTTTGAAGCCAACCAGTGTGTGTGTGGTGTGTGTGTGGGGGGGGAGGTGTCTTAGTTTGGGAGTAGCTACAACTTTATTTATTGCTGATCACTTCATCTTGGGGAAACCCTCCCCCCCAAAAAATAGGGGTTCCCCTACCGGATGATCATGAATCTTTGGGCCTGCTGTGCCTCTGGTGTGTTACCTGTCTGAGCTGTTCCTTTGAGCTAAGGAATGGGTCAGTGGGTGGGGACACCCTCATGGCTTCTTCCTCCAGCCTTTATATGGCCAGCAAGTTGATTTTGTTATCAAAAGTCAGCTTTCTTAACTATACTAAAATGAGTCAGTACCTGTCTTCAAATTCAGGTCAAGCAGGGCTGTACTGGTGGGAGCCCAACAAGATCATATGTTGGCTCACTGAAAATCCACATTACCTTCTGTGGAATAGCAAAGGTTGACTGCAAATGAACTGACCTTGTCCACTTTCCCTTCTCATCCAAAGCTCACTCTAAATACCCAGTCCTTCCTGTAAAATCAGGTAGACTTGGATAGCCATGTCCCTGGGACATGCCAGGGCTGAAGTCAGGAGCAGTGAGGATTCAGGACTGCCCTGCCCACTAGAACAAAAATGCACCTCAGCTTAACACTTTCCAAATATTCTTTGAGCATCCACTTTGTGTTATACATCATGTGATCATGGTGAGGAAAATACACACTCAAGCCAGACACCGTCTCTCCACCATAGAACTCAGCAGGGAGTTCGCACTAGCAGAGGATTCTGTGTGGCCCCTCAACTAAGGAGTGTCCTCTGTGTGACTCCCTTCCCACTGCTTTTGAAGACCATTTTGAAAACCTAAAACTATGCCTGTTTTTATCTCCACGAAGGACAGAAATACATTGATAAAACAGCATGCTTTCTCACCGCCAGGCCTGTGTGCTCCCTCCACCTATCTGGTCCTTTCTCTCGTCCCAATCCAAGGCTCTGGCAGGCCAGAGTCATTAAATGACCAGTCCAGATATATTTCAAAACCAATAATCCCATGCCAACTGAATAAATGGAACCACCCAGACTTTTAAGACTGGCTAGGACTTACCCTGAACTTGTCTGTGACTCATTCATGTTGAATGTGTGTTTGGTCTCATCCCTTGCTAAAAACCTCTTCCAATCTGCTGGGAAATTTCCTTACTAAAGACATGTGTATTTTCTGCTTAAAACCCATAGGCGAGGAAACGAGGCCTCATTTGTTCCTTCCAGAAGGGCTGGAGGCCGTAGAGTTATTGAAAACACAGACGGTTCTGAAGAAGAGATGGACGCTCGAGACTCAGACTTCAACGGAACCAAAGCCAGTGAATAAATTCAGAACTATACACCATGGTGGGGAAAACAAAACACTAAATGATAGCAGAACCCAGCAGACTCTGCTTAGCATTGTCTCCATTTGTTCTCAAGCTGCAGACATCACCCCACCCCACACCATGACCGTCAACCCACAGCCCTGCACAAAGGGTGTGAATTCAGGTTTTAGGATGTACTAACAGAAAACCCAAATAAGAGAAGCAGGCCAGGCCTGCGGGACTGTGCAGATAGGTTTTAGGAAAACAGCTCTCAGTCACCAGTCACCAGCAACTTTGTTTACATAAAATGAAGTTATGTAAATGGGTACCACTGCCCCAGCCCACCCCCAAATCATTCTCTGGCCTGCCAGCCCCTCCAGTTTGCAAGGAAAGCCCGTTTGAAAATCCCCTTCCCTTTCCTGGCTGCCACACCTCAGACACACACAGAGTTCACCAAGACCAAGTGACTTCTTTAGTCATATGAATTAAAAAGGAAACACTGCTCCAAGGGCTGAGAGCAGAGAAGTCACTGTCTTACTTGCACCCAGGCTGTACCTATGGACACTTTCACTAATAAAAGGTTGTAAATCACGAGAATGGAGTTGGCTCTTCTGTCAAGCTGTTGTCTATGGTGCAAAAGAACAGCACAAGGCATTCTCATTTAATCCCTTCAGTGATCCTGTGAACTTACGAGTTATTTCATGGCCTGGAGAAACAATGATGGGAGACGGAACATGCCTCTGAGTGAAGGGCTTCACTTTAGATACGATCAGCTGGAAGGCTGTGCTCTAGGCTGTGTGGCTGCTACCAGCCCACCTTAGACACAACCAAAGAAAACATTCACAACCAAACCTGTGTCTCTGTACTGGATGAGTATCTTGTCTGAAAACCCAAATGTCCCCAACTCCTTGAAGACCCTTTTCCACCACCACTGGAAAATCCCAAATGAATAGGTCATAATCAAAACTCAGACACACTAAAAATACTGTATAATGTTACCTTCAGGCATCAGGCATAGAGGTGTATGCCTGTACTCCCAGCACTTGGGAGGTGGAAAGGTAGGATGGAAAAAAAATTGAGGCCAGCCTGGGCTACGTAGTTCTGGGATGGCATGGTCTATGACACCCTGTCTCAAAAAATAAAATTAAGAATTACTTTCGAGCTACATGTGGAAGGCATACATGAAACCCAAATGGACTCTGTGTTTAGAATTGAGTCCAGCTTCCAAGCCGTACAAATATTACAACACCCCAAATATACAAAATCCTGGATACTTCTGGTCCCGAGCCTTCCGAGGGCAGCACATTCAACCAATATTTTAAGTACAAGGTTTCTTTGATCTGTTCAAATTACAACACCGTATTTTTGCCAAGCAGAGGGCTCAGCAAGAGACTCTTTAAAGGCCAGGTATACAATATGTGGGGCTGGTGTGCACTTGACAGTGCAAAACTGCTGACCTGACTTGATTCCTGGAGCTCACAGACAGGGAGTTGTACGAGGACTACATGAGAGCTGTGTCACCCCCTATACAAATACCGGGCTTAGATGAAAGACATTGTCTGCCTCTATCACACATTTTCAAATAAAACACGTAAAACTAAAACCAAAACACCTAGGAATTGTGGCCTTGCCTATAATCCCTGGGCTTGGAAGGCTGAGGCAAAGATGACCATAAGTTCAAGGCTATCTCACCCCATCCCTAATAACCATTTAAAAACCTGTCCCCATACACGTGCACACATGTGCCTTCAAACCCACACAAACAACTACACACACACACAAAACTTTTCCCCATTATTTTGTTACTTGGCTAAACAAAAAATAAACTTCACGGCCATGTTCACAGATCTGGAAGGACAGAAGGACAGACACACACCAGTAGAGAAGGTATTTCTCTTGATTTTATTTTTCTTATAAAAAAAAAAAAGGGAACAAATAGCCACACAGCTTAAAACCATCTTGTGAATGTCAGTAGCATTTGGAAAATTCTAGGTCCAAGTCAAGGCCAATTTTGTCCCATCTGTTAGAAAATAAGTTAGTAGCAAAGTGAAGGGCGTTAAGCTCTGGAAAACAGTGTGCTCTTCGCTTTGTGTAGCAAAGTGTGAGACAGCGCTTCGCCCCAAATAGAGACCAGAGACCCCAGTCAGGCACTGTAGATCCTGTGCTGATTTTTCCACATCCCAAGGAAGCATCGGCATCAATCTCAGTCTCACGCTTTAGTCACCCTGGTTACTCTATGGTGTCTGGATGAGGTCCCAGTGGCTGTATGAAGTCTTGTTCTTATGGATGCCATAACAAAGGCCAGTCCAACTCCAAGTTTGTCCAGGGTCCTGATGCAGATGCCACCCCAGTATCAGGGCAGGGGATTCAGAAAAGGCAGGGGTCAGGGTTTATCTACAGAGGATAATCTCCCACCACCTAAGTAAGAGTCAGAGCACCTCTAAAAACCTTCATGGGAGGCAGATTAAAAGTGTCAAAGGTACAGGACCATAGTTTAAAACAGTTCCACGCCTCTGTATTCTCCCAGTCCTAGATATAATTTAGCCATGCTGTAATAGCACTGGGAGAATGTTCCAGAAAACAGCTCCAGCTGGAAGTATGCTACAGAGGAGAGCTCCTGAGCTGGACTCTAGTTTCCCTCTGAAGAAAATTATGCATATTCAAAATACCACTGGAGGCCATTAAAACTTTAGGTAGCCAATGACAGGGTGGCCCGTTCATCCGTACCTTAGAGCTGCCTCGGGGGACCAGCTCATTTCTATGATACATACTGCCAAGGACTGGGCCGTGTTAACAGGGATGATGCCAAGTTCACAGACAGCCTTAGTCAGCTTGGGCTGCGCAGCACCAAGTGAATGTTGGTGATGTTGGCTCTTACTTATCAAACTAACTTGAAGATATAAAGAGGGTAGGACAGGCGAGGGCTGCAGTTTCCATTGGCCCTAAAGCAAAAGCTTGACCACACCCTGGGTGGGCGGCAGCGCTGGTGATGAGAGCTGTGAGGCTGGCTTCCCAAACTCCAAGCGTTTTCCTGACCTTCAGACAGAGCAAACCATATTTAACGGATGAGACAGCAGTATCCCGGTAGCTAGCACAGGGCCCCAGGGTTCTAAGAGTGAATGTCAAGAGCGGGAACAAGTCTCACAGGGTCTCAATTTTCTCTCCTGTGAAATGAAGAAAAGGATACTGGCTATCTGGCTCCCTGATTCCCAAGGCTGCAGAAAAAGCCCCCAATCTCAGAAGACCCTACAAAGATGTCTACTTCTTGATCACTTCATTTGGGGTGGGGAGTCCTTAGAATTGAACTCAGGGACTCGTGTCTACTGAGCAACATTCCCAGTCCCTTGAACTAAAAATTAAATAAAATGAAAAAACTTGAGGCTCAAACATGTAAAGAGACTCATTGCTTAGCCTAACAATCTGAGTTCACTCCTAGAGCCCACACAGTAGAAGAAAGAACTAACTTCAAGTTGTCCTCTGACCTTCACACGCACACTATGGAAAGCACATTGTGCACATGAATGTCTGCAAACACACACAATAAATATAATTAAACTTATTTTAATTTTAAATAAGAATTTTGACTAGGCTCGGTGGTATGTATGTCTTTAATCCCAGCACACGGAGGGCAAAGACAGGCAGCTCTGGTCTGCACAGCCCGAGTCCCTGGCCACCCAGGACTACACAGTGAGGCCTGGTCTCAAAAGTAAATAAAAACATTTAAAAATATGTGTTTGAAGGCCCAGAAGCTAAGTGTACACCATGGAAATCAATTCATTTCTCTCACGTGTCTGCCTCAGACCTATCAGATTGACATGGCCAGGATCCAGAACAATGCATGTTTCTTTCAGTGAATTCCTAAATCAGCTGTAGCCTTTCCTTTAGGCAAGAAAATAAAGTGTCAGTGGTCTGTGTTTTCTGTGTTTTCTCATCCCAATGGCTGTTTTCAGGAATCTGGTCTGGCTGGACTGATTCAGTCCCTTTAGTTTATTGAAGGTTCTACAGATTTGAAAATACGGGCGAAGATAGCTCAGTTACCAAAAGTGCCTGCCCTGCAGAACCTGAGTTTGTTCCCCGACACCCATGATGGTCATGCTT
Organism: Cricetomys ansorgei; assembly: GCA_026225945.1. Lineage (NCBI taxonomy): Eukaryota > Metazoa > Chordata > Mammalia > Rodentia > Nesomyidae > Cricetomys > Cricetomys ansorgei. The sequence continues at coordinate 922,168 of JAMJFZ010004056.1, forward strand.
CGGATCCCCGCACTGAGGAGGCAGATGCTCCCTGCGGCTTAGTAGCCTACTTGGTGAATTCCACGCCAGTGAGACTTTCTCAAAAACCAAGGCGTATAGCACCCGAGGAATATCACTTAAAGTTGACCTCTGAACTCCACATGCGTAAGTTCATAGTATACCCCAATTCACAAGTGTTCTGGGAGAAGTGCAACTCCCAAACAAGGGATTTGGACAGGACCTCCTCACAATGCAGAGTCACATAATAAACATGACTCTCTCTTTTGTCTACCTGCCCAAATTCAGATATCATCTAATTTGGCTTCAAGAGAAGGGCGTATTCAAGGCCAGCCTGGGCTACAGAGGAAGTCTCTGTCTCATAAAACGAAGTAGAGGATGAGGTTTGCTGAAATAACTACAGTTGAGAGACCAGGTCAGCTGGGGCTAGTGTCTTATCTGGAGCTGCCTAGTACCTCCTGACAGAGTTTAAAGGTACTGACCCTTTATCTCCCACACTGCTGCTGCTTGGCCGTCTGTCACCACCATCTCTGATTTTGGTTCCTCGCCCTGAGCCCGGCCCACTTGTCATCCGGCTTGGGGACTGATCATACACGAAGTTCCTACACGATGCTAGTTTGGACTCCAGAGCCTGGGAAGAAACGTATTTTCATCAGTCAGAGTATAGACAAGGGGCTGGAGAAGCAGCCAGCTGGAGGAACGTCTGCCAAATGTGCATGAAGTGCACAATTAAATGCTTTCTTTTATAAGAGTTGCCATGGTCATGGTGTCTCTTCATAGCAATAAAACCCTAAGACACCACCCCTCAAGGAAAAAAAAAAAAAAAGACAGGAACCTAGCTGGGCAGTGGTGGTGCATGCCTTTATCCCAGCACTCGGGAGGCAGAGGCAGGAGGATCTCTTAAGTTGAAGGCCAGCCTGGTCTACAGAGTGAGTTCCAGGACAGCCAGAGTTACAACAGAGAAACCCTGTATTGAAAAATACCAAAAACCAAAAACCAAAAAAAAAAAAGACAGGAACCCAAAAAGTTTAAGAGCCACTGGGCATGGTGGCTCACACCTTTGATCTCAGGATGCGAGAGCAGGGAAATCACTTAGTTCAAGTCCAGCCTGGTATACATATTGAGCTCCAGGATAGTCAGAGCTATATACTGTCTCAAATAAATAAATAAATAAATAAAGCATGGAGCCAGGACAGAGAAAACCATCCCAAGATTCTGAGGGGTCCCCAGTAGAACCCAATGCATCTACAAGTATTGAAACCATTCACTTAAACTGTCCAGAAACTTCCCAGAAAAATCATTAACTCCACCTAGTGAAATATGAGCTAGGCATAGTAGTGCTCAAGTGTAATGTGAGAATTACTATAGGTTCCAGGCCAGCCTAGGCTACATAGGACAACCCTGTGTCAAAAAAACCAACAAGAACTACCAAAGCCAAATAATAACAATAATCAACTTCTGGAACTGTCCATTTGTTTACCTCATTAAACTTGCACAGAGGTTCAAACAAAGGTTTACACTTGGAGGAAACAAACCTAAATAGCTACAGATCTGGGTGCATGTTGTGTGTGAGTGTGTGTGTGTGAGTGTGTGTGCATGTGCATGTGCGTGCGTGTGCGTGCGTGTGTTTTCTCTTTCTGCCTCGGGCAGGCTGTGCCTTTCAGGCACAGTTTCTAAAATGAAAGCACAACTGCGAAGAACTCTGTGCTGCGGCTTGAGGACACAAGCACTCCCCGTGACTGACACAGAGCCAGGAGAGCCAAGGTCCTTGCCCTCACTTCTTAAGATGTTCGACCAGACATTCAGAGAGAGGTGTAGTGGGACACTTTGAAGGAGTTTGTGATTTTGGTTTCTTTAAAAACACAAAATGGCGTTTGGACTTCGTTTTTGTTCCCACCCCAGGTGTAGAGGATGATAATGAGGTTGATTTAGACTGTTCATTAACCTGTGGCTACGATTTAGTGGCATGCAATTATTTTGCCAGGTGTAGCTTGTTCTTATGATTGCATGCTACCTCGACTTCTAGGACTTCTGCTTAGAGTATATATTGGTTGAAACCCAGAACCCCAGGGTAGGGTGGCTGCTGGTTGTTGTTGGTTTGTTGGTTGGTTGGTTGGTTACTGCTTAGAGGAACTTCGGTTGGAGAAATTAGGTTTAAGGATATTGAGCTGTGACACTAGTCCAGCTCACTAGCTCCAAACTCTGGACAGCCAAAAAGGAGTGCGAATATTCCTTCCTCCCTTCATTGTTCTTTCTTTCTCCTTCTCTCTCTCTCTCTCTCTCTCTCTCTCTCTCTCTCTCTCTCTCTCTCTCTCCCCCTCTCTCTCTTTCTTTCTTTCTTTTTCTTTCCAGGCCACCTACAAGGGCAGTGAAGATTTCTTTCTTTCTATCCTTTTCTTTCCTGAGCTAGAAAGTAAGAAAGCATGGTAGCAGCCTGCTACAGAAAGGACTAGCCCATTTTTAAATGGCCCTTGGATTTTTTTTTTTTTCCAAATAAACAACCTACAGCTGAGCATAGTTGCTTACAACAATAATCTCAGAATTTAGGAGACTATGAGGCAGGAGGACTGCTGCCAATGTGAGGCCTGGGCTAAGAATGAGACCCCATGTGGAAAGAAAGGAGACACAGACATAGACACCACCCTATCATCCCAGATTGCTTGGAGGAAAATTGGAAGATGCCTAAAAAGGAAAAGGGGACCTGGATTCTGAGCATCCGACTCCTCTGCAATGAAACCCCACGTCATGAGCTAAAGATGCTCAAGGCACAGAAGTACCAGCCATATTGAAAATTCAGGAGAGAGGCCTGTCTAGACAAATCTTCACATGAGAAGTCCTGCAAAAACCCCAGCTTACCCCAACTTTCCGAAGCAGGTCCCCAACAATGTTTAGGGCTGATATCCGGGCTGCAGGCGTGAGTGGGGTCCCACTACTGGAGCTGTCCAGACCTGGATGTGCAAGAAGCATGAATTACACAGCATCCTACAGTTCGTGTACCAAACTCAACTGTGGGGGATGGGATGGAAGCTGACACTTTCCCTTTGATTCTGGCCACTCTCTTATTTCACTAAGGAGGCAACTGGGCAACATACCAAGAGCCTACCAGGCAGTCTATTTTTTGAGTCCTTGGGAAGATTATCTTAAACATCTATCTTTAAGGTTAATCTTTTTAAACCAAGCCAAGGCAAGTCTAAGAATTCCATATAGAGTGTTAATACTTACAGTGACCAGGAGATGGTGAAAAAAAAAAAAAAGCCACATTTTGGGGAGAAAGGGACAGGATCCCTCTATGTCAGGCTGGGCTTACGCTCATTATTGCTGGGTGTTGGATTACAGCCATGCACCATCACAGCCAGCAGAGCAATCCACAAGAAAAACAGCACCACTCAGGGCCAGTGATGATGGCTCAGTGGGCAAAAGGCACTTGCTGCCAAGCCTAAGTTAGGTTGCACACCATGGCAATCCCCCCAGTAAGTAGATATACTGTTTTGAAAGTTATGAGCTCCTCCCCCAACACAGCTGGTACAGCTGTAAGCCCCACTGAGACCAGCTTAGCCTGAACCACTAACTCATCCCCGCATGGTGGTCTGAATAAGAATAGGCTCATATATTTGAATGCTCTGACTCCAGGGAGTGAAACTGTTTGAAAGAATTATAAGGATTTGGAGTGTGGCCTTGTTGGAGTAGATAGGTCCCCATCGGAGAAAGTGTGTGAGTGCGGGAATCAGCTTTCAGGTTTCAAAAACTCATGCCTGGCCCAGTATCTCTCTACTTGTGGATCAGGATGTAGCTCTCAGCTACTTCTTGAGCACCATGCCTGACTGATGCCATGTACTCTGCCATGATGATAATGGATGAAACCTCTAAAACTGTAAGTCAGCCCTGATTAAACGCTTTCTTTTATAAAAGTTGCCTTGGTCATGGTGTCTCTTTTAATCAGTGACTAAATCACCATGTGAACCCCGGAACACAGGAAACTGCTCTGGACTGGGCCTCCAGAGACCACAGTCTTCATGACCAAGGCTCACACTGTAAGCTGAGGCTTATATCCTGAAACTAGCCTGACTGGCTATGAACCTCAACTCTACCACTTGTCTGCAAGGTGACTTCAGGGTTATCGTGAACACATCCGAAAGTCAAAGATCCGACGACCACCTGCAGGGCAGGCTTGTGATGGTAGCTCCGTAAGGTCCTGCTGTGTAAAGACTATCTAGCATACAATGAGCATTGATAACTATTCGCCTTCAGTGCTGACTGATCGATCAGGTAATCAGCCAAGAGGCTGGGACAGAACTCAGATTTCCCAGTTTTAACCACACCAATCACATTGGGCCCGTATCCAGGTAGATCTATTGCAGAGGTCCTCCCCCCCTTTATAAATATTTACTTATTTATGAAACAGATTCTCATTATGTAGACCAGGAAAACCTTGAACTCTCAATACTCCAGTCTCAGTCTCCAGAACCCTGGGATTACAGGTATATGCCACCATGCCCAACCCATGATGCTTTTGACTTTATTTCTGCATAGCATTTAGACTTTGGATTTCCAGACTCTAGGGTACATGGGAGGGTCTGCTAGGATGGACCCACATCCTCTGTGGCATGAGTTGAAAGGTTGCTGCCCTTTTAGACAGTTTCTGTTCTTTACCACAGGATCTGCTATGCCCTGCCTTCACTCAAGACCACCCTGTCACAAATTAGGACACTGGCCCATTGAGCATCCCCACACAACTCCCTAGCCCGAGCCATCTCACGCAGGAACCATACCACACTCACATACAAGGTCTCTCTTCACAGCCCTGGCTGTCCTGGAACTCCCTATATAGACCAGGCTGGCCTAGAACTCACAAAGATCTTCCTGCTTCTGCTTCTTAAGTGCTGGGGTTAAAGGCACATGCCACCCACCACACCTGGCCTAAGGGCAAACTCTTTGAATAAAAAAGAAAAAAAAAATTCTCCCCCTGCTCCATCTCCTCACCACGTCTGAATGTTCCCGGTGTGTTCAAACCAGAGCTGGGTCCTCGGTGAGCTACAGGAGTAGATGGCACAGAGCCTGTGACCTGCACAGCCATGTCTGTCCTCTCGGCTTCTGAGCCTGGCAAGGGTGTCCGGGGCTTGTCTTGCTTCTGCTGCACAGCCAGTTCTTGCCGAAGATCTGAACGGGGGAAGGATCCAGAATTGGAGGCCTTGCTATTGGGCAAGGACGGGGACAAATCAGGAGGGCTACCACCTAGAAATCCACCTGGGAATTCTGAACAGAGAGGCACTCATGTGCCCTTACAGTTATTCAAAACAACGCACCTTCCTTCTGCATAAAATACAAAAGAAAGTGAAAACTTGCTTGTCCCCACATCCTTAGTCACTGGAACACATGGCCAAGTTTTGCTTTTTTTCCTGTGTGTGTGTGTTATGTTTTCTCTTTTTTTTGAAGCTTTAGGACAATTTTATTATAGTTTAAAAGAAAAACCCCAAGGCAGGAGGGCTTGAAATCTCAGCAGCTACCAGATAGGAGTTAAAAGGAAGAGAGAAAGTCACACCTTTTGAGTCAGCCAGTGCACTCAACAATGGCAAGGGAATGAGGCGGAGCTTCAGAGAAAGTGAGGAGCCTAAAGTGTCCAGGCTTTGGTCAGTGTTGGAAAGAGACAGAGGAACAAGGAAAAGTAATTTGGAAAATTGGGTAGAGCTCTGCAGAGCGCAAGGCTGTGTGGCTCAGCAAGTGACTCCCCTTTGGCTATGGATCCAGGATGGCCTCAAATACTCAATTCTCCTGCATCAGCCTCTTTAGCACAGGGATTCCAAGTGTACGCTATATCACCTCACCTTCCCAGACCTCCTACTTATACACGTGTTAGGAACTCCTATTGAGCGTAATACAAGTGGTTTTGGGAAACACTATATATGCCATGGTATATGTGGCACTTCTTATCTGTGTCTAATTCTCTCCCCTCCATGAAGGGTCTGGCCCCTCTTGACCATGACATGTCTACCACACTTTCATAACTGCTTAACATTCGCACAGTAAATTTCTTGATTTATTGGCATCTCCACTACTGACGGCCACAGGATAAGAGGCCACTAGCTCATTTCTGGAATGTTTTGGACCACATGTGCTTCAGATTTCAGTCTCTTAACTTTGTAGTATTTACATAGACTTTATTAATCAATTGAGAATTTCTTCCTTTCAAGGTTGTGTTTTGTGCTTGTTTTATACAGGGTTTCTGTAGGCTAGGCTGGCTATGAACTTGCTAAGAAGCCAAGGATAACCTAGAACAGCTGATCCTCCTCCCAACTGCAGGGGTTACACAGGTGTACACCACCATGCCCAGCTTTACTGAGCACGCCTAAAGGAACCCAACATGTTCCAAAGTCTAAAACTATTTAAACTTGACCGTTGCTTTTTAAACCCTATCTAGTGACTACACCTTTGGAAATCAAATTGTTATAAACAAGAAATTAGAACCTGAAACAAACTCTCTTATGCACTCAGCTTGGACAGCTCACCAATGAGGGTCACATTAGTCTAAAAGCTCTGTGCCTGGAACAACAGTCAATAGCTAGCTAACAATACAATGGCATTTTTCACCCCAAGAAACCGTTGTGCTTTTGCCAGGCCTCAAGCCTATCTGGCGTTTGTGGGAATCACCGGTCCCAAGGAATCACTGATGACTAAGGAGGCAAAACCCGTAAACAAAGACTGAATCTGTAAATCCCAAGGCTTTTCCTGCAGACACACAAGGGGTCTGACAGTCAATTCCTGTAATCACTGATGGCAGCTGAGTACCCACCAGGCAAGCTTCTGTCTACACGGTTGTCCCTCAGCCTCAGTGAGGCCCATTCATGTACAGAGGCTCCAGACTTCCTGGAACAGCAGGGCTAGGCAAGGCCAAGGGGACAGATGTTGTCTCAGATGGAGAAGCTCCATTCAAGGAAAGACAGAGAAAGCCTCTGACCTCTGGCTTCATCTTTCAGCCTCTGCACGGATTCTAGAAGATTCTCCTTCTCATCCAGCTCGCTCTCCAGGAAGGCATTTCTTTCGATGGCTTGATTCAAGCGCTGCTCAAAGTCTTCCAGGGACATGATTGTGGCTCTGGGTAGGAGAAGCACAAAGTGATCCAAAATAGTAACGGCAGCATCTGTTGGTGCCTGCAGACCTGAAAGATGTGACAGCAGAAGTACCTGGGCAACTCCATTAGCCTCCTCTGCCTCAGGCTCTTCACCTACAAAACGGAAACCTCAGAGCTGAGAAGACGCACCAGGTTGTTTCGAGGCTCAAGTCTGATGACTTCCAGATGGCACTTAGTGGTGACCCAAAGCCCTATCCAACAGGAACACATGCTCCGGGCAGTCATGGCAGCAACTAGCTCCAGCTTGTCTAAGAATGCTAATTAGCATTCAGAACAGCCCAACACACACACACACACACACACACACACACAGAGAGAGAGAGAGAGAGAGAGAGAAGAGACCAGCATTCGTCTCTTAGTGATTTTAAAGTTAAGAAAGTGATGCTGCAGAGACGGCTGTCATTAAAGTGCTTGAGCACCTACCTGAACTGAGATCCCTAACCCCCCATAAAAAGCTGGGTACACAGCATGAGCCTATTGTCCCAGCATCAGGGAGCTTATCCTAGCCACCTAGTCAGCCTATCCAGAATAGGAAGCTCTGGGTTCATCTAGACTCTAGAGACACTGTCTCAAAAACATGATGGGGAATGACTGAGAAAGACACCTGATAGCTTGTGCCACTCTCCCCCCCATGCACACGCATGTGATCATAAAAAACTAAAGTTTCAAAAGCTCTGATCACTCAACCCCTATCCAGCTGCCCTCCAACAGCCAGTTCTTTGTGAACAGTAGGTATCTCGCTAGAATACAGTGGTAAATGGTGACAAAGGCACTGAGAAGGGCTATAACTTAAAATAATAATAATAATAATAATAATAATGATAATAATAAAAAGAACCCACTTAGTGTTTGACTCTGGTCCAGCTACTTTCTCTGAATCTCAGTTTCATCCTATGTACTAAGGGCATCTCTGTGACATCATACCAGGAATAAGTAGTCCAAACAGCAAGCCACAGGTGTTTCTTACAGACATGCTCAGTCAGCATGGGTACTTTTAATTAGAGGCCTGTGGTTGCCCCCAGAAGGCGTCTGGCACACTGTACTGCAACTGGATTTTCTGGTGTTGGAAGCAGGCGTGGAGCATAGCCCAGAGTTAACATCCTTTAAGATTCACGAGGGTTCTTGTTCCTTCAACTGCAGAGGAAGGGTGAATTTGTTAACTTCTTCAACATTTCCTATTAACACCATGTTATGACCTGTTCTCAAAGGGTCTTTAGAGACAGTAAATAGGATAAAGTAAGCTTAATGACAACAAAAGGAAAACACTCAGGAGTCTAATGTCAGGATTCACTCCAAGGAATCTAACACAAAAGACAACAATGAAAAAGATCAAACATCTAGGAATTCCTAGATAGAGGAACATGGATGCTTCCAGAAATACAGATGTGTGTTGAGGACTCAGGAGTCACAGGAGGTAAAGAAACTGGTCCTCTGGGCTGGGAGACGGTTCAATGGTTAAAGCAATTGCTATAAGGACAAGGACCAGAGTTTGGATCCTGAGAACCCATGTAAATGCCAAACAGACATGGTGGCCTGCTTGTAATTTCAGTCTGGGAAGGTAGAGACCAAGGATCTCAGAGCAAGCTGACTAGCCAGACTAGTTAAACATATCAGTGCGCTCAGGGTTTGATTGAGAGACCTAGCTTCAGTGAATAAGGTGCAAGAGTGATGAGGATTCCCAACACCAACCTCAGGCCTCTACATGCATGTGTACACACATGAAAATGTGCACACGCGTGCACGCCTACACACACACACACATACACACACACACACACAAAATACATGAAGATGGAAAAAGAAAAAAATCCTTCTGTAAGCTAATGATAAACTGTTACCACCTAAGAAAATTGGTGGGGGGCGTACAGAAGAGGAGACAAATTTGAAAGGCCAGTGGTAAAGAATCACTACAGGTATGAAGCTCACACAACTCTAGAGTCTCAAAAATAAACAACAGGCCAGGTGTGATGAGATATTCTTGTAATCTTAGCACTTGGGAGGTTAATTCATGAGGATTGCAAGGCTAGCCTGGACTACATAAAAAGACCCTGTCTCAATCCCCTGCCCCCTTCCAAACTAGAAAAACAACCAAAGAACAAGCCTAGCATTTTAAAAGACTAGATAACAAAAGCCACCCCCATGACTATCTTGAATACATAAAAGTTAAATAACCCATGCAGAGCAAGCACATGTCAGACAAAGCCGAAAGAACCTCCAGATACCTTCCACTCATGTCAAAGACAAACAGATGAAAGTCTCTTAGAAACAATGAAGCTGGCTGGGCAGTGGTGGTGGCATATGCCTTTAATCCCAGCACGAGGGAGGCAGAGGCAGGTGGATCTCTGGGAGTTCGAGGCCAGTCTGGTCTACAGAGTGAGTTCCAGGACAGCCAGAGCTACAACAGAGAAACCCTATCTTAAAAAAAAAGAAAAGAAAAAGAAAGAAAAGAAAAGAAAGAAACAATGAAAATACCCACACAAATTCAGTTTCAATATATTGGGCGGGGTGATGCATCTTTAATTGTAACACTTAGGAGGTAGGAGTAGGAGGTTACCCTTGGCTACAGAGAGAGTACAGGGCAGTTCAGGCTACCCCAAACCCTGCCTAAATCTTTAGAGGGCCCCTTTCACTTTCCCCAAAACTCCAACTTCAAAATGGAGAAAACAGCATGAGAAACGTAGCAGCGGCAGAGCATTTGCCCAGTGTGCAGAGCTCTGGGTGTGATACCAAATACTGAACCGGGAGGGAGGGAGGGAAGAAGGAGAAAGGGAAGAAGGGAGAGTGGGAAGGAGAGGATGAGAATGCAGCTCATAGAAAATGGAAGACCATAGCTCCAGGTCATTTAGAATTCAAAGCTGAGGTGATCGCATTTCTCTTTTTTTTTTTTTTTTTTGATCGGCAGAAATCCTAAGTCTGAAAACCACTGTGTTAAGAAGGCTATTTGGAAAATACCACTGGGAATATAAACTGGTAAAACAAATGGATAATGCCTATCCAAGTCACCCAGGCCTGTGTCCTCAGACAGCACCACTTACAGGACCCCACCGCACAGACACAAACTGCGGAGGATGCTCATGACAGAGACGCTGACCAGTAAAGGAACTGAGAGGCGGCAACACATCCACCACTGGAGCCAGGGTAAGTCAGTCATCACAGTATCAGCCAGTGCCAACGACTCAGTAGACAATTACGGGTGTGTTTAGGAAAAAAGAACAAGGGTGTTCTGTGTCCTCATCAGATGATATCTTCAGCATCCATTGTTAAGTGAAAACGCAAGATGTACAACTCTGAATACAAATGCTCTGTTACGGGGGACTGGAGGTGGAGGAATAGCAATGTCTTTTTTTTTTTAATTCTATCCGCATATATTCATTATGCATAAAGGTTTCTTTAAGACATTTCCATACACGGATACCATTCTGATTATGTTTACCATGATCACTCATTACCCTGCTTTGTCGCTCCCCCGCCATTATTCCCTTTTGTTTTCATGTCCTTAGTGTGTATGTGTGTGACCCAGTGAGCCAATGAGGGTTGTTTCCAGGGACAAAACATCCTAGAGTGCTGCACCCCTGAAGAAAAGTATCTGCTCCCAGCTACAACCATTAGCTGCCTATAAATCCTTGGGGAAAAGTGAGGTTCTCATGAGCTCCCCCACAACTTTTATAACCAAGTGCTGAACACCGTCTGTCTTTCCTTTGTTTGAATACCCATTAAAACACATGATCACCCCTGGGGCTAAAGAGACAGCAGTGAAGAGCATACAGTGTATACGGAGTATGCAGTGGACTGCTCTTGCAGAGGACCCATGTTCAGTTCCCAGCACCACACCCAGGTGGCTCACAAATGCCTGTAGCTCTCTAGCTCCAGAGGATCCACAGCTCTGGCATCCTACACCCACAAATGCATCGATACACACAGATACGATTAAAATCTTTTAAAACGGGTCTGGAGAGATGGCTCCACAGTTAAAAGTACTGGCTGCTCTTCCAGAGCAGGGTTCAATTCCCAGTCTCCACATGACAATTTACAATCGTCTATAACTCCAGTTTTAGAAGATCAATGCCCTCTTCTGGCCTCTGTAGGCACTGTAACACTATGCATACAAAAGATTAAAACCCTTTAAAAAATTCAAGCAACAAACAAAAACCTCTCCAGCTGATAAGAATAATTCAGTGGTTAAGAGTGCTTGCTGCTCTTGCAAAGTACGAGTTTTGTTCCTAGCACCCACATCAGGAAGCTCAAAGTCTCCAGTGCCCCCCAGCTCCAGGGAATCTGAGGCCTCTTCTGGTTTTTATAGGCAACCACACACAGGTGCATTTACATATACACATAACTAAAAATAATAAAAATCTTGGAGAAGAAACCCCCCTAATCCCTCCTATATTACTTTTGAACTGTGTGAATATACTAACTTCTTGTGGGAAACTTCATTGTTGGTCCCAATTCTTTACCACTCCCTGCACCCTCACCCTTGCTGGGGCCTCACTGGAGGTGGAATACACTCTCTCACACTCTGACTCAGTGTGACCATATGACTTGCTTTTCATCAGTGTGTGGAAACGACAATGGCTCACTTCAGAATGTGGCTTCACACACTGTCTTGATTACAGTTATCATTGCTGTGATGAACCATGACCAAAGCAACTTGGGGAGGAAAGGTTTTATTTGGCTTATACTTCCACATTGTAGCCCATCACTGAAGGAAGTGGGGCAAGAACTCAGGCAAGGCAGGAGCCTGGAGGCAGGAGCTGATGTAGAGACCGTGGAGGGCTGCTTACTGCTTGCTTCTCATGGCTTGCCCAGCCTGCCTTTTTTTTTTCTTTTGGTTTTCTTTTGGTGAGGGACTGGGGAAATGGCTCGGAGCGTAAAGTACTTGCTGTGCAAACAGAGAACTGGTTTGGATCCGCAGCATCTGCATGAAGGCTGGGTATGTAACCTCACTGTGTGGGAGTTGGAGAAATGAGGACCCCAGGGGCTCACTGCCAACTAGTCTAGCCAGAATAGCAAGTTCCAGGTTCAGTGAGAGACCCTGCCACAAAAATTATGATGGAGAGTAACAGACACAATCTCTAACCTCCACACATACCTGCACAAACATGTCAACATAATGCATAGAACACAGAGAAATAAAGAGAAAATGGGGGAGGGAGGACAGAACCTCTGAGACCTGTATGGCAGTATCAAAATGACAGAGTCCAGATCATGCTCCAAAAGGAAAGGATAATCAGGCATGGTGACATAAGCCCTTTGGAGGCAAGAAGATCTTTATGAATTTAAGGACAGCCTGGTCTTCGTAGTGAATCCAGGCCAGCCAGAGCTGCTTAGTGAGACCCTGTCTCAAAAATAAAACAAATTAAGAAATAGGAAAGGAAAAGTATTTGGGGAAAGAGTGACCAAAGTTAAATTTGGTGAAAGACAAATATAAAGATTAAAGCTTAGCAAACTCCTAGCGGGGTAAAGAAATAAAGACACAGCCAGAAGTGTGGTCCATCAAACTACAGAAAGCCAAAGCTGAATGAACAACAGCCAAGAGTGTGGTTCATCAAAGTACAGAAAAGCAAAGCTGATGAAATCTGAGAGCAGGCAGAGGAAACAGCTCTTCACACACAGGGAAGCAGCAGTTACAGAGGACAATATGACATCACCTTCAACGTCCAAGCCTGTCAGGCCAGAATTCTGCATCTAATGAAAATATCCTCCAAGCCTGGTGGTACATACCTGACATCCCAGCACTTGGGATCAGGAGCATCATCACAAATCCAAGGCCAACTTGGTGTACACAGAGGTCCAACTCACCAGAAAGTCTGTTTCAAAAAAAGCAAAGGAGAGGAGAGGAGAGAAGAACAGAAGGACAGACCCTTGAAGGCAAGTAAGGAAGCAGCACAGCTGTGATTGGAGGGTGCACAGGAAGACCCTATCTCAAAAACCTAAAGAGGGGAGAGGACACCTCACAAGTGTGAAGACCTGAGTTCTAGTCTCCAAACCCACATAAAAGCCAGACATGTTAGTGAGAGTGTCTGCAGTCCCAGCACTCCTGCAGTGAATGGTGTGGAGACAGAAACCAGAGACTCTGGAAGCTCACAGACCAGCAAAGCTGATATACTCAAGGTTGTCTTCTGATTTCTGCATGTGCATACCCACATTCACACACATGAATGCCCATGGGTGCACATGGATATTCACGCATACACACACGCATGCATGCATGAAGGCAAAATAAAGATATTTTCAGGTAAGCAGAAGTCTGCCATAAGCAGTCCTACCCTGTAAGAGATCTTGAGTCTTTCAAACTGCAGGAAGAGGAAACCAGGTGGGAAGAACATCAAGAATGATAAACATGTTCCATCTTGCCCATGAGCCATTAGGGCTTTATGTTGCTTAGCATAGAGTTCTTCACATTCAGTTCTGTGTTTGCTACCTCACAGACCTTTCCTCATCCTACCTACCGTTTGGCTCTTTCCAGGTCATCATTGGCTTGTTCCAGTTCCCGGATGTATTTCTGAAGTTGATCTTTAATGGCTTTGGTCTGAGCCAGGTCATCCTCCAAGGCTGAGATCTGCCGGTAGCCTTCTGAATGCTGCATTTCCAACTTCTCCTGCAGGACAGAACTGAAGCCAGGTCAGTGACTGAAGACTCTGACAATCCGTGTTTCCGTCCCTTCCCTATCATCACCCTATGACCACATCAAATACGGGACATCACTCATGGATGGTGCCATCTACCTGTGTGGCTTTAGCCACTGAAGTTCTTCCACCCCAGCAATATCTCATCTCCTTTTCTTGAGACAGTGTCTCATGTATCCCATCTGGTCTTGAACCAGTATGTACCAAGAAGCAAAGGATGATCTTGAACTGATCTGCCTGTCTCCACCTTCCAGGTGCTAGGACTACAGGTATGAGTTCCATGCCCAGTTTATGCAGTGCTGGAGCTCAAACCCAGGGCTTCGCACATGCTGGGCAAGCATTCGCAGTCTCCCACTGAGGCGCATCACTATGAGGCAGCTCCAAGCCTCCTCTCTCACCCTCCCCTAAGCTTCGTCAACAGGACCTTCTCTCCACAGACCTGAAATTTCAGATGAGAAGCAGTTGTCCTAGTCAGGGTTACTATCGCTGTGATGAAACACCATGACTAAAGCAACTTAAGGAGGAAAAGGTTTATTTGTCTTCCACTTCCATATTACTGTTCATCATCACAGGAACTCAAACAGGACAGGAATCTGGTGGCAGGAGCTGATACAGAAGCCATGAAGGAGTGCTGCTTACTAGCTTGCTCAGCCTGCATTTTTATAGAACCTAGGACCACTAGCCCAAGGAAGGCATCACCCATAGTGGGCCTTCCCCCATCAACTGCTAATTAAGAAAACAAGTCAGATCTTATGGAGACATTTGTTCGACTGAACTTCCCTCCCTCCTTTCAGATGACTCCAGCTTGTGTCAAGTTGACATAAACTAGCCACGACAGCAGAAGATGCTGGGGTAAGTAGCAGTCATTCAAAGCATGCATGCCAGACTGTCGCAACCATGTGCCTGCCAAACCCCTCAGCACCTGCCATCCTGTCCACTCTCACCTGGTCCCTTCAGTGCCCAGCAACCTTCGTATGAATCATTCAAGGTGTCCACAGCCAAAGGAAGCCACATGCACTTGCCCAGGCCTTTTATAGCCCTGCTTCACACATGGAGCAGGAATGACTTTAGTTGTTTGTACCTCACAAAAAGGAGACATCAGATACTTAGTGTGACAACTGTCCTGACTTTTTGATTCAAGACACTCCCCAGCATCCTAAGTGCAGCTCAGTTGGATTGTCCAGTGCTTTCCAAGAGCATGGAACAGTCCCAGTGCTACTCATTGGTTAGCTGCTGCCCATCTGGAGCAGTAACACTTACCTACTCTATGCCAGCCTTTGGCTGGTATGTGTTAACTCATCTGATCCCACTTCAGAGATATGGAAACTAAGGCTTAGTTACTTGCCTGGCCCAAGATTGATCTGCAACAAATAACCAAGCCAAGATCAGGGCCACCAGAGCATGAACTTGTTGGGGAAGTTTATTTTTAGTTATGTTTGAAAATGTTTTATGCACTGTTGGGTGAGGGGCTGCCTAGGTGCTTTGTATAGTCTGCAGGTGTTGGATTTCTGCGGGGGATGTTTGATGGCTTATGATCTGCACCTGAGGAGTGCTGAATCAGTAAAAACACCTGAGTTCAGATGCACCCCTCACCTTCACAGTCTCCAGCTCCATTCGAAGGCGGTTATTTTCTGCCAGGAGGTCCCGGTTCCTGGTTTCAATATGCTGCAACTGAGTCTCCAATTCAGCTTCATATTCCCGGCTTCCTTCCTGGAATTCTCGGAGCTCCTCCTGTGTATTCTCTGCCCTGTATCGGGATTGCAAATAAATTTACCACAGAATGAACGATGCTAGGTATTGTGCTGCAAAGTGGGGTGTGTGGACTTTATTCAGCCACCATCGTTCCAATGTTATGGACAAGCAGACAGTTTGTTAGAGCTGGCATTGAAGTTGTAACCTTAGCTGAGGCAGAAAGCTCAAGAATTCAAAGTCAGCCTGAACTACATAGTGCTGAACACACACACACACACACACACACACACACACACACACACACACGGCACTCTTAGAGATGTATACACTAAAACAGAGTTTCAAATTTTAAAAATCTGCGAGGGCCTATTTTTTTTTTAATTTTATTTTACATGTATGAATGTTTTGCCTGTATGTACCTATGTGGACCAAATGCATGCCTGGTGCCTAAGGAGGTCAGAAGAAGGTATCAGATTCCCTGGAACTGGAGTTAAGGATGGTTGTGAGACATCATGTGGGTGCTGGAAACTAACCCTGGATCCCCTGCAAGAGCAACAACTGCTCTTAACATCCGAGCCATCTCTCCAGCCACAGCCTATTTTGAAAAGCACAGGGAAATCTTCTCCCCTACAGAACCTGACATCCAGAGACAAATAAAAACCCAACCCAAATATACAATGAGATGTTAGGATGGTTAGGTGCCTCAGTCTGTAGTTCAAATCCCAACTCTACCTCTCACAGCTGTGGCATTAGGTAAGCTGTCTGCCTTCCTTAAGCCTCAGGGGTCTGTAGAGCAAGGTGATTCTAGTTTCTTCCTGAGTGTTGGCCCCAGGGCAGCATCCCATGAAAGGCCTGCATAAGTGTGTGTGTGTGTGTGTTCATAACAGTAGCAAAATTACCAGTTACAAAGTAGCAACAGAAATGATTTTATGGCTGGAGATCACCACCCTCTCAGAAGGAAACAGTGGAGGATACTGCAGGACTAACCTCTGCTTGTAGGTCATGGCCAGGTCTCTCCAATAGTTTGTTTCTTCCTCTTCTGATTTAAAAGTCTTTCCCAAGTCCTCCATGGTAAAATGGGCAAGAGTTCACTTCACTCTTCCTGTGGCATGATGTCTAGGAGAAATGTTTAAAAATGATTAGTGACTTCTGGGTAAACAGCTGGTTTTTAATTAAAAAAAAAACAAAAAACTTAAAAGCCTCGAACTTCATGCTAGATCAAATGAAAAAAAAAAATGTTTCCTCTAAAACCAGTGGTTCTCAACCTGTGGATCACAGACCCCTTTGGGGGGTCAAATGACCTTTCATGGGGTCACCTAAGACCATCTGCATATCAGATATTTGCATTACAATTCATTAACAGTAGCAAAATTACAGTTATGAAGTAGCAATGAAAATAATTTTATGGTTGGGGGTCAGCACTGCATGAGGAGCTGTGTTGAAGGGTCGCAGCGTCAGGAAGGTTGAGAACCACTGTTCTAAACCCTTCCTTCCTTAAGTTGCTTTTTTGTTGGGTATTTTGTCACAGCAATGATACACACACACACACTCAATCATTCAAGACATAACCAATACTATTTTGGGCTTTTAAAAAGTCATTACATTCTTCTCTCCTTCCTACTTCTCTTTTCCCTAATTCAGAGAAAACATGTCATTTTGCCACCCCAACCCACGGCTGATCAAGGCGGGAACCCTGGAAGTGACAAAAAGCGGTTTACAGACACCCCCTCCTTGCTCATTCATTCTTCTATCTTCCTGTAATAGTACCCCCATATCCCTTGATAGGAAACCCCATTCTGCAATAGGATGGTTTAATGATAAGTCATTCTTTAGCTTTGAGGAAATGTTTGTAAATATTCTGTGATTATTTAATGTGTGCTTCCTGAGACTTTGAGGCAATTGTTAGCTGTAGAGATAAAACACTGGAATGTGTGAACTTGGTCTTGGAAAAAACCTGCAAATATCATAATTGTTTGTTTTGGGTTTTTTGTTTGTTTCTTTGTTTTGTTGCTGTTTTTTGAGACAGGGTTTCTCTGTTATAATTCTGACTGTCCTGGAACTCACTCTGTAGACCAGGCTGGCCTCAAACTCACAAAGATATGCCTGCCTCTGCCTCCCCAGTGCTGGGATTAAAGGTGTGTGCCACCACTGCCCAGCTAATAATGTAGCTGTTAATGACTACTTCCTGAAGATGTAACCTGTACCTGATATAAAGTCCCAGGTGAGGCAATTGTTAAAAATACCTTGCCCCTAAATTCTTACAGGGTAAAGGCATTTGTTTATGAGATTGCTAATGAAGAGACGTTATCATCCCGAAGCCATCAACAATAGGTGTCTTCAAGGAACACCTGGAGACCTTGGATTACCTAGGTAATGGTACCAGGTAGTCAGGCTAAGGCTGCAGGATGATATTTTTCTGTTCTTTATGGAAAAAAAGGGCCTTTGCATCAGTAGGGGAGGTCAATTAACTTGTCTTTCAACAATAAAGGATTTGAATGAAGTGAGCTTTGGGTTCAGTCCATGGAGGCTGTTCCCTCTGCTCTTGTGAGTTCAAAGTCTGCATCTTGAACTGGCTTCTGTTCTTTATCAACCCACCCGTGACTAAGAACAACCACACCACTCTCACCCCACATCATTCAGGGAGCTCTGACACCATCCTCTGCACCTGGGAGGAAGCACAAGCCTAAACGCGCCTTTCACATCTGTGACTAACTCAGAGATGGAGCTAACCTACACTAGACACCAGCTCACCGCACTGAGCCCATGCTCACGGCTGGGCCAACCCACAATGAGCTAGTGCCCGGCTTGGAGTCAGGCCCAAAACAAGCTGAGCCATGAGCATCTAGACCCAAGCCTTCTGCACAGCTAAGGACAGAAACTCACAAGGAGTGTGAGTTTCTGCCTGAGAAAGGAGCCAATAGGAAAATGTTGCCAATGGACCTAGAGAGACAGGGATCCTGCCAAAATCATCATCTGGGCAACTATACCAACTATAGTCTATAGCATAGAATCCATTCCCTGACAGTAGTGGATACAGTCAGCAGCAGAGGTTAGTAAATATTGCCAGTACTGCTGATGGAGGAGTTTTAAAGGGGGCTGGGAGACAGGTGACTGGGCAAAGAACTTGCTAAACAAATGTGAGAACCTGAGCTCTGAGCCCTAGAGCCCATGTAAAGTCAGATGTGATAGCACGTGTCTGTAATTCCAGTGCTCTCCTGCAAGATGAGAGGCAGCGACAGGGTCCTCAGCTCATGGGCCAGATAGCCTGGTACACAAACTACAAACAAGAGACCCTATTTCACAAGGTCTGACCTCCACATGTACATGAACCCACACAGAGGTGAGGGGGTGTGTGAAAGGGGAGGAGACAGGAAGGAGAGAGGAGAGAGAGGGTTTTCTTTTTTGAGACAGTGTCCTGTACTGTAACCCAGGCTGGCCTGGAACTGATTATGTATTTCATGCTGACTTTGAACATTTGATTCTCTTGCTTCAACCTCTTAAATGCTAGGACTGTAGGCATGTGCCATAGTGCCCAGCAGGGGGGAAAAAAGCTTCTGAAATTACTATTATCTTGGCTAGTGAGTTTAAAACTTGAACTTTGGGAAAGAAACAGATGGAAGTTGGGGTGCAAGGGTAGGGGGGGATTTCCCTCACAGGTAGAAGAAAAATGTCCTCATTACAGAGAAGAGTCTGTGAATTTGAATCTCAGAGACTGCCAAGAAACTGGGCAAAGACCAGGACTTACGTCACAGCTTGAGAACTCTGTTACCCCAACTAACAAACAGCACAGGAATGGCATTTCCATCAAAACCATATACATTTTTAAAGCATTTTAAAGTGAGGGGAAATGCCACAAGTAAAGAGGGAAGTGACAGCTATACCTCTTGGTTATGAAACCACAAATATCTCACAAAGTTCTGCTCTCTATCACAGAAAACATGCAAAATGTCTCATGAAGAGTCCTTTCTTTCCAGAGTTATTTATTGAATTTTACTATGTAATTAATTTTCAAGGGACATTAGCCTCTGTAGGGTGTTCTACTCTAGGAGGTGGGCAAGATGTTCCCTTGAAAGAGAAGCAGAGACCTGGATGCAGCTCAGTTGGTACAGGGTTAGCCTAGCACACCCAAAGCTCTGGGTTCCGTCCTTAGCATGCCTGTAATCTCAGCAGCCAGGAGGCAGAAGCAGGAGGATCAAAAGGTCAAGCTCATCTTTGACAAGGCCAGTTGAAGGCCAGCTGGGTACATGAACACTGAGATAACAGTGGGGGGAAATAGAATGAGGAGGAGGAGCAAGTACTACCAACGGGAAGGAAAGAGGAGAAAGAGGAGGAGGAAAAGGAAAAGCGGAAGGCAGCAGCTACTGTGCCCGTGGTCATCTCTTAACAGCACAAAGGAGTGGCGGGAGCAACTAGACCCAAGTGCAAGATGTCTTTTTGAAGTCAAGTTCAAGGACTCCAAAGTTGCAGATAGGTTGGCAGAAAGTCAGAGTTTGGGCCACAGCCTTTTAAAAACATTGTTATAATAAATGTTAATACTGAGTGGCAGTACATTCAGCTTTTTGCCTGCTATCTTAAAAGTGTATACTAGAGCAGAGTGGCGGTCTACGCCTACAATCCCAGCTACCGTGGCAAGCGAGGCGAAAGGACTCCTAAATTGGAGTCCAGCATAGGCAACTTAGCCAGACTGTTGCTAAGATCCTACCTCAAAAATAAAATTGAAACAAAGAACCAGGGATGTAGTTCAGCCAGAGGGGCACTTACCTAGCAGGCATGAGTTCAATTCCCAGTACTACCAAAAACTAAAAGAGAGTATGATACCCATTTATATCATCCATATGTGACCAACTCACTTCTCTGTGTCATGGTGCCATCTTGCGCCTCTTGCGACAAACCTCACTGCAGCCCAAAGTATCTTTCCCGTGCAGGGCCACAAAGATACATCTGTTTGGCAGAGCTGGGGAGATGGCTCAACCAATAAAGGGCTTGCTATTCAAACATGAAAACCTGAGTTCCAATCCAAAATACCCATGTCAAAAAGTTGCACACTGCAGAGGAGGAAACAGAGATAGGCAAGGTCCCTGAAGCTCATTGGCCAGCCACCCTAGGCCAAGCCATGACTTTCAGTGAGAGGCTACTAAATTAAAAAGAAAAAAAGGTCAAAAAATTAAGATGGGAAACAACTGAAGACACCCATCATCGGCTTCTGGCCTCCTCCACTCAGGTGGACCCCATGCTAAAAAGTACATACACCACACAAGATTTGAAAACATAAATTTAAAAAGGTACGTTTTCTATAACTTGGTTTTACACCTATAACAATTCACGTCAGCGTGGAGTTTCTGTGTGTATGTTCAGGTCCACATTGGGTGTCTTCATCTATCACTTCCCACCTTTTCTTTTGAGGCTAGGTCTTTCACTGAAACTGGGGCTCACAGTTCTACTACCCTGGCTGGGGATCGAGCCCCAGGGCCCTCCTGCCTCTGCAGCCCAGCACTGAGGTGACATGTGCACGTCACGCCAGCTTTTTATGTGGCTGCTGGGGACAACACTTAGGTCCTCATACTTTTGAAGAATTTTAGTGGTTAAGTCATCTTGTCAGTCCCTAGGATTAGTTTTGTTGAGAGGGAGCCCCCCGCCCCCCCAGAGATTAAATCTACAAAGCTGTCTGAAAGCACACTCAAGACACACGTCTCCAATTTCAAAACTCTAGAAAAGAAAGAAAGTGATGTATGAGTCAAGAAAGCTAGCCAAGCTTGGTCGGACACAATACTCAGACACACGAGTTAGTCCAATACCCTTCTCCAGACCAATTTTATATCCTTCTCGATCAACACGAGAGCTGAGAGGGAGACATACGGAAAAGAAAGGAGCCACATATCCACACACACTCCTGTGTGAAGATGGAAACACATCACAGGGGTGATGTCATTGCGGTGAAACACATCAAGAGTCGGCAAGCCTAGCTTCTGTCTTCATGCTTCTGAAGTACGGAGACGTGCAAGGGCATGTCCTCAAAGGGCGACTTACCATCCTCAAACACGGAGAACTATGACGCTGTTAAATGAGAACTATGTGCACTAAGGTAGGAGAGCAGACACAGTCTCCCTGTGTCTCCCTACTGTCTGCCGCTCTGCAACAGGGATAAAAGGGACTGGAGTGTCCAACCAGAATGGGGCTACAACAGGCATTGAGCTTGAGTACTAGGTACAAGTGTACCTGACACACTTCTTTACAATGGACTTTTTGGTAAAAGAAACTAAAATACTATAATTTACAGCAAACATATTGTGAACTGAAGTTTCTAGGTGGAAGGAAGGCAGGAAGGTCAGCCACACCTACGCTAAAGATTCCACAGGGCCAAATGACTGAACTTCAAGATTATGGAGAGTTAAAAAGTTGCAGGTCAGAGCCAAATTCTGTTGTGCTATTTTTAGTCTCTTTTAAAGATACTCATTGCCCACCCCAGTGTCTGACCTCACATTCTTGTTTAAGTATCAAAACAAAAGAATGTGTTCGGAGCAGGCTTCTAGTTTCCACTAATCCAAGCTACTAGGCTTTTCCAAAACTTCTGTGGTCCCTGCCACTGTACTTGGTAAACACCTTAATTTATGACTTTCTTTGTTCTGTAACCATTAAGATCTCAGTAACCAACAATGGAGCATGGTGTCTGAGGAAACTGGAATCTGTGCTCCTGGGTCACTGTCATTCACACTGGGTTCCAGAATGAACTGTCTTCTTACTCTGTTGGAGGTGAGAGCTGTGTTTTTTGAGTTGAAAATGTGGCTGCACCTGAAATTTTGGAAGGGTTATACTTGATGGGCTCCTTAGCTCAGAAATAGAGCCCTGCCTAGCATCTCAAGGACTTGGGTTCACTCTCCAACACTTGGTGGGGGGGGGGGGAGGACAACTTACCTGAATAAGAATAAAAACAGACTAACTATTGTTAGTAGGTCATTTTATTCCATTGATCCATCAAGGTGCCAGGGAATTCTTCCTACTGTGGTCTGGACCCCTTTCCAAATCTTTTCAATTATTTCCTGAACACCCACTGAGAGTTCTGCCATATACCATGTACCCCATCTACAACCCAGTGCAACCCCAGTGCAGGTGGCAGAGGCCTACACTAGGAAATTCTCTGAAGGAAAGGGGTTTTATCTCACCAGGCTCACAAGTTCTAAGGTAGAACACTTTGGAAGCGAAAATAATATCCTCACAGGTAAGTCAAGTTAGCAAACTATTATCCAAATCGAGATAAAATATAAAAATCGGAGGCCCCTAAGACTTCAAGGAGGTTAGTCATGTGTATTTAACTCCATATGGCACCCTGCAGAAAGAATTACTGAAATCTCAAAACTGGTTGAATACCAGCGTGATGGGAAGGAAGTGGGATGCATGATCAGATAACTTCAGGCTTTGGGAGTCGTTTGTATCAGGTTGTTCTTCAAAAGCATCCCATCCCAGTCCTAAAAGGCTACCCTAGCACACAATACTCAGAAACAGCTGGTAGAGAAAATTAAAACCTCCACCCTGCAAAAGGCTTCTTCTTTACCAGAGAAGCTGATGAAGGTTCCGGTTTAAAAGCATAAGGATGCACAGCCTGGCGAAAAGAAAAAAGGAGAAGAAAAAGGAAATACTTGGGAGAGATAAAGTCGCTCCAGAGCCAAGGTGACTCCGCGTTGCCCATGTCCTCAATGAGGTGGGTGAGTTAGGCCACCATCCAAGGTGTGGGGTAAGCAGCCTTTACCCGATCCTGCCCCAAATTGCTGTCTAGGGAAATTCGAAACATCCCGCGGCCGAGAACCAAGGGACACCGTAGAGGAGGTTGGACACAGGCCGGTACCGGTGCGGCAGCAGTTGGGGACCCGGGGACTGTGGGATGGAGGGGCAAGCGAGGTACGTGGGAGCCTTCGGGCGCCGCGGGTGAGGACGGTCGAGGAAGGGAAGGGGCCAACAGAAGAGGAAGAGAGTTGGCGAGGGCGAGCGGCAGAGATCACCGATGGAAGGCGGAAAGTAGCGGGGCAGGCCGGGGGGCGAGTCCGCTGGGTGCTGCGAGCGTGGCGGCCCCCCCACCCCGGCCCGCAACCGGGCTCCACTTACCCCGCCCGGGCGGCGACGATCCCGGCGAGGCGCGGGCCAGCAGGGCCTGACCGCCGTCCCCCGCCCGACCGGCACCTCGCGGCCCGCGCCTCCCATTGGCTGCCGCGGCCGGGACGCGTCTGGCTCGGCCAATCAGCACGGAGAAGCGAGGTTTGGAAACTTTTCCTCCCAGGCCCGGGCGCGGCGCGGCCGAGCTGCGGTGTTGCCCCGAGGGAGGGGGCGCGGGAGACGCGGGCCGCTGGTCCGGCCGGCCTGCGTGGAAAGGGCGGGCAGGCAGCTCCGTGTGCGCGGTCCGGTGCACTTCGGAGCACCGCACGCCTCTCCTTCACGCTGGTTGCATTTGTCCACTTGCCCAAGAAGAGACAATGATGCAGTGGTGGAAGAACCCTGGGCTTTAGAGTATCGGTATCTGGTTACACTTGAAAGCGCCCTACCGAAGTCCGAAAATGGCTATACTACAATAGAGAATGCACAGAGACAAAACTGGCATAGAAAGCGACAAACTTCCGCCCAGCTCAGAGGGCTCTTGTTCGTCCCACAACTTTACACCCCAAGCAGAATCTTTAATAGCTTCTTCTGAGAGCCTAATTTAGTGTGGAAGAACTTGCCTTTGAAATCTACCCTTGTCTCCTTATTAGCTCTGTAATTTGGGGACAAGGTATTTAATTGCTATTGGTTGAAACGCGGTTTTACATAGGGCTAAGTAAGGAAATAATTTGTAAAATGCTTCTGTGGTGCCTTGTAAATACTAAGTATAATACATGTAATAATTAAACGAATTAAACGACCGTGTATCTCAGGCTCAGTGTAAAATTCTTTTGTCGGTGATGATAGCGTGGTTTGTTGTTGTTTTGTTTGTTTTTTGTTTTTGCCAGTCCCATATTGTCCAGACTGGCCTCTAACTTGCTGTGGCTGACCTTGAAGTTTCAGTAGTCTTGCCCCCATCTCCCAAATGCTGGGATTATGGGTGCTGGTGTTGCAAGGACCAGCGCCCCCTAGTGGTGGTGGCACTGACCTCGCCTCTCTACTTACCCATCAAGTCCACATCACGTCCTCGCTTTCCCAGAAGACCTTTGTTTCCTCCTGACATTTAAGGAGCCAATCCAGTATTCAAGTCCTGATCAACCAGAGAGGTCCCCTAGATACTACCTATTTCCTTTAAAAAGCCCACATAGGGGCATCTTGGGGGAGAGGGGGTAGTCATTTTGTAAAATGGTTGACCTCTGTATGCAGGTTTGCTCCATAGAATAAAAGGGTTCTTGCTTTTTGCTTACATGGTCTTGGTGGTCTTTGTGGGGTGATTCTCGGACCCAACGAGTGTGTGCCACCTGACAGGTTTGATGAGGTGCTGGGGATAGAAGCAAGGCTTCAGGCATGTTAATCAAGCACTTCAACTGAACCCCATCTCAGCCCTCTTGTTTTGGTTTGGTTGGTGGGGGGGGGGCAGTGTTGTGATTGTGATTGGTTTTGTTTTGTTTTGTTTTTTGCGTCAATTTTCCTATTTAGTCTGGCCTTCAATTCCTGAGCATCAGTATCCCCAGCCTCCCATTGTTAGGTCCCCAAAATAGCTCAAGCAGACACTGAGAGAAATGTATGGCCATATAAAACAGTTTATTTCCGAGGAGTTTTATTTCCACCGAGCACTTTCTGGCATGCCAGGGTCAGCCAATTAAAAAAAAAAAATGATGATGACCAAATGCAGGTGGGGGTGGGGGAGTGTTTAAGTGAAACAGGCAATCAATAGGGGGAATCTCTCTGATTGGTCAGGACCTGAGTACAGGCCCTTACTGGATTGGCTCTTTATATTTGGCAGGGAAATGAGAGGCTCACCAGAAAATGGGGCTCATGAGAGATGTACAGAGTCCTAATTGGCCTGCAGCTGGCTTCAGGACTTTCTGAGAATTACCCGGATTCCTGAAGAGCCCAGGTCAGGGCCGCCCACCACAAGGGGTGCTGGTCCTCATACCATAATTGTTTAAAAAAATGAGAAAATAAAGGTCAGAGGAAGATCTCAGGTGTTGGTCCTTGCTTTCCATCTTGCTTGAGACAAGGTCTCAAACACTTCTGATAATATCTGGGGTTAGCTGGTCTAAGACCTTCAGGCCACTCTCTCTGCTTCCCATCACCTGGTAGGCATGTTCTGAGATTAGACAAATGTACTGCTTCTGACTTTATATGAGTTCTGGGGATCTGAACTCAAGTTGTTAAGCTTACACAGCAACTGGTTTACCCCTTGGCCTATGTTTTCTTTTGTTATTTATTTATTTATTTATGGGTGTTTTGCCTGCATGTATGTCTGTGTACCATGTATGTGCAGTACTCAGGGAGGCCAGAAAGGAGTGTCAGATCCCTGGACCGGATTCAGTGGACTGCTGTAAGCCATTTGAACACTGGAAATGGAACACCATACCACCACCACCACCATCACCCTGTCCACTGAAAGAACAGCCAGTATTCTTAACCTCTGGGCCATCTCTCCAGCCCTTGGCCTTGTTTGTAGAGAAAGTAAAATTGAATCCTTTTAAAAGTATTCACGATTTTGATGTTCTTTAACTTTTAATTTAGTACAACTGGCTGGCATTAATTTAGTACAACTGGCTGGCATTATTATGCTAGTTGACCCTAGCATAACTCATGACTAGAAAAAAATGCTAAGCAAAGTCAAAAGAAAATGTTTCTTCCCTCTTTTATGTTTTGTGGCTAAAAACTTGTTGAAATAGCAATTAAACATCCACAATTACTTTTCTCCTCTTTATATTTTTAGTTAATATTGTCAGTATTCAGAAATAGAATAAAATGAAGGTAAAAATAAACACCTACAGAGAGTAACTTGTCATACTTGTTTGAGACTTTGAAAAACAAACAGCACTTAGAGTCTTTTTCATCTAATTCAATTTTCCCTTGGAAAATTCTACCTACACACAGACACACCGATGCTTTTAGCAACAACAAACACCTAAGCAGGCAGTCGCTGTATACCTTTGGAAAATTCATTAAAAACACAAAGGATTCTTCAACCACATGTTTGAACTTGCCCTCCTGATACAGGTCTACAGAAATGCCTACAGACAGTGTTCATCTCATTTAATGCAAGCTGTGCAGCGAAAGTACCCCATACCTGGAGACTCAGGAAGAAAAATGTTCTTGTTGGCAATTTCTGCTTCCTAATTAGTTAGCAAAGTTCATTTATTTTGAAGGGTCCAAGCAACTCCATTTTGGGCTTAGACTCCATCTTGGGCTTAACCTGGTCCTGACCCTGAAAAGTCATAAATTCTAAGAGAAAGCCATAAAAGCCCCTCAACCTGAAGGGCAACCAATCAGAGATGAGGGCAACCACAGTGTAGCCACAGGAATGCAGGAAGGCCTTATCTCAAGGCCCAACATCTGCATCTAGCAGGAGGTGAATGCCTTATTTTAAGATTAAGCAATTGGTGACCCCACATGCTGGGAGGTACATAAGTATCTTATCCTGAGGTTAAATATTGTGTCACAAGAATATGAACGTTAGCCATCCAGGACCGAGTCTATCAAAAACCAACCCATGTAACAGTCTCTCTATCCACCAATCATGTTCCCAATTACCTCACCCTTGCTGAAATTCCCCTTTTCAACCTACAAAAGGCCTATGTGCCTTCATCCCAGGGTCGCCATTTTGAAAAGTGGCTGACTCCTGCATGCAGGTATTTTTCTTTTGAGAAATAAAAGGACTCTTAATGATTGCATACATGACTAGTGGTCTCTGTGTGGCGATTTCTGACTTAACAGTTTTCTGGTGGACTTTTAAGTATAAGCTATTTTAAAGTACTACTCAGCTAATACATTCTAAACTGCCTACACTTAGATAATATATGGGTTGTTTTTTTCCTTTTTTGATTTTCAAGACAGGGTTTCTCTGTTGTAATTTTGACTGTCCTGGAACTCCTTCTGTAGACCAGGCTGGGATTGAACTCAGAGATCTGTCTGCCTCTGCCTCCCAAGTACTGGGATTAAAGGCGTGCCAGGTCGGTTTTGACTTTTTGCTTGTTTTTTTCCCTAATTTGAAATAGTAAATAGTAAACAGCTGTCGATTTCAGAAATTATCTCTCACTGAGTCAGGAAAACTCTTATTTACAAGAAAGAGTGACCTTGTGCTCTCCGAGTAAAAGGCAGTCTGGTCTATGAGTTCCAGGACACAGAGAAACCCTGTCTCGAAATACAAACAAAAACAACAGCAAACAAATTTATATTTAAGTCAATTGAGATTGAAGACTTCAAGTGCAATTGGGGGGGGGGGCAAATACAGAGCATGGTTTCTCTCCTTAAAGCACAAAGTATTCTTGGTTTCACAAAGTTTTTATAACGTTAACGTCTTTTCGTGCCCAACCACTCACCTGAAAAGTATTCATTTACAACAAAGCATGGGTTTTTTTAAAAATGAAAAGTGCCAGGTGAGACTAAAGCCTGTAACTCCAGCACTCGGAAGGCACAGGGATCTGAATTCGAGGCCAGCATGGTTTCCCGGCAAAGTTCCAGGCCAACCCGGGCTATATAAGTGAGATGCTGTCTCTAAAAAGAAAAAGGAAAAAAAGAACTGGGTAGGTCATCATTTACTCTTAAATGTTGTGACAATATTCAGCAGGCTTTGCATGTATTTTATCTGCGCCAGAAGCCCGTTTCGCAGGCTTTATTTTTTCTCCAATGGCCACTAGGTCGCACTAAAAGTTACTGTGCAGCATACACAATTTGTAAAATTAGTCGGACTATCACGTGATGACAAAGACCGTTAAAAAAACAAAAAAGCCATCACGTTTTATTTCACTGAAATCTTGTCTCCATCGTCCTCCCTCCCAAGACTTTAAGACCTGGACCCTAGCAAATCTCATCTGGTAGTCTTTTTCTCGCTCCATCACACAAGCTCCCCGAGTTCTCCACCAGGAGGCTCCATTCGGCCCGGAATCATCAAGATAGAGGGAAGAACTGTTTAAACCCGGGGTTCATGTTAAAAAGATCGAGGCCGCCGTGCCGAGAAATACCCTAGCTCGAGGTTTATCCGGAGGGGACTTGAGCCTGACGAGGCTGCAGAGCCGCGAGGCCCCGCCCCCCCCAATACCCAGCGTGCTCCGCGCGGAGAGGACGCGAAGGCGAGGGCGGAGCGGAAAAAAAGACTGGGCGAGACGCGGGAAGGGGTGGGGCTAGACAGAGGTTGGGACGAGCTGGGTGATGGGCGGGGCTACTGGAGGAAGGGACCCGGCGAGTGGGGAAAGGGATGGGAATGAACAGGGAAGGGGCGTGGCTTTAGGAAGACAGGGCGGAGCGGAGGAAGGGCGTGGTAATATGAAGGAAGAGGCGAGGCGGGGGAGGATCGGAGGAAGGGGCGGGGCTAGTAGTAGAGAAAGCGTCGATTTTGCGACAGGGGCGGTGTGGTGCGGAAGCGGAAGTGGATGGTGCGCTTGGTGGCGGCGGCGGGAGCTGCGGAGTCGGGAATCAAAACAAAGGGCCTGGGGGGCGGGGGGAAGGTGGCGGGGTCGGAATGTGAGCGGCGAAGGAGCTGGCTGCTAAGGTGAGTCTTCTGTCGCTGAGGTGACTCCTCTGTCAGCGCTGGGACTCCACTAGGGCGCTCCGGCCAGCAGCGGAGTTGGCCCGGGGACGGTGTTGTCTTTCCCAGACTGATGCTGCTGGGGTTAGAGAACCAGGACCTGCTAAAGGGGCTGCGCGAAAAAGTCGGTCTCCCACGCCAGCCCTGTCTCTTCCGGGACGTTTGGCTTTCCGCCTGCGTCCCTGCTCGCTCCCGGGTCCTCCAGGTGTGAGCAGCAATTTTCGCAAGGTGTGCAAAGTTGGGAAGTTGAGAAAAGGGACAGTAGTGGAGTTGCGTCCCTTAGCTTGTTTTTGTGTTTTTTGCAGCCTGCCTGAGCGGTTGATCTCTTAGCAGCCCCTTTGGATGCAACTTCAGTTTCAGCCACTCCTCCTAGTCTAGCACGAACGAGGTGGTGCACCTTTTAGCTTGCCAACCACCTTTCTATTGTAACCGTGAGCTTTCCAGTTGTACTAGTATCTTTTGGACTTCCCAGGATCTTCCGGTTTTGCATACAAGGAAATGGTCAGCTAACTTTGTCTCCAAAATTATTTTCATCTGTGCACTAGGATAATTCTCTGTTAATTCCTTCATTCAACAAAATAACTACTTTGTGATTACCGTGGACTAGGCCTTGGGTTGAGAACAAGATACAGTGTTGAAAATGGACATTGCATACATTTTCTAATTAATTTTCTAAAAGGTTGATGCCGATAGAGACAGTGTACAGACAAAGAAACAAACTTCTTTTTCCTCCTCCTTTCCCACCCTTCCTCACCCTCTCTTTTTTTTGTCTGGGATTGAATCCAGAACTTTCCATATGCCACTAAGCTCCATACACCCCCAGTCTGCAAACAGAAACTTAAGTTTTATAGTTTTAGCACACTGGCCAAATAGTAAATATATTGGGCTTTACGACCGAATTATGTGGCAAAGACTCATGTCTCAATTACAACTTGGCCATAGATAATATTTAAATGAAAGAATGTAGCTGTTTCCTAATGAAACTTTATGGATACTAAAGTTTGAATTTCGTGTTTAAGAACACTTATCTCAGGAATTTAAATAATGCAAAACACATTCTTAGTTCACAGGCCCTTTAAATACAGATGTGTCATGGCTCACACCTGTAACCTCAGCATTTGGGAGGCTGAAGCAGGAAGATTGTTACAAGTTTGAGGCCAACTTTCAGGATTACAGAGTCAGATCCTGCCCAAGATAAATTATATAGACATATACAAACACACACATGCATACAGGTAGCAGACAGGCTTTGGTTGGCAGACCATAGTTTACTTCTGTATGTGATCAGGCCACCTGTACTTGAAATACATTATGAACAATTCTCGCCTCCCCCTGCCATAGAGATGTAAACTCTCTTAAAAGCATCTTATCAGAGATACAGCTGAAAGATATTATCTTCTACGTGCACAGATGAAATCTCTGATAAAGTAATGGATGAAAATGGCCACTGTTGGGCTATTGTGAGGGCTTACATAAGGTTTAGTTGCTCTCATCATTACTAGCTTCCTCCCTGCCCAGTGAGTGTGCATTGGTTTTGCCTTTGGTGTACTAAGACTCATAAAGAGTATACTTGCGTTGCAGTAAAGAACATCTGTGAGTTAATGACTTGCTTAATTGCTAGATGTTTGGTGATCCAGTATATCACATTGCACTTTTATTATAAACAAACCAAGAAATCAATTGGATGGTTTCTCTGGTAGAATAGAATTCAAAGTCCTCAGAGGTCATTTAATTTGGCCCTTTTGTGTTCATATTAGGGCATAGAAAGGTTGATACTGTGGTTGTTCTTTTACTAAGATTAGATGTTCTGTACTGTTAACTTCTTTGCTCTCCTAAACAGAACTTGTAGGAAGAAATAGCTCAGAATTAAGAAAAACTATAGGTTTGTGTGGTGGCACTGTTGGACCTCAGAGATCCAAACTGGGACCCACAGGGCCCAAACCGGAACGCCTCACCCCCACAGATACTCACAGACGGGGTATCGTTGCAAATAGCGAGAGGATTTATTCCAGTATACTGGGGCCGTTCTAACACGCAGGATAGAAGCGACCCCCAGGAGCAAATGGTGAAGCTTTTTATACAGTTGAAACGGTTGCTAGGCACAAACTGAGTTGGGACAAGTTGATTGGTCCCCAAATTGTTTTCCCATTTTGATAGGTAGGGGCCAGTTAACCTTTAAACTGATTGGTGCTGGCATATAGCAAGGTTGCGGGCTCCTAGAAAATGTAAACTTTAGGGTCTTAGTCAATTTGGGTGGGGGGAAGACTCTTAGCCCGAGGTCATGGGCTGTCTACGTGGGGAAACTCTTTTAGCCCAAGGCCGTCTTGTTTGTCTTAGAAAGTGTTTTTCTTTAACTCTGGGAACTGTTTTGGATCACAGTGCTCCTGGCTTGGGCCTACACAATTTTGGTGTTCTTAGAAGCCTGACTAAAGTTGGCTGCTTTGGTCTTTTTCTATACTAGGGACCTGAATCTTAAGGTGGGACCCCCACAGCACTTACCTTTACCCCAGTACTAAGGAGGCAGAGGCAGGTGGATCTCTTGAGTTTGAGACCAGCCTGGACTACATAGAGTTCCAGGACAGCCAGTAGTACATAGAGAAACTCTGCCTCAAAAACAAAATGACAAAAAGAAAAGCTATAGGAAAAGTCTGCTTAGAGCCTGAAAGCTTATTTCAGCCACGTGACGAGGAGAATTCTCACCCTTAAGTGTGCAGTGTTCATGATTTGGCTCTGTCTTTCAAGCTTGGCTTTGTCTTAAAAATAAATAGGACTCATCTATAGTCCATTCTCATTTGAAAAGTTCTAGTGGCTGGGGAGGTAGCTCAGTAAATACTTGTTGCACAAGCATAAGGACCTGAGTTCAAAATATAGCAATTATGTAAAAGCTGGGTGCAGCAGTAGCATGTGCTTGTAATCACATTGCTGGGGAGCTAGAGACAGGAGGATTCCATGAGTTTGCTGGCCAGCTAGTCTAGCCAAATGGATGCACTCCAGGTTCAGTGGGAAATCCTGTATTTAAAAACAAAAAGGAAAGAAAAAGATAGTAGATTGACAAAGGCTGACTTCTGTCCTTGACACACTTGTGAGAGTGTCCCCCAACCGTACCATTTACATTCACACAGAAAAGGACTCTGGGATATAAGGAATGGCAGATCATTATTTTAATTGCATTTATTTATTTATTTTTGTATGTATGTGTGAGTGTGGAGGTTAGAGGACAACTTGTAGGAGTCAGTTCTCTTTCCATATGTTAGTCCCCAGGAGTGGAACTGAGGTTGTCAGGCTTGGAGGCAATCACCTTTAGCCACTGAACCATCTCACTGGCCCTCTACCTTATTTTTTGAGGCAGTCTCTAACTGAACCTGGAGTTGTTTTTTTCTGGGGGGCAGGGTAGCCACTGGACTCTAGGGCCCTGCCTGTTCCCTCCTCCCTAGTGCTGGAGTTGTAGTTGCCCACCTGGCTTTTAGAAGAGTACTGGGGATCCGAATTCAGGTCCTCACCCTTGTGTAGCAGGTACTTTTCCCAACCATCTCCCAGCCTCTGATAATAGATTTTTTTTCCTTTTTTTCTTT
Source organism: Cricetomys ansorgei (assembly GCA_026225945.1). NCBI lineage: Eukaryota > Metazoa > Chordata > Mammalia > Rodentia > Nesomyidae > Cricetomys > Cricetomys ansorgei. The sequence continues at coordinate 954,853 of JAMJFZ010004056.1, forward strand.
TATGTTCATTGGTATTTTGCCTGTATGTATGTCTGTGTGAGGGTGCCAGAAACCCTGGAACTAGAGTTACAGACAGGTTTGAATGACCATATGGGTACTGGGAATTGAACCTAGGTCCTGTGCAAGAGCAGCCAATGCTCTTAACCACTGAGCCATCTCTCCAGCCCCATTTTTTCCAAATCAAATTTGAATAGTTAAAATCAACCAAGTTTACCAAATTTTAGTAGCCTGTGATATCCATGCTGCCTTTGTTCTTTAAGCTCTGACTTGCTGAAAGCCATTGCACTGTAAATACAACTATGGTCTCACATTTTAACATTGTAAAATGGATATTTGTGCAAAGAAGTAACATGAACATTGACTTGTTTTTAACAGGGTGGAAGAATGAGAGTAAAGAAAGATGAAAGAATGTTGAAACACTTTGTCTGGCTATGTGATGGAAGGGAACGGAACTGAGAACCCTTGCAGCAGAACACTTGGATGGCTTCACCAAGATAATGATGCCAAGCCGTGGCTTTGGAAATTCTCTGGTTGCTTTTCTCCTCCTGAGCAGACATTGCCTCTTAGTCCCCAAACGGTAACTATGCGCAGGACATACATGCTGTGAATAGAATACGGGTACAGGTAGTCTGGGACAGTCTCTCTCCTGCCCATATCACCCCCTGCACATTTTTATGACCTCTCACTCAACAAGAACACACTTTCTCAACTCTGTATTCTACTCTGAGTAACAGAGGCTTTAAGTGTTTAAATGGGGTTAGGGGTCGGAGTGGGATTTGGTTCCTTATTAAAGCCCCAAATTTCAAAGCTTGTATAGTAAGATCAATAAAAGTATAAAACTAATTGTATTTAACCATAGTTTTCTTAAGTGGTTTTTGGCCTGTCGCTTTGGAGATAAGCTTTCCTTATGTAGTTCAGGCTGGCTTTGAATTTGTGATCCTTCTGTCTTGGCTTTCCAAGTGCAGGGTTACAGACAGGTGTTACCTCTGTCCCTTCAAGTCTCTTAGTTTGAAGTCTTGTAAATTAGAAAAGATTGACAATACCTTTTTGTTCAGGATTTCTGATGAATATTTAAGTATATCACTTCTTTCTTTTCCTCTTTAGTGGTGCTGGATATTGAACTGAGAATGGATAGTTCTAATCGCTGTATCTTTGCCGTAGTATAAAAGCTGCATTAAGGCTTCAATATTTCCTTAGTGCTATTGGCAGCTCAGCTGTGCTACTTTGGGCAGATGGCTGGTCTCGTTCATAGTGTTTGGAATATCACTCTTCTCTTTTAAGGGGAACCCCACTAAAACCCTTTACTCACCACCCCAGGAATAAATAAAAGGAAGCCACTTGTTTATAAGCCACCCTCCTTGAATGATGTCTGTGAAATCATTGTTTATATACCCCAGTTTTCTTTAGACAGTGCCTCAAAGCAAGAGAAAGTTAGTCTCTGAGGCATGGATGGTTAGCCTGGCTTGCTGAAACTGTTAACAGAACCCCCTGTCTGACTGTCTTAAGACTGGCAAACAGTGTTGATTTTAGTTGTATGTTTGTGTTGCCTTCCTGCAGACCTCTCTGAAGATTGTCTCTGGTCTTAGCTTAATGTTGTTATATTTGTTCACCTGTGATTGAGTGATGTAAAGAGAATTGAACATTGTTTTCCATTTTTTAACTCAGTAGTGTAGGAGAGAACATAACACACTGCCCTCCAAAAATTGACTTGTGTTCTGATCTTCTCTCCTTAGAAAGAGTACATGGAGAACAAGAAAGTTGCTGTGGAGTTAAAGGATATACCATCTCCTCTTCATGTTGGCTCTAAACTTTTCCCAGCAGTCCCACTTCCTGATATTCATTCTCTTCAGCAACCTAAAGTACAGCTCTCAGCTGTTCCCAAAGTAAGCTGCTGTGCTCATTGCCCTAATGAACCCTCCACTTCGCCCATGCGTTTCGGTGGTGGCAGTGGACGGAGTGGAGGTTCTGGGAGCTTGATTCACACGGGCTCACTCTTAGACTCACCAAGCACCAGGACAGTCACGTGTCAAGTAGGGTCAGGGTTTGCTTTCCAGTCCGTGTCTTCACTGCAGAATGCTTCTACTAGGAACAACTTGGTGAGCCTTTCGAGTGACTTCCCCAGCATGTGTGTAGAGAATAACCTATCTTCCTGCAAGCACCTGCCATGTTGTGGGAAGCTCCATTTCCAGTCATGTCACAGTAATGTGCACAAGCTGCATCAGTTCCCGACTCTCCAGGGCTGCACCTCTGCTGGCTATTTCCCCTGCTCTGATTTCTCAAGTGGGGCTCCCAGGCATTTGGAAGAGCGCCTTTCCCAGTCAGAGCTTACACCTCACTTGTGCACCAACTCTCTTCACCTAAATGTGGCACCTCCGGTTTGTTTAAAGGGCTCACTTTACTGTGAAGACTGTCTAAACAAGGTCTGTATCTTTTATTCTTTATCTTGGGACAAATGAGATTGAGGTTCTGTTTAAAATGGCTCCATCTTGCCATGTTTTTATTGTGCATGGAGTTGAAGATTCTTCATAATATACACCCCATCCACATAGCTGCTTCTGGTACTGAAAGATGCAGAGGGTGAAATGGGAGACCATCTAGAAAAGCAGCATAGTTTGTGTGTGACTTGTGCTTTTAGAGCCTCTGGTCACAAGAAAGCCATGTCCTACAGGACAGCTTAGATTGCAGAGTCCATGGTTTGTTTCATCCTTCTCTAGGATGCAGTGATTGGGTTCTCATAACTTAAGCTCAGCTTATCCATGGGCCCTTTCATGGCAACAAGGTGACTATACATTATCTTTTTGTAATATGAGCGACTCAAAACTTGGCCCCAGTCACACCAGTGTTCAAAGGAAGGCTTTTCTGCTTTTTATGGGAGGAGCATGTAAGATCTCCTTCATAGCAGATGCATGTTCCAGATTAGAAAGGACTGAGATTTTAACATATCCCTGATCATTTCAAGTTGCTTCTTTGAGATGAGACTGTAGATTGGTAGCTGGTAGTTCTGATAAAGATTATATGAAAATACACTATCAGAGGTCAGCAGGTACAAAGATAAAACCCTTTGAATGCTGTTTTCAGTTGTATATGAATCCAGCTAGGTTCTATATTGATGTGTCTGAAACTTCTTCCTTTAAAAAAAAAAATGTTAAAACAGCCAGCAAGAAACAGTATAATTGATGCTGCTAAAATATGGCCAAATATACCACCTCCAAGTACTCAGCCTACACCTCCAGCTGTTCCTCTGTGTAATGGCTGTGGAACAAAAGGGACGGAGAAGGAGACCTCATTGTTGTTGGCAACCGGTCTAGGCAAAGCTGCTTCGAAATTTGGTAAATAACAGTGTATCATAAAAAAGTGCATTTAAGTTGGTTTTTTTTTTTTTTTTTTTTTAAGGTTTATTTTTATTTTATGTGTATGGGTGTTTTGCATGCAAGTGTACTGCATGGGTGCCTGGTACCCACAGAGGCCAGAAGAGGGCACTGGATCCCCTGAAACTGGAGTTACAGAAGGTTGTGAGCCACCATGTGTATGCTAGGACTAAGCAGGTCCTCTGCAAGAGCAGTCAGTTTTCTTGACTGCTGAGCGATCTCTCCAGCCCCCGTTTGAGTTGTTTTCAATATCTGACAAATGTTGTATTTAATTACCTCTAAAATTTTTCTTGTGATTCTAGGGGTATATTTGCATTTTGAAGTATGTATTCCTTTCCCACATTTTGCAAAAATGAGGGAAATATAGGTCTTTGTGTTGGGTTGAGACTATTTGAGATCAGAGTCTGTATAGGAAGATGGGAAGTGTATTGGAGAGAGTAAGTACTGAAAGAGACTTGAGGTCACTTAGGTGTTTTTTTTGTTTGGTTTTGTCCTAGAACCTTCTGTATAGACAGTGCTGGCTTCGAACTCACAGAGATCCACTTGCCTCTGCCTCCTGAGTATTGGGATTAAAGGCGTGTGCCACCATGCTTGAACTCAGCTTAGGTTCTTAATGCTCCCTTGCCATATTTAGTATTTAAAAAAATTTATTAGTAGCTGATTACTAATAGTATTTGAAACCTGAGCGTTCTCAATCAAAATTATTTCCCTAAAAAGTAGTTACTGTGATATTTTATCTTCTGAAACATCTCTGAAAAGTTAAAGCAGATGCTAATGACGTATTAGAGTAGTTTAAAGTGAGAAGTGATGCCAATTTCACTTGCGGTCTCCTCAGTGCTTTTCCATACCCAGTAGGCAGCCAAGCCTATGCTGTGGTGGAAGCAGATCCAGGGACCTTAGTGTCCACTCAGTTTCCATTCATTACTGGATCATGGGTCAGCAGAAGATGAGGTAGAACTGTGACTTAGAGTTGTTATGGGCATGGCACTCATTTGTAGGTTTGTTGCTACTAAAAATAGGAGTGGTCTCAGTATGTCACCAGTTGCTTCTTGGACTAGCCAGTGAAGTTGGTATCCTTAAACTTAATGGCAAGCAACAACTTGGTGTTTCTGCTATTTAGAATAATGGGTAGTTACCTATTGTATTTTAGCTCACCGTTTCTTTTTGCACTATGTGTAACCAGAAGTTTTAACATTTCTTAAGGGTCACCAGAAGTTGCAGTTGCTGGACAGGTGCTGGAGACCCTCCCCCCAATTGGTGTTTTCTGGGATATTGAAAACTGCTCTGTCCCGTCTGGCCGGTCTGCGACAACTGTTGTACAGAGAATTCGTGAGAAATTTTTTAGAGGACATAGAGAAGCAGAGTTTATCTGTGTGTGCGACATCAGTAAAGAAAACAAGGAAGTTATTCAAGAGCTGAATAATTGCCAGGTAAAAGAATTATTATTTTTTTTTTTTTCTTGAAGAATTGTAACCACCCTGTTAGGATGCTCAATTGCTGGATGGTGGTGGTGCATGCCTTTAATCCCTGCATTCAGGAGGCAGAGGTAGGCAGATTTCTGTGAGTTCAAGGCCAGCCTGGTCTGCAGAACAAGCTCTAAGGGCAGCCAGGGATATACAGAGTAACTCTGTCTGGAAAAACAAACAAACAAAAAATAAGAATTGTAATTGGGCAATATTGGTGTGTGCCTTTAATCCCAGCACTAGGGAGGCAGAGGCAGGAGGATCTCTGTGAGTTCAAAGCCAGCCTGATGTACAGAGTGAGTTCCAAGGGCAGCCAGGGCTACACAGAGAAACCTTGTCTTGAAAAAACAAACAAAAACAACAACAACAAAAAGAATAAAAGAATTGCAGTCTGCAATGGCTCAGCAGTTAAGAAACTGACTGCTCTTCCAGAGGATTGGAATTCAGTTCCTAGAACCTACACGGTGGCTAACAACCATCTGTAACTCCAGTTCCAGGCATCTAATACCTACTCTTCTGACTTCTGCAGGTGCCAGGCACACACCTGGTACACAGACATATATGCAGGCAAAACATCCACATACATAAAACCTTAAAAATAATAAAAAATTTTAAAAAGGAATTTTAATCTGCTGTGGTAGCAGAATAAGTACATGTGATTACTTGGGGTGTTTTGTTTAAAATTTCAGTTCCAGATTGGTTTAGTGATGTCATTGTTTCTGTGCTGTTTTCAAACGAGAGAATGCCACATACGGTTTTTCCTAGAATGCTGAAATTGAAACATTTGATCTTTCAGTAACATTGCTTGTACCTTGGTACTCTCCACTATAATGGCTGCGTGTGCTGTCTTCTTCAGCTTTGCTTCATCCCTGTTCTCTGAGTCATCTCTGAGCCAGGCACATAGAATGGCTGTAGTATTTGCAATCTACAGATGAAATTGAGGCTCTAAGAAGAGAAAACACTTTCTTATTTATGATCATATTGTCAATAAATGAAAGAACTAGAATACTTATTTAGAGATAGAATCTCACCAGATAACCCTGGCTGGCCTAGAACTTGGTGTGTAGATGAGGCTAGCCTTGAATTCACAGAGATTTGCCTATCTTTGTCTCCTGAGTGCTGAGATTAAAGGCTTGTACTACCATGTACAGTGTTAAGAACTAAAATTTAAATCAAGGCTATCTGACCTCAAAGTCTGCTTTAGCTATAGAGCTAAAGATAGAAGACAAATGGTTTTATTCTTGAATAAATAATGCCACTGACATTGTATATTTCTGCATAGAGTTAACATTTATTTGCAACATACATATATATATATATATATATATATCATATGTATACTTTCATAAACTATCAAATCCAAGTGAAAATTACATGGTTGAGGCACTTAGCTTTGAAGACAGTTTTGTGTAAGACTAATAGTCTTAACAGGACTTTGGCTTCCTTAGGGATGTTATTCCCTCTTCCGTCTGTCATGCAGCCCCAGGTCCTGTAGGCCCCACACAGTGGATGACATACATGGGTATCGTAAAATGCAACGCTGTGTGTACCTTAATGATTCCACTTGCAGATTGTGGACAGAATGTGTCATGGGAAGCTTGATGACTTGAAATTTGACTCTGTTTTCCCCACTTCTTTTCACAAAGGGGAATAAAAAAAAAAGTTCAAAAGCAATTAGAAATTAGACTTGGGACGGTAATTTCCCCACTTTTTATATGGAAAATGAGTTCTGAACTTACTGAGATCCAGTTATAACCTCCCTATTCCCAACAATAATTGAAGAACTTCTTTCCTTGCATGTTATCCACTAGGGAGGGGGCCAGGTGTTGTGATGTATTTCTGTGATCCCAGCACTTGAAGTCTGAGGCAAGAGGATCAAGAATTTAAGGCTAGCCTGAGCTTCACAGTGCGACCTTTTTTTTTTTTTTTTCTAAAACAGATGCAATTAAATGTGGACTGAGTGTATGGCAGTTTTCTAACCCGAGCTCTTGTTCAATGACCCTTTTGATAAATGATCACAGGTGACTGTTGCTCACATAAACGCTACTGCAAAGAATGCTGCTGATGACAAACTCCGTCAGAGCCTGAGAAGGTTCGCAAATACGCACACTGCTCCAGCTACTGTGGTTCTTGTGTCAAGTAAGTGTCAAAGCATCTGCTGGTTTCAGCCACACTCTGCATGGGAATTATCAGAAATACGTAAGCCAAAGAGCCACAGAAAGGTGAACATGGGGCATGCAGTGATAATTGTTGAAAATTGTTTAGGGAAACAGCTGAGTCTACAGCTCACCCCTATAATCCCAGTATGTAGGAGGCTAAGGCAGGAGGATCATAAGTGCAAGGCCAGCCTGGGCTACATAGTGAGCTCTTGTCTGAAAAAATTATCTGTGAGTTATTACAGGGCCAGTTTAATCAAGAAAATGGTATTGGGGGAGAGAGGATTCCCTCTCCCTCAGCAGAATGTTATAACTTAAAAAATGCAAGATGAATAATTTCCAGATTTGCATCTCCCAAACATGTTAATATCTGCTCTCAGTTAATATTAGAAGGAAGCTATATCTTAGCTGTGTGATATGATTGCCCTGTCATGTTAATTCTTCAGAAGAAAATGTGCTCCTGTTGAAAAAGGGGAGGAAAGTGACTGAGCCTGAGCCAGGCCTGCCTTTCTTCTTGGTTGTGTCACTTGCTGTTGAGGGCATCTCTGTTTAATGTTTCTGACACTTGTCTTTTCTTTCAGCTGATGTCAACTTTGCATTGGAACTCAGTGACCTGAGGCACAGGCACGGTTTCCACATCATTTTGGTGCATAAAAACCAGGCCTCCGAAGCTTTGCTGCATCATGCTAATGAGCTGATCAGATTTGAAGAGTTCATTTCCGATTTACCCCCCAGGTTACCACTGAAGATCCCTGTGAGTGGGTTTCCATTGCCTTTCCTTTTTTTTTTTTTTTTTTTTGAGACAGGATTTCTCTGTTGTAACTCTGGCTGTCCTGGAACTCACTCTATAGACCAGACTGGCCTCAAACTCACAGAGATCTGCCTGCCTCTGCTTCCTGAGTGCCGGGATTAAAGCCGTGCGCCATCACTGCCCAGCTGCCTTTGCTGTTTTCTAATGGTAGATTTTGGAGGCTGAGAGACATCCCTTGGCAAGGAGTCACTGGGTTTAGGGGTGTTGTTCTTTGTATGTAGGAGGTTGATCAGAGTTTGAAATAAGCTTGGAAATCTCAAATTCTTGTCTTGAACAGGTATGGATAAGTTTTTTTTTGTTTTGTTTTTTAATGTTTTTCAAATTTGCCTAGAGAACCAACTTGTGGCTTTACCTCAGGGATAGGCACTTGCCATTGTTCCCAATGACAGAGACACTATAGCAAACAGATGAAACAGTGGAAGAAGAGTTATAAACATTTTGCTCCCAGTATTATTGCGTCTGTCTTCAGATAAGCAGAGCACTTGTGCACCTTTCAGGTGATTTCTTCCTAAGCTGCAACAGGTAGCAAGGGCTGTGCTTTTTACAGTATGTTTCTTGGATGTCGTCGGGCGTTGTAGGCCACACATACCAGGAGAGTGAGCACATTTCCCAGGAGCAGCATTTCTGTTAGACTTGATTTGGGATAAGGATGACTGCCATAGTGCTGAGCCATGTGTACACTGTTTGTGGAATGCACGTGTAGCTCTGAAAGAAATTCTAACAGCAACGGAAAGGACCTCTAGTGTGGGTGTTCCAGGAGAGTAACAGTCCCATACATTAAATGCATGTTAGAAATGAGCCTGTCCAACCCAGTACTTGTAACATATGCTTGTAATCTCGGCATTTAGAAATTAGAAGCAGGGGTATCAAAAGTTCCAGGCCAACCTGGGCTACAACAGCAAGACCCTAGATCTCAGAAACAAGAAAAAGAATGGTGTCCATCATCCTTACAGAAGGAGGTAGGAAAGAAGCAGGTTGCCAGCCACAGCAGAGCAGAGGCTGGCTTGGGTCTTCTAGCCCACCTGCTAGTCCCAGATGCCAGTGAACCCAGCGTCTGCCCTAGTCAAAACCATGCGAGGGACAATTCACAGTTGGGGGAATCGCAGAATCTGACCCAAAAAATAACATCACAGCTTACTGCAGCTTTTTTAGCCTCTTTCTTATCTTACCATATTTGTTTGGGGACCTGTGGCTGGAGCTACATTACCTGCTTTCTGTATCTGTCTTGTGCTTGCTCTCTAACTGTAAATGTCATTAAATTGGTTGTGGTATTTTGGCAGAGAGCTTGCCCATCCACATAAAAGGCCCTTCCTTCTTAAGGTTAAAAAAGGTGAATTATACCCAACATTCAGTCTTGTGGAATGCTTTCTCATTTATTAGAGTGATAATGACACAGTTTTTCTTTCCTGTTCTTCAGTTCACTCCTTAATGTTGAGCATGTGTTAGCTTTGCCTGGTGTTGAGTTGCAGGTGTCATAGGAAGAGTGAGAAGTTTGCTGATGATTGGTTGATATACCTCATGTAAACAGGGAGTTCATAATTACAAAAGTAATACCAGTGTAAAAACTAAAACAGCATGCAGAAATATAGAACAAAAAACTTCACAGTCTTACCCTGAGAGGGACCATTATTTACAATTAGCATTGTTCTCCAAATATTAAAAAATAGAAAAAATTCAAAAGTCACATGTCTTTTTTTTTTAAACCTAATATCATAACTTGGCTGTATTGCCATGTCCACATAAGATACTGGTATGAATCTCTCTTAGTTTTAGCCATTAGAATTCTGACTGACTAGCCAGGCAGTGGTGGCACATGTCTTTAATCCTAGCACTGGGAAGGCAGAAGCAGGCAGATCTCTGAGTTTGAGGCCAACCTGTTGTACATAGCAAGTTCCAGGACAGCCAGGGCTACACAGAGAAATCCTGACTTAAAAAAGAAAAAAGGAGAGAGAAAAAAAAAGCTGACCGATGGCCTATCTGTGGCTGGCATTTGATTTAAGCACTCTATTGTTAGACATGTTTCTGCTCAGTTTTCACCATCTCCAGCTAGCTTGCCCAGGGAAGTATATTCTCAGCTATGATAGCTCTGGGTCAGAAGTCACTGGCAAAAGTCTTACTTGTCCTACAAGAATGTGATATTGATTCCTTCTCTTTATCAATGAGAAGTACAAGTACGAGTGTTTCTTTAAAATGTTTGCCAATGTGACAGGTAATGTCTGCCTATAGTTGGCCTTCTTACTAAATCTTTTTTGGCAAATCTCCTTTTCTTCTGCTGTTGCCCTTGAATATTTTTTTTGAGGCTCCCAGATTTAGCCCTCCACAATTATCGTCATTCTCCTAGCATTTTCAGTTTTATTTCTTGATATATACATTCCAGGTTACCTGGAAGGGTTCTGACCACAGAAGTAACAGGCTATTGACTGATATGTATAGTTCATTAGTTTTAATATTTACTGAGTTGCACGTGCAGTTTGAAATAGTCAGTGGTGATTTCCTTTTCACCCCAGGCAGCCAGTCACCTGTCCCTGTAGGTTGGTCTTTTCTGGACATTGTATAGAAACAGAGTCATTCAGTATGTCTGAACCTTGCTGATACAACATTCAATTACACTGAATAGGTTTATCCTCTCCTGTCAAAGTTGTCCCTACCTCTTTTGTGTGTTAGATGAAGTGGAGACAGCTCTTGTTTATGAAATTGTATATCTTTGACTACCTGATGTAACGCTTTTTTCATCTGCTCACAGTGCCACACTCTGCTCTATGTTTATAACCTACCAGCAAATAAAGATGGAAAGAGCATCAGCAACAGGCTTAGGCGCTTGTCTGATAACTGTGGTGGCAAAGTGCTTAGTATCACAGGCTGCAGTGCAATTCTCCGCTTCATAAACCAAGACAGTGCAGAGCGGGCCCAGAAGCGAATGGAAAATGAAGATGTCTTTGGTAACAGGATCATTGTGTCATTTACTCCAAAACATAGAGAATTCTTTGACTCCAAGAGTTCAAATGCAGTTGCTGATAAAGCAAAGTCTCCCAAAAAAGTTAAGAACACAAAATTGTGCCTCATCAAAGACACAAATGAACAGTCACCCAGTGCCAAAGCTGTGCCTGGAAAAGGGTCGCAGACAAATTCTGGATCTGCTACAAAAAACACAAACGTTAAAAGTTTACAGGTAATTTTGATACCACTTGCCTTTTGAAGTTTATGGTAGGTTTGGTTTCCTTCTGTGTTTCCTCTGCTTGCTGGCTCTTATGTCCTTGTTAGTTTTTGCTGAGACTCAGTCACTTTACTGTCTGTGTAGGGTCTAGCCCATCTAAGGTACTTAGCACTTAAGGCACTGCACTTTTGTCTTTAAAGGAGCTGTGCCGAATGGAGTCAAAGACTGGCAGCAGAAACAGTGAGCACCAGCTAGGCCATGGGAGGCTGACGGCACTGCCTAATGGGGGCCCAAGCACTTCAGTGCCCACCCTGAAGACCACAGGTGTAATTGAGCCACTTTACAGAAGCAGTCAGAAGTATGTCCAGTTTTTCTTTCTTGGTAGCTGCTTCTATGAAATAATGGGTGACCTGTGACTTTTCCTCTCAAATTCTCCCTCCTGTTAGAAAAGAGAACCTTAGTTCCCGGAGTGTTGCCAGCTCTCCTGTACAGAAGAAGGAGAGAGAGGAGACTGTCTTCCAAGTGAGCTACCCATCTGCATTCAGCAAACTGATCGCCTCAAGGCAAGTCAGCCCTCTGCTCACCTCTCAGTCTTGGTCTCCAAGGTAAGTCCAGCTTTCTCACCTGTGGGGTAGATATGCATCAGGAAGGTTATAGATCAGTGTGTTAGTTATCGAGACAGTGCAGAGTGTGAGACAGATCTGCCACCTCTCCCTGCCAGACCCTCCCTTCAAGTTACCATAGCTGATATTCAGAGGCAATGTTTTCCTCCATTGTCTTTCCTCCATTTGGAAATCTAGGTAAGTCCATGTCAATAGGGAAGGACATTAAGATGTCCTTATGGTCAGGCATGCATGCTTATATTCCCAACATTTGGGAGACTGAGGCAAAAGGATTACAAACCTAGGTTACATAGTGAGTTCAAGGTCAGCCTATGTAACTTAGCAAGACTTTGAACAAAAGCAACCAACTAAATCAAACAGCATCTTACACACTGTGTTGAGGGAAACTGAAATGAAATGTACATTTACTGTTTGATATAGTGCTTTGTAGGAGGAGGCTGCCGGAAACCCACTTTGTGAGACTTGGCAGATAGGGCTCCCCTAAAGGCCAGTCTTACACTGCATTTGCTGTTCAGAATCACTGATTAAGAATCACTGCAAAAGCCAAGCATAATGGTGGATGCCATTAATCCAGCAGCCTGGTTTACATAGAAAGTTTCAGGACAGCAAGAACTATATAGTGAGGCCTGTCTCAGAAAAAAATGAAATCACTGCAGAAACGAAATATACAATTTTATGTAACAGCTGATGCCAAGTGTCCCTTACGTGTTATACTAGGCCTTAGAAGTCAGAGGAATTTAAAATTTACATAAGCATCAGAGACTAAGTTTGTAAGACTAAAATGCCCAGAGTAGAATGTCAATTAAGCAAGGCTTCAGATATTTTCTCCATTTTGCTTTAAATATTTATGTAAAATAAAATTTGATATTGAATAATTTTTATTGATGTCAACTCAATACTTTAGACAGTAAGCCTGAATCAGCATAAGTTTAAGATAAAACACATTGCAAAATCAAACAGGAAAGTCTCTTTATCAGTAGCTTCAGGCAAAGCCGGAATGGCGGAACCTCAGTGCATACATAGAACTGTTCACATCTTGTGTGTTTTCTGCAGGAGTATGTCTCCAAACTTTTTAAACAGAACCTCACCACTTGCTTTCAGTGTTGCCAGTCCCAGCAGTGGTTCTGACTGCCCAGACCCATTTGCAAATGGTGTTGACATCCAGGTCAGCAACGTGGACTATAGGCTGTCTCGGAAGGAGCTGCAGCAGCTGCTCCAAGAGGCCTTTTCCAAGCATGGCCAGGTACCTTCAGTCTTGTTATTTGGAAATTGGTTTGGTTTTTGGGGGGTAGGTGGTATTTTCAAGACAGGATCTCAACTCCGTAGCTCAGACTGGCCTCAAACATGTGAGAGTCCTTTTGTCTCAGCCTCCCAATTGATATGTTAAAGGCATAAGCTACCAGACCCAGCTTCACTCTTTGATTTTTAAAAAGATTTATTTTTAAATTAGTTATGTGGATGTGTGTGTATCTTTGTGTGAGTATGTGCACACATATGTAGGTGCCCTTGGTGGCCAGAAGTGTCAATCTCTTAGAGCTAAAGTTAAAGGAAGTTTTACGCTATCCAACATGTATGCTCTGACTGAACTCTGGAAAAGAGGCTCTTAGCTGCTCAGCCATTTCTCCAGCTGTCCCATCCTGTCCCTACTTTTACTCCTGTCCTTGCTGATTTTACCCTTGGTGGAGTTCAATCCTAAGTGGACACACAGAACCTGTGTATGACTGGGCAAGTTTGAACTTCTTTTCCCTTCTGTGTGTTGGAAGAAATGTAGAACATAGTTTTTAGGACATCATCCTAGATAAACTAAAACTAGCCATGAGAAGTGCCTGTCATAGATATAGGGACTTACTTAGAGCTACATGCAGAAATACAGAGAGACTAAAGTAATGTTGGCGCTTTATATTTTAATGTACCCAGCCCAGTGTTTATGTGCAGTTTGATAAAAATGCACCTTTTATAGACCTGGAATTTTGTTTTCAGAGTCAGAGACACCTTGGTCTCTGAGTGAGAGTAGCATGTGCCAAAGCACACAGGTAGACTGGCTGGGTTGGCTTCTCTGAAGGTCACCTATACTCTGGTCACCTGTAGCACCACATTCAGACAAGTTAACCTCATACAAGCTCTGACATCTGCTAGCATGTTCCTCAACAGTTCGCTCTCATTTTTGAAAAGGACATGCTCTGGGTGGATACTGGTAGTGCTCTGTTTTATTTTATCGTGTTATAGGTGAAGAGTGTTGAGCTCAGTCCCCATACCGATTACCAGCTCAAGGCCATTGTACAGATGGGAAACCTGCAAGAAGCAACCTGTGCAGTGAACAGCCTCCACAGGCACAAGATTGGCAGCAAGAAGATCCTGGTCTCACTCTCCACAGGAGCTGCCAGCAAGTCACTGTCTTTACTAAGGTAAAGAACAGCAGCCAAGCATTCACTTCAGGACATCACAACTTACCTACAACAAACAATTTGGAATATAATAAAAATAGATTTTACCATATACCCAATTCTCCAGAATGCAGTAATCGTTATTGTAAGCTGACAGGGTTGAAATCTGCCCTCTGGCTTCTGTTCATTAACCAAAGCCAGACACAGCTTGACTTTGGCAGGCCCTTGGGAGTGAAGTAGCATACTGCATACCCAGAACAGGCTTTAAGACTAGCAAACCTAGAGGTTTACTTTTTGCAGAAAATATATAAAGTCCTGCTTTGGAATCCTGCTGCAAAGTCTTCCTGCTGACTAGGTCAATGTGGGCTCTGGTGACTGTTTATAGCAAGTCTTCATGCTGTTTTGCTCTCCCGTTGTGGGGAGCTAGTGAAATAGGACTTGCTCTGAGTGTTGTAATATCAAAGACCGTCTCTGATTTGTACTTGACCAGTATTTGAGGTTGCAGGTAGTTTTTGATTGTTTGTTTTTGTTTTTTCTCCCCTTTAGAATACAAGAAAAGCTCTAAGCTCTCTAATCCTGTGACACCAAAGTAATTACCTTTCTGAGTTGGGCTTCTTTGTTTTTCTTTGAGTATTTTTGGTACCTTTTTTTGTAAAGAATGATGAAGATGATACTGCGTTCATTTACACATCCGTCACATGCAGGAATTCCATCTAACACATAAACCACACGTGGCAAGAGATATTTCAAGCTCTTTGCCTTCACACTCAGTTAAAACCCAGAGTTTGTCCCCCGTCCTCAGGGAAACCCATATCTTTCTGCTGCACAGATGTGGAGTCCTGTTACTGAATCCCAGGGAATCCTAGGGAATGATTTCATAATCTTTTCATTGGCTTGTCCCTAAAATCCTTTTGATTTTCTTTTTAACTTTTCTGAAAAGTAAATTTGATATATCAGAAACTAGTAAGTAAATTTGATATATCAGAAACAAAGTAAGTACTTTGCATGTAATTGTGCTAATTTTATGAACCTTTAAAAAATATACTTTGTAATATGTAGGAGTGGTCTGTTTCTAACTGGTGGATTTTGTCCTGCAGTGCAGAAACGATAGCTATTCTTCAGGATGCTCCTGCCTGTTGTTTGCCTCTCTTTAAATTTATGGACATCTATGAAAAGAAGTAAGTTTGGTTTATTGTTCCAGTGATGCAGTTCAGTAGTGATTGGTGACTTCCATACAAAAGACTATCATGTTCACCCTAAAGGAACTTCTCACCAGGAATGGAGAACAAAGCAGAGACAGTGCTATTCAAATTGGAAATTTGAATCTAACACTTTTTTTTTTTTACAACTTTTATTTTTAGCAAATTTAGACTTAAGTTTCTAAAAGGTTCTTTGTTTTGTTTTGCTGAGTAGTTTTATTACTCGTCAAATGGCATTTGTGAGCTTGCTTTGTACTTCGGGCAGGGACTAGAGTCTAAGTGTCCAGTGTATAGCAGATGCACAGCATGGGTTAATAATGGAATGAAAGGCTGAGGCACTGCAGAAAATGCAGATCTGCAAAGGATATGGTTCTGTAGCCTAAGACTTTGTTAGAAGGAAAGAGAAGACCTCACGAATTCTTCTGTGACTCAAAGAGAAATGTCAGTGAAAAGCAGGTGCAGGGAAGAGATCCAAATGAGGGCAGCACAGGGTGTGGCAGTTATGTGTAATGTGTAATGAGAAACCAGAGCAGAGAGGTATGGTGGTCAGAGCCAACTTCAAAGAGAAGAAAAGAAGGCAAGTTCTGTGCCAGGCCCAACTCTGTGCTGATGAAACTAGACTACAAGGAACTATTTGCCACAGAAATTTTAAGCCCCTTTGAGACCTGGTGGCACATACTGGTTATCCCAGCATTTGGAAGTGGAGACCAAAAGATCAGGAGTTCAAGACATACTCAGCTTTGCAAGGCCAGATATGAGATGGGTGGATGGGTGAATGGGTAAATGGGTAAATGAATGGACAGGCAGGCTAGAGAGACAGCTCCGCAGTTAAGGGCACAGACTGCTCTTGAAGGGAACCCAGATTCAATTTCCAGCACCCACATGGCAACTCATCCACCTACAATTCCATTTCCATTGGATCTGATGCCCTCTTCTGGCCTCAAAGGGCACTGCAGACATGGGGTACACAGACACACATGTAGGCAAAACATATATATACATCATATAATAAATTTTTTTGTTAAAAAGAAAAAGGAAATTAAACTGTCTGTGGAACAGGAACAGATGGCCAGTGTTGAGTAGGAAGCAAGATGGCAAGGAGGTAAAAGGTAGAAGACATTTGATCTGGGAACATGGTGGGACAGTTAAACAGGAAGCAAGAGCATGAAGCTTGAGTAGGAGGCACTGTACGTGTTTGTGTCTTGGTTTTGGACACAAAAGTTCTAGGGTGCCATTGGAGTCTCGATACAGAAAGTTGGAGTGCTATTTTGCACATTTGGAGGATCTGTGAGAGAGATGTTGGCTCTTAAAGTAATGGCTGTTATTTGCTAAACAGGCATTGTGATGGGTGAGGAAGCAGATAGGACCCAGAAGCAGTGGGAGGGAGGTAGAACTGGATAGAAGGTCAGGGAAGCAAATAAGTCAGTTATTTTCACTGAAAAAGAAACCAGAGTTTTAAGACCAAGAAAGAGAGCACAGAGAGAATGTGTATCTCCCTGCGTGGGGAGACCCCAGGGACTGGTGTTGGTAGGAAAGAAGCCCAATAGATGTAAGGTGCTGGGAATGGAACCTGGAGAGGTAGGAAGGAATTGCTAGTACCCAGAGCAAACCCCACCCATGCCTAATCACAGTCTTTATTTAGTACTGTGAGGTACGAGTTACCACAGCATTTTAAAGACAGAAAACTAGAGGCTCAAATTGGTTGTGTATCTTGACTAAGTTTACAAAGGCTGAGGCAGAGTCGGCATGTGAACTCAAATCTGTCTGCTTCCAGAGCCTGGGCCATTATTCTCCAGCTATAGCAGGTTCAAGTCAGGGTTGAAGAGCCCAGGTACAGAAGACAGTGGACCACAGTTGAGGTCAGTGTGGGTGAGAACATCTCTCGAAAGGAGTGTATTTCAGAGGGCAGTAGTTGGAGGTGACACATGTTTAGAGGACTCTCATCTCAGACACCTAGGTGAGGACATTGGTGTGGGAAGGAGCTTACCAAATGATAGTACTGTTGTAGCCAGCAGGGAGCTGCGTGGCTGCAGAATGAATGAGCTCAGTCAATAATTTAATTTTACTCTTGGAGAGATGGGGAGGCCATTCTGTATTGCTTTATTTAAACAGATCAGGTGTTTCTACATAATCAAAAGCATTCTAAGCCAGTATCTCTTTCCTTTTCTTAGGTATGGACACAAGTTAAATGTGTCTGATTTATATAAATTAACAGACACAGTTGCAATCCGTGAACAGGGAAATGGGAGGCTGGTATGTCTGTTACCCAGCAGCCAGGCCCGCCAGAGCCCCCTGGGCTCTTCCCAATCTCATGATGGCTCCTCTACGAACTGCAGCCCAGTTCTTTTTGAAGAGTTGGAGTATCATGAGCCTGTCTGCAGGCAGCACTGCTCTAACAAGGACTTCAGGTACATCAATGTCCTCCAAAGAGTGTGAGCAGGGAATGTTTTCCACTCCTGAGAAGCATCAGCTCACTGTTTGCTGTCTTTCCTGCAGTGAGCATGAATTCGATCCAGACTCTTACAAGATTCCTTTTGTGATTCTCTCTTTGAAAGCGTTCGCACCTCAAGTTCATAGTCTTCTCCAGACCCATGAGGGCACTGTGCCTTTGCTAAGGTGAGCTATGTTAGCCACTGGGAGTAGAGTGCTGAGGGTAATTCCTGCAGTCTACCTACTGACTGAACCAAGGATTAGAAAGAGGACTCTGTCCTAGGATCCATGCTTTGAGAAATGGATTCCATGGCATTCAGTAATTCAACAAAAAACTGGGTTTATGTTGAAACTCACAAACATAAACATGAGGACAGTTTCTTCTCTGCAGGAACGAGATGCATCTAAATCGAAGGCTGCACAAGTGCTAAGAGTGCACCATTTCAACTGTGTTCACCCAAGGCTTTAGAGAAAGTCATTCATCAGCGTACACTGAACCACTCTGTGGGCCACAGACAAAGGCCAACTCCAGACTTGGTGGCCTTGACAATCATCAGAGCTCTGCCTAACTCCCTACTGAATACTGCCTAGGGATTTCTAGAGCTATCAGAATGTGTAACAGCAGCCAGTACTGTAGTTGCCTCTCAAACAGATACATTGATTAAAGCCTGTTGTTCAGCCTGTTCTGCCTTTTCCATTATTTTCATATAGCCTTTTCCCCCTTCAGCTTTCCAGATTGCTATGCTGCAGAGTTTGGTGATCTAGAAATCTTGCAAGACAGCCACAGGGGTGTCCCCTTAGAGCACTTCATCACCTGCATTCCAGGAGTGAACATTGCCACTGCTCAGAATGGCATCAAAGTGGTGAAGTGGATTCACAACAAGCCCCCGCCTCCCAACACTGGTAGGTGAGCAGATGTCAGGGATCGAGCCCTGAGCTTCCTCTCACCTGTTTACAGGGAGGCCAGGAGGAAGCTGTGGCTTTGTTTTCAGACAGCAGTACCATTTTCACCAAAGTGTCTCCTCCGATCTTAAAACTTCCCAGATTTAAGGACTTGGTAGAGCCTGACTTTTGAATATACTAGCCAAATATGGATCAGAGACTAAAGGTACCTGCCGTGAAGCCTGACAACCTGAGTTTGAGCACTAGGATCCACACAGTGGAAGGAGAAACCAACTCCCAAAGCTGTGCCATGCCATGAGAGTCACCCCCCCCCCACCCCCGCCAAATGTAATTTTAAAACATTTAAAGAAGAAAGTATCAGCATAACTTTGTAAAAAACTTAAAACTCAAATTTAACATTTACACATTTCTTCAGATGCTTGATATCATAAAAACTTTGGCTTAATCAGTTGACCATTTAAAAATAGCTTTAGGCATTTAGAGAGAATGTTTCAATGCATGTTTATCTTTGAAATTTATTTTGGTCAATGTGGTTGACCTTTTGTTTTGGGTTTGTTTGAGATAGGGTTTTCTTGTGTAGACCAGGCTAGCCTTGAACTCATAGAGACCCACCTGCCTCTGACTCCTAAATGCTAGGATTAAAGGCCTGTGACCGTATGCCTAGCCCAACATGAAAACAACTTTCAATGTGAGGGTCCAGAGAATTAGACCTAAATTTGGGCTAGTTTCTGAGTCACAGAGGACTAAAGTTGCTAGTGTCTCATACTGCTCTCTGTTGCTATAACTAAAACGCACAGATATCCTTCTCTTTGGCCCTAGTGTATCTTCTTTCTTGGGCTTGCATCTCTGTTTCCTGTACAGGATAGGTGGGAGGGTAACTGGGAGCCTGACCTGAGTTAGCAGCTCTTGGGAAGTGCCTTCCTGAAACCTTCCTCTCCTCCCTCAGTCTTGGACTGCACAGAGCCCATGGGAGTCTCCCCAACCTCTATCTGGTGCTTTGAATCCACAGGTCCCTTCCACTTCTCTATAAAGATTTCTGCCTGATTTTTTTTTTTTTTTAGGTTTTGATTTTGAATTATTATCATTACTGCTATTATTGTTGTTGTTATTATTACAGTGTCTTATATAACCCAGGCTCGTCTTGAACTCTTGGTCCTCTTGCCTTAACCTCCACTGCCCCAATGCTGAGATTAAAGGCGTTTGCCACTATGCCAATTCTACTTAGGTTTTTTGCAGTTTTTGTTTTTGTTTGTTTGCTTAAGTCAAAGCTTTTTTCAGGTGTGAGCACTCAAAATAGTGTGCTCACTATTATAAATAGCAAAAACCTAATAGAACAGACTTGTGATCGTAGAACTTAGGAGACTGAGGGAGGAGGATTGCTGTGAGTTTGGTCTTCATAGAGAAGTCCAGTCGTGTGTCTCTCAGTAAGTAGGTAGATAGATCTGTTTCTGCCTCAGTTTTCCATCCTGCTCAAATTACTGCTTCCTATAGCTTTCTTGGTAATATTTCAGCTCCATTATTGGTTAATTTTGCTCTCATGGGCCACCTGCCTGGTGTCCATCTACACCGTGCCTGTGGGAAAAATATCCACATGGTCAAGTTACAAATGGACTTTTGAAATATAGCCAGTGTAGTCTGGGAAGCCCTTGTTCATCTTCACTTCTAATATAACCCTACTATAACTCTGTACTTTCCTTTGACGCTTGAGAATTATAGGGAATGGTTTACCTGTCTGTAGTAAGACGGCTTGGTGGTTTGCTTCTGTGGCACCTGTGTGTAGAAGCTGAAACTTGAAATGACTGCTTACTGCGTAGTGAGCCTGAGCTAAGAACACACAATAGCCTTCCAGCCAGTGAAATCATGTCAGAGGTCTTATGTGTCATTTCCTTCTCTAGACCCTTGGCTTCTTCGTTCTAAAAGTCCTGTGGGTAATCCCCAGCTGATCCAGTTTAGCAGAGAAGTCATTGATTTACTGAAGAACCAACCATCTTGTATCCTACCAGTCAACAATTTCATCCCTTCCTACCATCACCATTTTGCAAAGCAGTGCCGGGTTTCAAATTATGGATACTCAAAGCTGATTGAGCTACTAGAAGCCGTACCTCATGTGTTGCAGGTAAGGATACGAGGGGCTATTTGTTCAAAGAAGGGAGTGTTCTTCCATAACTTCAGCTGCCACAGACAAAATAATAACCTTATTTCTCAGAAAGCCATTCTGAGTTAAACATCCTGTAAGAACTTGCTTCAAAATTCAGGAGCCCTCTCAAGTTTTGAGGAAACTATAAGTTTCCAACCTGGAAGAATTCCTTAAAGTCCTGTGAGCATTTTCTTTCTAGTGTCTGTATGCTGACACCTGCTTCCCAGCAGTTTTCTCTAGGATGCTCTATTGTAAAGGGCTGCTGTGAGTATCGTGTGCTTACAAGTTGGTACCTACCAGAGAGTTGAGGGCTCTACCTTTTGTAAGTTTGATGTTAGTCGCTGGGCTAGGGTTTAGCATTGGATCCTGTTTGTACTGCCTATAGCTTCCCTTGAAGACAGTGTTTTCGTAATTTCCCACTTGTGAAAAGGCCTGTAAAACTTCAGCTGTCTTTTAGAGTGTAGTTAGTCATTCAGATTGTCTACTCGCTCTTCCTCTTTGTACTTATGATCATTTGAGACAAGGTGTGAGGCACTTTGAAAACAAGCAAATGATCCTGGCCCCAGACAGCTGGGCTATTGTTCTTTTTAACTGTACATGTTGAACTGTGTCTGTTTCAAATTGCAGACATTGTACATAGAGGGAGATAGTCTGAGAGTAACAAGAGCAAGAAAGAAACAAGGTTGACACAAAAAACATATCTCTTGATCTTCATAGTATAAGTAATCAGAACATTTCTTCTTCAGATTCTTGGAATGGGATCCAAGCGTCTGCTGACCCTCACTCACAGGGCCCAGGTGAAGCGCTTTACTCAGGATTTACTAAAACTTCTCAAGTCCCAGGCCAGCAAGCAGGTCGTTGTGAGGCAGTTCTCACAGGCTTATCATTGGTGAGTTGGTGAGAAGCTTAAAAAAAAAGCAAACATCTTCAAATGCTCTTTCTTCCCATGAGCGCTTTATTTAAATAGTCCTCTCGTGATTCCCTTAAGGAGTTTTTTGTAAAGCTTCTTACCGTGGCAACAATTTTACTCATTCTTTACTTATTTCTCATGTTAAAACATAGGTGTTTCTCAAAAGACTGGGATGTCACAGAGTATGGTGTCTGTGAGTTGATGGATATCATATCAGAGATCCCAGACACAACCATCTGCTTGTCCCCACAGGATGATGACATGGCCATTTGTATCCGCAAAAGAGGTGTGTGCAGGAATGCTGTCTTATCTCAGTAGTGCTTTTGTTTTTATTGTGCTTTTGAGACCCAGTGAAGTTACGAAACACAAGGAAATTATTGTGTAGCCCAGACTGGTCTTGACTTCCAGTAGTGTTCTCACCTCAGCCTCCCAAGTGCTGGGATTGCAGCCACGAGCCTAGTCATTGGGTACTTTTAAATGGAATAGTTTTTGTTTTTGTTGGGGAGGGAGGCTTTTATCTTCCTTTCCATGGTTCTTAACAGTTCCTTGGAAAGTGTGGTTTGTAAAACTACCTGGTATACCTGTATTCTTTGGAGGAAGGGAAGCCATTTGTCGTGAAAGAAAGCACATTGGTTTTTTAAAGAATCTATTCAAAGGAGAGAAGAGCTGTCACCAGCACTTTGTTAAATGCTTCCCAGCTGTGTGTAGCTGTTTCTAGTATCCATGTCACCTGATGGAGACTAGCTTAGCTTTGGGAACCATTTCACCATGCATACTTTGGAAGAAAACAAACCTAGAGGAATGTGGTATTTGTTCAGTACAGTCAAGGTCTGAGAGATCTGTTAATTGTGTCCTCCCCATTATCAATGAGAGGGTCTGTGTCCCTGAGGTTATAGGCTTCCAGACTTAACATTTATAGTGTCTTTTTCCAATTCTCTTTCAATCAATTTAAAATTAATAGAAATGAAGATCAGTGTTTTAAGTATTTTTTCTCTTTGGTTTTCTAAATTTTTGATGTCTAATACTCCTTTCTGCTGGCAGCTTTTAACTGAAGATCAAATGAATAAACAAAATGCATGTGAATGTTCAGAAGTATGATTTCATAGAAATAACGTCTGATTGCTTGAAGCACAGAGACCTCTCTGTCTGTCTTGTTCACATAGATGGACTAGACAGGATTGATAAAAATTGTTCCTGTCATTGTAGGCGATGAGACATATACCTCTCACCTCCCACAGTAGTGCCCTCAATTCCTGGGATTGTGCCTGTATGAGAACACTGGCAAAGAACCTAGCACCAAGTACATGCTTATTGTGGGCTATGTGAATGGGGAAAGCAAAGAATATCTCTTGTAACTCCGACAGTGCCCCTGCAGGGTTGGTACTAAACACAGTGGGTGGATGCCTGATTTATAAGGTGCCTTGTTTTTTAAAGAACGAACTCAGAATGAAATAGAAAGGACAAAGCAGTTCTCCAAGGATGTTGTGGACTTGCTGCGCCACCAGCCCCATTTCCGGATGCCATTTAACAAGTTCATTCCCTCTTACCACCACCACTTTGGCCGGCAGTGCAAACTTGCATACTATGGGTTTACCAAGCTGCTTGAACTTTTGGAAGCCATACCTGAGATTTTACAAGTAAGTGAAGAGGTTCTGATTCTTGATGTGTTTTTCTGAGCAGTGTGCAGGGAGGTGTTATTGTTTTTAGTTATGAGCCTGAAATATTCTCATCATTTATTGTTGACCTGTTGGTAATTTTAGGTAAATGTAGGATTTGTTCTGTATTCCCAGAACTTATGAAGCAGGAACTTGGGAATTCTCCGATTAAAGCCAGCCTGGGTTAAACAGCAAGAGTTCATCTCAGAAATAACCTTCAGCTTGTGTTAGAGTAATTACTGAAAATAAGATGAGATGGTTTCAGTGTTAAACCAGATATTCTTTGAGCAGTGTCATGCTTCCCAAATCCCCATGGACTGGGCTCAGAGTATCTATGCCAAGCTCTTTCAAGTAGGGTTGTGTTTCTGTTACTAATTTTATTAACATTATCTTCGACTCCAAAAGTATTGTTAAAACTTTTTAGCTGGGTGGTGGTGATTCACACCTATAATCCCAGGATCCAGGAGGCAGAGGCAGGCAGATCTCTGTGAGTTCAAGGACAGCCTAGTCTATAGAGTGAGTTCCAGGAGGTACAACAGAGAAAGCCTTCCTGGGGAAGAAGAAAAAAAAAAAAACTTTAAAAAAAATATACATAACAGAATTTACTGCCAGGAAAAGGAAGCGTGTGTTTGAGGGCCCAAGGAAGAATTCTTTGATCTTGTAGAACTTCAACTCCATAACCACATTTCCATCTTTAAGTGACCAGTGTAAAGGTTTTCATGCCATTTAACTCAACATACAATTGTATGTTCAAACCCCTCCTTTTCTATGTATTTTTAAGGTGTTGGAATGTGGAGAAGAGAAAATCCTGACTTTGACTGAAGTGGAGCGATTCAAAGCTCTAGCTGCCCAGTTCGTTAAGCTTCTGAGGTCCCAAAAAGATAACTGCCTTATGATGACAGATCTGCTTACAGAATATGCTAAAACCTTTGGTTATACGTTTCGTCTCCAAGACTACGATGTCAGCTCGGTCTCAGCTTTGACACAGAAGCTCTGCCATGTTGTAAAGGTAAGCCAATGTCCTTCTACTGACTAGGCTGTGGCATGGTCCACATGGGGTGTTGGGTGTCCTGCAGCGTTTCTGTGTGTGTACCCTGTGTGTCTTGCTGATATTTCACAGCTGTGTCATTGAAACCTTACTAGATGACTTGGTGTGACATTTTGGATTCATGATCTTCCCTTTATATCTTTATTTATGACCTTTCTGAACTGATAAGGTCACTTTTTATCCTAGGGTGCATGTGCTCAGGTATAATAGTCTCAGCCAGGCTGTCCTGGAGTTAAATTCTTCCAGAGAGTTGTTTGTTTCTAGGGTTCTTGGGAGATGGTATCATGTATTTTCCATGGATCCTGACTCATTTACAAGTCATCTTAAGAACAAGCTTAGAATTGCCCTCTTAGAGGCACCTTCCTCCTTTTCCCTGCCCTGCCTGCACTGAGCTGACCCTCCCACATAGAGATAGAGCAGATAGGCAGTTTCCAGAACATCCATAGCAAGACTGTCAGAAGGAAAAAATGGAAAGGGAAGCAGAAAGTGGTGACACAGAGGGAATCTGGTATATACTCTTTACTGATATGTTAGAGGAGGAACCATCACAGGAGGCAGGAAGGGAGTGACCAGTAGCATTCCCTGAGACTTAGGTGGCTTGCTGGTGAGAACAGCACTCAGAGTAGGCTGAGGAATGAGGTGTCAAGGAAAAGCAGCAGCAGAATTTGCCACAGCTTTTAGGTAACTTGATTGTGGGAAGGAAAGTGGGAGGGCCACAGCTAAACACATGGGATGAAGGGAGCCAACGAGCTGCTGGCCTGGTATCGAGGTACAGCACTTGAGTGTGTTTGAGAGTGTTTGAGAAATGAGCAACGGGAAGAAGGGATTCTGGGAAATGAGTATACACAAGCAAGAGGGGCTTCTCGGGTAGTGTGACGAGGAAGTGGGAAATAGACCAAGAGACACTGCCTTAATCCTTCACAAGAATGAGGGCTGTTGGGTGGAATCTGATAAAACGTATTCTGACATTTGTCACCAAGAAAAGGATGCTATTTTACCATTAAATAGAAGGTTAAGGTAACTGTTTAAAGAGAAGAGGAGTCAGGGCTTAAGGTAGAAGAGCTCAGAGAAGGTCTGATACATAGAGTCTGGGGTGGAGAGGAGCGCTATGAACTTGGGGAGCTGATGCTCACAGGCAAATAGTTGAAACAGCCACCATGGGTGTGCCATGCAGTGCAGGTCCAGAAGCTATGGCTAGGCTCATAGTGGGAGCTGGCCAGAGGACCACAAGGACTTAGGGACAAAAGAACTTAAATTACTGTTAGGAATGCTAGAGAACCACTGGCCCCTTGATGCAAAGATGGACAGGAAAATGAGAAACAGAAGCCTGCTGGCCTTTAATCCCAGGACCTCAGAGGCTGAAGTAGGAAGACTTCAGGCCAGGCTATGCTACTTAACAAGACTCTGTCTCCAAATTACAAAAAGAAAAAAGACTGGAGTTACAGCACAGAGGTAGAGAGCTTGCCCAGCTTACAAAGCCCTGGGTTCAAGCCTCAGTACTGAGAATGGGGAGAAACAGAACCAAGGTAAAAAAAAAACTCTGTTGAGACTTGAAGAAAGTAGTACTGTTTAGGGGTACAGGAACAGGTCCATCTTCTCCTTTGATTAAATAATTAAAAGGCAGACAAGAAGTGTTACCCAAAGTTCTGAGGAGTCCCAGCAGAACCACCACTGATGTCTGAGAAATGGAAAGTCTTGAGTTTCCTCTTGGGGTTCTTTGTCTCATTGATTAAAAAAAAAAATCTAAGAACAAACTCAGAAACTTAAAGCCAGTTTATTAGTGTTTAAAGGAAAAAAATCTCAGGCAGACAGACTGTAAATCTTACAGTGCCTAGAAAAGTAGAATGGAGAAGAGAGAAAGGAGGAGAGCCATGCTATTTTGAGAAGCCAGCATGGAAGTCAGTCAGCCACATGGTGGGGAGAGGAGCTCTACAGGAAGCGCAAGGAAGCCCAGAGTACCAGGGTGTAGGCTCCAGCTGTATCTCGAAGAAAAGACAGAAGAGGAATAATTAGGCCTTTCCAAGTCAGAACTCTGAAAGGTGGGCAGACCCAGCCAAGCCTCGTGGGGGTTGGAAATTCTGGGAAGGAAAAGTACATTGTCTTAAGATAAACCCACCCCCACCTATCATTTAGCCAGGTCTTTGTGCTACCTAACTGAATTAACTATTTTAAAGAACACTTGTTGTTTGTTTATTGTGTATATGAATGTCCTGGTTGCATGTAAGTCTGTGTACCACATACATGCAGGACCCATGGAGGCCAGAAGAGGGCCTTGGATCCTTTGGGACTGAAGTTGCAAATGGTTGGGATCTGCTATGTGGTCTGCAGTGCTGGGAATTGAACCCTGGTCTTCTGGAAGAGCAGCCAGTGCTCCTTAACCAATAAGCCATCTTTCCAACCCTTTTCTTAACTTTTAAGGGAGGAATTAAGTGCATGTCTCTCCCATGAATCCCTCTAGAGGTGGATTCCATTCCTTAACAAAAGGTGAGAAGGGCTAAGCAGTGGAATCACTTCTGTCTTTCATTCCATGTCCACTCCAGATGCCCTGTGATGTGTAGGAATGAGTTATTTTAGAAGTGGATAAAGACAGAGACTGGAGTGTGTCTGAAGAGCGGTGTCTGCAGTGGAATCAAATAGAAGTTGAGGAATTAAAAATCTATGGTGTGTGTGGCAGGGCCAAGTCTCCTCAGTGTCCACTGGCCAAGATGTTAGTAGGGGTGGGCTTAAGTAGATAGGAAGGCTGTAAGCCAAGACTAAGGAGGGATGTGGCTCAGTTGGTCAAGTGCTTGCTCAGCATACACTAAACCCTTGGCCCAGTTCCGAGTACTGCATAAATTGGATGTGATGGTATACATTTGTAATTCTGGCACTTGAGATGTAGAAACAAGGAAGGTCATGAGTTCAAGGTTATTCTTGGATACCTAGAGAGACCAACCTGGGATACATGAGACCCTGTCTCAAAACAACAGACACCCAGTGAAGACTCTCAATGGTCAAACATTAATTAATGGGAGGTTTGGTTCAAGTAGCAAAGGCAGGAAAAGTTATGAGACCCAGTGCAACCCTGGCTGCCTGCTGACGCCTCATGGGGAGCTTGTGGAAATGCTAGGTATGGCTTCCCAAGCTGCGTGAGATCCTTGAGTGTCTTCTGAGCATTGGCACTTCTGAAGCATGCCCTAGATGATTGAGATCATAAGTTTCAGCAGCATCAAAGAAACAGAGTTTTGTTTGGTTTTCTTAAAAAGCAGCAGTATTGGACTCCAAGACAGTGACTCGAATTCCCTGAACTTGTATCTGTTGACTAATTGAGTACCTGCTTTCTCTTTTTTTTCTTTTTGAAAGATTTATGTTCATGTGTATGTGTGCTTGCTTGCTTGTCTGTGTGTGTGTAACATGAATGTCAGTGCATGCCTATGGAGGCCAGAAGAGGGCATTGGATCACCTGGAACTGGAGTTACAGGTGATTGTGGCTTCCCTATATTGGTCCTGGGAACTGAACCTGCAGGGGACCAAGTGCTTTTAACTGCTGATCCATCTTGCCAGCCCCTCAGAGGTCCTGCTTTCTAAGCAAGAACTGTGTATACAGCTCTACCACCACAGTGAGAGTGGGAGTCTGCCACCATGTTTCTCTCTCAGTCCAGAGTATGCCTGAAAAGTAAAGATGTGCTGATGCTAGCCTGAGTCCTAAAGAGGGCTCAGGCTTTACTGTAGGCAATAAGCAGAGAAAGCAAAGTCAGGGGAGAAGAAGCCTAAGGGAAGAAGACTGGGTCCAGTGGCTGATGGTGTGAGTATACAGAGCTTTGCCACCTGCTGTTAATAAAAGTCCATTGTTGGTTTTTTTCAATAGTATTTATTAATTACAAGCCATGACAATTCTCAGGGAATTCAATACCTGGGGGCTAGGCAGAGACTTCATTCCCTCATCCTCTCACGCCTGTCTCTCCCCATTCTCCTGCTACTCTTTCTGCTCTCTATTCTCCTGCTTCCCCTGCTAGCTCCTTTAATCTTTTCCCCAAGCCCCCTCTCCTCGTACAGGCCTTTGCCACAAAACAATGGTATCTTAGACCTTTGGTGATCAGTCACCTTAGACTGTAAATAGTTGGCCTTTACCTGTGGAGATCTGAGCACCTAGCACAAAGATCTAAATGCAGAGCTGCAAGGCAACAGGAAGCCCATTTACAAACCAAAAACAGCACATAAGAGTAAAATAGCCCACAATAACCTGCAGTTAAAGGCCCATGGCAGGTCCTTGCATCCAAAGAAGGCAAGTGGTCTCAATCACCAGGTGGCTATCTCTACTCATGGTATTTGGTGCCCAAATAATGTCATGTGTCTTTCAAAGTTTCCTCAGACAGTGCCACATACTTTTCACAGGTTTCCTCCCTTAAATTCTTCGTCTCTGGAGAATCTAAAATGATCAATTAGATGCATAACAGATAAAAATGCCAGCTTTAAATTTAGTTCTAGAGCATCAGAAAAGTTCAGCTCTCCCTGTGGTCACCAACCGAGTTCTAGCATGTCAAGGCATGTCAGCTGGCCTGCTCTCTCTTTGACATAGGGGAAAGAAACAAGGAAGAAAGCACAGTGAAAGAGAGAACCACAGCAGTGCTTTCTCAATTACCTCATGAAAGACGAGTGAGTGGAGTTTGGACTTAGGAGCTAAAGGGAGAGTGAGGACAATTTCAGGTCTTGGTCTGCTTTCACAAAGAAACCACTCACTTTGTGTACGGGCCTCTGTTAGTCTCCTTAGCCAGAATGAAATTATTTGAATTGGGCTTGCATTCTTCTTTCCTTAGGTTGCTGACATGGAATCTGGCAAACAGATCCAGCTGATCAACAGGAAGTCTTTGAGGTCTCTCACTGCCCAGTTGCTGGTGTTGCTGATGTCTTGGGAAGGAGATGCCTGTCTTTCCGTTGATGAGCTCAGGAGACATTATGAAACCACCCACAGTACTCCTCTCAACCCCTGTGAATATGGATTTATGACCTTGAGTGAGCTACTGAAGAGTCTGCCTTACTTAGTGGAGGTACGTGTGTGAGTGGGTCTTCAGATCATCATATTGGAAGCTCCTTTGTTAGGTCTATGTGTAGAGCTGGAAGGACACTAGAGGTCTTGACATTTGCAGGCCACTTCTTTTTCTTTCTCTCTTTTTCCTTTCTTTTAGTAATTTCTTTTATCTTTTGAAATTAAAATATAATCACATCATTTCCCCCTTCCCTTTCCTCCCTCCACCCACACCCACACACCCCCTTCTTGCTCGCTCTCAAATTTATGGCCTCTTTTTTTAAAAATTTGTATTATTTATTCACTTGTTTGATTGATTGACTTATGTATGTGGATGAATGTTTTGCTTACATTTATATGTGTGCACAAAATGCATGCCTGGTGCCTGCAGAAGTCAGAAGAAGGCTTTGGAACTAGAGTTACAGATGGTGGTTGTTGTATTCAGTGCCCAAAATCCCCCTCCTCAAGTACCACAGGAGCCCAGTTCTGATGCAAAAGCAAGGAGCCTTTATTCTGCAGAGCAAACCAGCATGCTGGGGTCAGCTACCAGGTGGAATGGCTGACCCTGAACAAAGACTCGCTGGCCTTTTTATAGACAGTAAGAGGGGGTTTTAACATAGGTGAGGTAGCCTGGTTTCTAATTGGGGGACAGAAATGCAGTTTATAAATGATTGGCTCATGCTCAAGGGGCTAACTGTCCACATTCTTAAGCTATATCTGGTTAGCGATCAAAGTCAAGACATTTGGTTTATGGCCCCTAGGCCATTTGGCCAGATAAAGGTAGGCCATTGCCCTGCTTCTTCTGATTGGTTGCCCTCAGAGTGGGGGGTCCCACTGCCCCATTTGGCAGGTATATCCTGGCTCCTGTTAGTCTGCCATTTGGTTCAGGGAAGAGACTTTTCAGTTTTTTCCCAGGAACCAGGGTGGGGGTAGGTTTGTTCAGGCCTAAAATTCCCCCCTTTCTCTAGGCCCTGCTCCAATCTTGGAGCAGTCAGATCTAATTTTTAAGTTTTTATGATTTTATGTTTGTTGAGGACTAGGGTCTCTGCTAAAGCAGACATCACAGTAGTCAGTCAGGAAACCTGCTAAACCAAGTCTCATACCATCCTTGGCTCTGTGTTCTTTTCCATTTATGCTTTTTAAGTCCATCTCTTATTTTGGCCATAGATTCTTTAACAATCCCTGAGTGATCTACATAGTAATAGCATTTTTTTACCTAATGCTATTCATAACCCTCCCTGTTGTTGAAAAAAACTATCTTGTATAGGTCTAGGAGGGTATTATCTTTGTGATACAGAGTTTGGACTAAAGCACAAAAATCACTGGCCCCTCTTATCACCCTTTTATGGGCACACAGGTTTAGTTTTGTGGAGTATGTCCATCATCCTTTAAGTGGGGAGTCAAATCTTTTACTGTATATCTTAATGATGTAGAGCCCACAGTAATTAGTGGGCTGACATTAGATAGAACTATCTAAGCTAAAGGCTCTATCTGCTAATAGATATTAATAGATTCTAATCTTTTGAGCTTTTAAATGAGTACACCTTTTAGATGCGCGACCTTAGACAAGTCATCTAGCCATCCTGGGCTTAAAGCCACAGGCTAGAAACTGGCAGAGCCAGGATTTAAAGCTAGTCGTGAGGTTCCAAGGTTTTCCCCAACTCCATCCACAGCGCTGGAGGGATCTTGAGTAGGAGGCCCCAAGCAGTGTTGACTAGGGGGCCAGACCTGTAGCCAGGGGTTGTTGTTGACTAAAATGTTCCAACCTGAGGGAATTGGACGTTGTAATCTCTTAGACTGCTTCCTGCTGAATCTGGGTCATAGTTGTGTTCAGGGGCCTCAAAAGGCTGGTAATTTAGAAGTTTAGGAAGTGGGCATTTTAGGCAGTTTATGCACTGGTTCACGGATTCAGCTGAGTGGACAGGGATGGTCGCATCAGCTGGACTGGCTGTCAGCTCTCAGCAAGTCTGGGAATCACAGCAGTTGAAGCAGTTTGATCCCTGGATGGTGTCTATTACCCCAATGGTAATCTGTTAAAACAGATAAAAACTAGAGGCAGAAGTTAAAGTTTTTGGAAGTTTACGTTGTAGAAAAAACAGCTAGCAAGTGTCTGTTAAAACAACTGGACTAGACTTGTCCTCCAGTATTTTATTTTAAAAGCTATGGTTAAAACATGAACTTTTCTTTTTTTAATCTAAAAAGCCAGATATACAAATTGGATAGAGATAATTTTAGCCAATGAGAAACACCTCAGACACGAGCCTACCAAGGCACTTAAAAACATACGTTTTGGGGTATTAAAGTGGGTCCCAGTTTACACAATACAGAATCTGTATTTTAGTCAGTTAATATTTGTTCACAGAGTATAATATCATAACTTCTCAAATAACCAAAACTAGGTTAATAAGAATATGCTGTACACCACTAAGATAAAATTTGTCCTTTTTAAATGTAGAGAATTGTTTTTGGCTTTTTCTAGCATCAAAGTATGATTTTATATATTTAGAAGAAAAAGGGGAGGCAAAGCAAGCCTCCAGACCTGAAACAGTCCAGATAAAAACAAAATGTAACAAAGCCCAAATACACCCTACACAGCTCCATTGGAGGAAGAATTGACAAGCCCCCAGGTCTACATTTAGACAGTAACCAAAGGAAATTTAAAATCTTGAGCTTGTAATTGTTAATAGCAGTACCGGTTTATCAGAACACGTATCCAGGACTTTAGTGTTATAACTCTGAACTTTTAATGTTTAAATCAGTTTTTTTTACTTTTACACTTAAAATCACCTTTTCAGACCTTTATAACTTACTGAGGCTTTTACATTCACAGATCGTTAACCTTTTATATCTTAACATTTTCTCAGACACTCAAAACTTAAGCCACTTTTTAGACCTCTATATTTTAAATTTTAAAACAATTTACCCTCATACTTTTATACCTTAAACTTTGTTTTAATCTAACTATTTATCAGAGACATGAGCCGTTATTACTGAAACCAGTCACTTTAAGGCAAGTTTTTCTAAATAAAGGAACAGTTTAAAAAGTTATATCTGAAACCTGCTCAATTTTTTAAATATGGAGCCTGTTAGTAAGACAATCATGTTTGTCTTTTTTAGAAAGGGGCTCTAGTAGCCTCAGAGGGAGGAGCTGGTTGTCTGTTGCTATAAAACAAACAGAACTACACTTAGTCATCAAAGCCATCAGAGATCTGGGAATACTAAATTATAGCAAAAAGCATAACTCAATTATCTTGTGTCAATTAAAATGACAGAGACTTACCCATACCTAGACAGATGATCCTGGACTTTCCCTGTTCTCTGCGACCTTATGGGGAACAGAGGCCTCAAGGCAATGACAGTCTTTAGTTGCCAGGCCAGTTCTTAGTTACCAGGCCAGAAGGTATTTTTTGTGGAAAAGACTCAACAAGGATTGGCCTTTGATCTGTCCATCCAAAGCAGGGTGATTACTCTCTAGTGTCCTGTTTGTCCTTGGTTTAGGCAGGTCCATGGCAGGTGAGGCATTGGGCAGTTTTGCCAGTGAGGTGAGGTTGCTCTGTCTCCATCTGTCTTCTCTGAAGGTGTTGGGGGTCACTGTTAGGATCTGGGTCTCTGCTTGTTATAACCCAATTAAAAGCCATATTTAGCAGATTTGTGAGGGATGAGGACCATCTATCTACTAAGTACCTTTATGTTAACCAAACTCTTTTTTTTTTTTTTTTTTTTTGATGTTAGTCTCAGGCCCAACATAGAAAACATATAGTTTTCTTATACCCAATACATTTAGGTTACTGTGTGAAGGAAGATACAGTCAGATAAACAACAAGTATGAAGAGATAGTAGATCTACTGCCAAGAGTAACGATCAACCTCTATCTTACAGTTTTTTTTCCCGTCCCCTCTGTGTGTATTTGAGATATCATTTTACTATGTATGTATTCAGGAAAACGGGCCTATACCACCATGCTGGGCTCGGAAGTAAACTTTTTTTAGTGAAAAAGTACTTTATTTAACCTAGGCAATCTAGACTGCTGGCGTCCGACTCAATATGAGATCACAAGCACTAGGAAGGACCTCCTAAGAGAGCAGTGAAGAGCCTCGCTGGCTAGAGAGTGACACCCAGGCAGTCTACACAGAATTATAGAACCAGAAATGGAAATTACCTGAGTCTATCAACAACAACACAGGGACTTACTCCTAACTCCAGGTCATCAAAGAAACTGGTGCTGTTTAATATAGAATTCTTTGGGAGAAACTCTAGAATCAAAACAGGCTTTTAAACTATTTCACTGAAGGCTAATCATAATTAACAACCATATTATTTTTAACAATCACAACTTTAGAGCCTATATATAAAAGGATCTTTCTAATAAGGGTGTTTGTGAAAATTAAATTTATTTCTGCAAGGAACTAGAGGTGACTGACCATTAAAAATTAATTTCTGAATCAAAGCTCCTGTTAAAAACAAATCTTTTAACTTATAACTATAATTTACAGAGAGACTGGGAACTCGTCTTTCCTGGCCCTTTTATAGTGTATCATTACAGAGTATAATTTTTTATTCTATTTCAGTTATTAAAATAGCTAAGGCTTAACGAAGTTAGCAAAGACAAGTGGATAAATACACATCTTTATACCTGGATAGACCTTACATAAGCAGAGACATATTTTAAGCCAGTGGTTCTAGGGTTTTTACAAAGGACTTGGATTACCTCTTGGCTCTGTCCTCTGTAGCATACACAGCCTATCTTCTGGGTTCTGGCTGGCTCCTGTCCACCTCCATTGGCCATCCGACAGCACTGGCATATTAGAGTCCCTTGTTGCAACGGGACTGCACATTTACCAATAGCCTCCCCTGGATTCCCTTTATGGTGTCAATCCTCAACTATTTTTCACAACCCCTGTATGCTATAAAAAACAGCACCACCTCTGTTAACTCTTACACAGTACCAAACTCAGCTGTCAGCATGAGATATAGCCCCTGCCAGTTCTGAAAGACAGCTTCTGTGCCTTGATTCTGAAGAAATACTTTTTAGACTTTAAGCTAGAATCTCCCAACTGTGTGTTCTTGTAATATCAAAGGTAAAGTGCCTTTTTTTTTTTTTTTTTTTTTTTTTTTTACAATCTGACAAAACAAAACTAAGTCCTGTTAAATTATCTTTCAGGCGCTTAATGAGAGTCCACCATTGACTTTTCCAATGCTCTTTATTAATCACAAACCATGTCAAATCTCAGGGAATTCTATACCCGGGCAGTTAGGCAGAGAGCTCACTCCAAGGCTTCCTCACCCCATGCTCTCCTCTTGGTTCTCCGCCTGCTCGATAGCTTCTTCTTCTGTCTCCCCTGTCTGTCTCTCTGTCTGTCTCTCCCTGCCCTTGCCCTAGTTCTTTTTTTATTCCAAATCCTCTGTCTCCACCCAGCTCTCCAATATACAAATCAATGGAGCCTAACCTTCATCTGCCTGAAGGCTAAGGAATGTCCTATTCTTGTGGAGAGCCGGATAGCCACTCCTTTGTTTACTGGTAGGAAGTGAATCCTTTACGAGCTTCAAGGACAGCTTACTGGAACATTATCCATAACTAAGATCTCCCACAACATCTCACCCTTCTTGTTTACAATAAGAACAATATTAACTCAAACAAAAGAAGCTAAGATATAAAGTTATCAGTCTCTGTAAAAAATCAGTGTATGGCTCATTTGGGCCTTGCATGATTTTAGTAAATGACTCAGACTTCTTTCCTGGCTCTTCAACTTTATCCCAGGCATTTAAGGCCACTGTACGACATTGTGCCAAAATATTATCATCAAACTGGATCTGCACTTCCAATTCAGCATATTGACCTTCACCTATCAGCTGATCTCTGAAAATATTAATGCCTCTAGCTCGATTCCATTGTTCTATTATTCAAAGCTTCTTCTCTCCACCATGTCAGCCATTGTAACTGAGGACTGGCTTCTAATACAGCTTTTGCCAAGTCCCTCCAATCTCGAGAAATGACTCGGTGATGAACAGCCCAGTTGTTCAAAATCTGTTTAACATAAGGAGAGTGCATTCCATAGGCTACTATTGCCTCTTTAAATCTCTTTAAATCTAGCATTTCTGTAGGTTGCCATCCAAGTTCATCATAGCCCTGTGGATGTCTTTCATCAGCAGGCATCCTGTTTATAGTTACTGGATAAACCATAGTTGGTTTTCTTAAAATCTTTGGCTGCCACATTGCGTTATAAGGTGGAACAGTAGGCTCTGAATTCTCTGACTGAGGTAGGCTTTTACTTCCTTCCATCAAGTGTTCTAATTTTGCTACCAAGGTTTGCATTTTCACATTCCACTTCTCATCTATTTCTTTTAAGGCTACTTCTTGTGAGAAGAAAGTAGATTCTACTTTTCTTTCCACCATTTTAAAATTTTCTGATTTTGCTCTGAATTTATCTCCTGTATCCGAGTCAGCTTCCCGTAAAGGGCTAGATTTCCCTTTTCTTTCTGCACTGACAGTTTTCCTTGATAGAGCACAGTATACCATGATGGCTATTGATAATACAATGTGAAATACCAGAATAACAAAAACCATCATCTGTATTATGCCAGTTTCAGTTGAAGTATTTATCTCTTCATCTACTGTTTTCATTCCTATGACATCCATAACAAAACTATACAGAGCCCAAGTGCCCTGTGTCATAATATTTTCCATTTTTAACACAGAAAAATTTTCTTTTCCACTCTTACTTATCCTCTCCTTCCTTAGGAGACTTCTGTGTATTTTTCCTTTATTATTTCTTTCTTACTGTGGCTCCCACTTTCCAAGGAGCATTCTCTTTATTACCTTCTCTTCTTACAGAAGGTCTGCAAATCTGTGGTTCCTTTCCTGGAACTTTATTAATCCGCACCTGTGTGCACTTTTTCTTTAATTCTGTCTCTTTCTCTCCAGCTCTCCTCTTTCCATAGGAGGCCTTACTCTTTTTTATTTATTTATCCTGTAACTGCTACACTTCTCTTCTGTCTTACGCACCGCTCAGGAGTTACTTTATCTCCTGAGGTAAGGAGAATTAGTAATTACCTTTAAACTGCTTCTTTCTCTCTTTCTCTTTCTCTTTTTTATTTCTTACTCTCTGCTTTTAAACTTAATATTTTTCTTTCTCTTAACTTCACTCCTTTATTAACTACCTTTTACTTTGAGTTAACTTTACCTTTCCTGTGTCTTCTTTCTTCTTTTCTCTGCCTTGGCTCTCACTGTCCCATGTTGTCTGTTGTTTCCTTGTAGACTCTGCATCTGGATTCTCCTGTCCTGCATTGTCTCTCTTTTTCGTTTGTCTTCTTTCTTTCTTCTTTTCTTCTTTTCTCTGCTTTTTCCCTGTAGACTCTCTGTGTCTGGACTCTTCTGGCCCGCATTGTCTGTCTTTTCATTTGTCTTCTTCTTTTCTTCTTTTCTCTCGTGTGTCCTTGCCACACGTTGGTGCACCAAGTGTTAAATTAACTTTCTGGTGCTTAGTGGAGAGTCCAGTATTGAATTTTCCAATGCTCTTTATTAATCACAAACCATGTCAAATCTCAGGGAATTTTATACCCGGGCAGTTAGGCAGAGAGCTCACTCCAAGGCTTCCTCACCCCATGCTCTCCTCTTGGTTCTCCGCCTGCTCGATAGCTTCTTCTTCTGTCTCCCCTGTCTGTCTCTCTGTCTGTCTCTCCCTGCCCTTGCCCTAGTTCTTTTTTATTCCAAATCCTCTCTGTCTCCACCCAGCTCTCCAATATATAAATCAATGGAGCCTAACCTTCATCTGCCTGAAGGCTAAGGAATGTCCTATTCTTGTGGAGAGCCGGATAGCCACTCCTTTGTTTACTGGTAGGAAGTGAATCCTTTACGAGCTTCAAGGACAGCTTACTGGAACATTATCCATAACTAAGATCTCCCACAACAAAGTCCCATAGTGTAAACAATTTAATGTTTTATCTCTGGGATTTTGTGCATTTCTTTTGGCCTGCCCTAAGCAGCAGCCTGATGGGAATTGAACCCAGGTCCTCTTCAAGAGCAACAAGTGTTCTTAACTAATGAGCCATCTCTCCAACCCCCTTTTTCTTTAATTGGTGTGTGTTTGTGCACGCACGTGTGCGTGTGTGTTCATGTTCTTAAAACTATAAATACAACCTGCTCAGTCTGTATAATGTTACTTGTGTGTACAATATCAGGGCTGACTACTTGGAATTAGGTAACCATTAGGGGGCCCTTTCCTGGGAAAGGCTATTTCTGCCATTCTTCAGCATTCCTTAGTTGCAGCAGTCATCTGAAGGTTAAAAAGGGAGATGAGCTGCCCCTAGGCATGCTTTCAGGAATGGCTCTTATTGCTGGAAAAAAATGAAGACTCTGCTACTTGGTAGCACATAGAAAAACCCAGAGCAAGTGGATGTAGCTCCTAGAAAAGTCAGTTAACAAAGCAGTTGCTCATGGTGGCCATGCCTTTAGTTCCAGGAGGCAGAGGTGGTATCTCTGAGTTCCAGGACAACCTGACCTACTCACACTGTAATGCTGTTTTAACAGGCTATCAAGACCTAATTGGTTAACAACCAGGCTTCAGATAGCTCAGCAGGTAAAGACCCTTTCTAGCAAGCCTAATCCTGAGTTCCAACCCTCAGACTTGCAGGATAGAAAAGAATTGCTCCCTGCAGTTTGTCCTTTGGTGTCATATACTTGCTGAGGCATTCAGAGTTATATACTTATATACACACTCACACTAAATGTAAAAAATTAAAAATAATAAAATTTTAAGTTAAGCTTCCATTAATGCTGAAAGAATGGATAATTTCAGAGTTTTTAAATATTTTTTTTAATTTTATTTTATGTGTATGAGTGTTTTGTATGTAGGCACACACATAGTGTGCCTAGCACTCCGGAACTAGAATTAAAGATGGTTGTGAACTGCCGTGTAGGTGCTGGGAACCAAACCAAGATCCTGTGGAAGAACAGTAATTACTCTTACCAACTGAGCCATCTCTCCAGCCCTAACTTTAGCTTTAAAAACAAAACATTCTAGGCGTGAAAAGAAATGTAGTAGAGTGTATAATTTACTTTTGCTGATTTGTTGTACTGGGAATCAAACCCCAGGCCTCAATCATGTCATGCAAACACGTTGCCACCCACTGAGCTACACCATTTATTTCTATTTTAATCTTAATATAGTCTCTTAAAAGAAAATGATTCTACAGAAGATGTCAACAGATAAAATCTAGCCATGAGGGAATGAACAATAAATGTCATTGTGTGACCATGTGCTGGATCAATAATGAAAAGAAATCAAGTTCTTGTTTCTGTGGTGTTAGGAATTGAACCCAGGACCTCACTCATACTAACTAGGTGTTCTGCTGAGCTACACCCCAGCCCTCAAGTCTGACATTTTAAAAACTGTTAATTACATTCTGCCAAATGCAAGTTCTGAGCAGTGCTGTCAGAGCTTCTAGACAAAGAGCTTGTTATGGCTTAGTGACACTGGAGGTGCCCTTTTTTTTTTTTTTTTTTTTTTTTTTTTGGTAACACCAGCACATCTGATGGAGTGCAACAGTGTTGCTTAAGTCTTTTCCAGTTCAACCCTCTTTTTTTTTTTTTTTTGGCAAATTTTTATACAACCTGGGGTGAGGGGGCTGGAGAGATGGCTCAGTGGTTAAGCACTGGTTGCTCTTCCAGAGAATCCTGTCTCAATTCCCAGTACCCACGTGACAACTCACACCTGTCTGTAACTCTAGTTTCAGGGCTTTGGAAACCCCCTCACAGACATAATGCAGGCAAAACACCAATGAACATAAAATAAAAATACATATAAAACATTTTATGCCATTCTTGGTATACAACTATATAAAATAGGTGTTTTATACAGATACTTGCTTCATGCAAATATTTGATCAGAAATTATAAGAAATTTTATTTTTAAATGATTGATTATACCAATCAGGAAGTTTTACCATTTATAAAAGAATAACACAGGTTTGCATATGGATGGTTTGAGATGGATGTACTTTTGTGTTTTCATGTAAAAGAATCTTGGCCGAATATTGAAACTATAGAACCTGGAGCATCTTTAATGTTTTTCAGAGTTGAATAATAGCATAAAATTGATATGAGCAGTAAAAGCACTGCCATTAATAGTGTACTGCAGGTGCACATCTGAAGCTTTCATGCAGCATTTGTTGGCGTTGCGTGGCATGAGCATGTGACAATGTGGGGAAGTGCTGCTGGAAGCGTCTTGGGTTCATTATGAGTTTGGCTCTTGAACTAATTTTTGATTGTTGGGATTCAGAAACATTTTTATACTGCCAGTTTTTTGCAGCCCCCACATGCAGTTTCAAAAGCTGGGTACCAGAAGACACAGGAATTTTGTGTGTTTGCAAGGATAGCCACTGTTGTTCTGCCTCACATTATTTCTTAGAGAGGAGCTCTAGTGGCCACAGCTACTGTGTGTGTCTATGCGGGCTGCCTCGCCTTTCCTGTCTGATTGCTCGTGTGGGTTCCCTGCTTCTCTGTTCACACTGTTTTTTCAAACTTCACAGGATTACACCTGCAGAAATATCACAGTTCTGTTGGGCTGTTGAGCCTCTGTAGAAGGCCTTGCTGTGAGCCCTTCCTAGGGCTCTGGGAGACCCTTCTGAGAGCCCCTCCTAGAATTCTTTGAGAAGCCAAATTGATTTGGGGCCTTCTGAGTGTTCTTAGCAGAACTTTCACTCAGAAAGTTTCTAATCCTTCTCTTTCTCTGGGCCAGGTGTTTACAAATGATAAGGCAGAAGAGTATGTGAAGCTCACAAGCCTATACTTGTTTGCAAAGAATGTACGATCTTTGCTTCACACCTATCACTACCAGCAGATTTTCCTTCATGAATTTTCCATGGCCTATACCAAGTATGTTGGAGAAACACTGCAACCCCAAACATATGGCTACAGTAGTGTAGAGGAGCTCCTGGGAGCCATCCCACAGGTAGGTGTATTCCTTTGCTTCTGAGAAGTACCTTCCTGACTGCTGCCAGGGCCCAGAAGGTATCAGTGAAGGAGTTGAGCTTTGTTAAAACACATGTGAGCATGTGTAGTCAAACTCTAAAACCCCAAATATTCTAAAACCTTCTTAAGGCAACATGACACCACAGTGGACAGTCTACACGTGACCTCATGTGATGAATTGCAGTTAAAATACTTGTTTACTATAAAAACAAGGGGCTGGGTGGTGGTGACACAGAGTTACAACAGAGAATCCCATCTCAATAATACAACAAAGGGGGGGGCGTATCTTAAGTTGCCCAGCATATATGTATACAATACTTGTGAGACACAGGTGAATTTCTAGTTTTAAGTGCA
The DNA here is from genome assembly GCA_026225945.1 of Cricetomys ansorgei. NCBI lineage: Eukaryota > Metazoa > Chordata > Mammalia > Rodentia > Nesomyidae > Cricetomys > Cricetomys ansorgei. Next base: position 995,422 of record JAMJFZ010004056.1, read on the forward strand.
CCTAGACCCCCCCGAGGTATCTCATTAGGCACATGCAAATACTCCAAAATCTAAAACTCCTCTAATTCCAAACATTTTAAACAGAGGATGCTCAGCCTCCAATGAAAAGCAGAAGAATGTCTAGAAACTGAGGGCAGGGATTGGTAAGAGATCTCAGGTGGAAAGCCCTGGGAGCCAAGGCCTACTTCTGCCTGGACCTGGCTGAAGGGAGGAATAATACCACCAGGTCAGGGCTGCTGCTTTACTGTCAGGATCAGCAGTTAGTTGATAGGTCTGGGAGATGCTATCCTTTGAAGTTGAATTTAGTGTCTATAAGAAATGATAAGTACTCTCATGGGGAAAGTTTCTGGATTTAAATCCCAAAGCTATGGGAGACATTGAAGAGTTCATAAATACTGTGTCTTGTGAGTTCGGGATTGCTCAGATTTTTCTGAGGGAGTATTTCTATCCACTGCAGTCTGTTGCTTTAGAAGCTAAAGAAAGAGAATAGAAAAGCTGTTGGCATTCATTCGAATTCTGATTCTGCTGTGTGAAAAGCAGGCTCAGGAGACCTTACTCTCCTGAATTTTAGGGTACTTTCCTCTCCTTTTCCATTGCTTAACCGGGAGTATGTCTTGTGTGCAGGTGGTCTGGATAAAAGGACATGGTCATAAGAGAATTGTAGTGTTAAAAAATGACATGAAAAGTAAGTAAGCTCCCCTCCCCTTCCCTTCCCTGACTCCATTGTGATTCTCTCACTGACTTTTCTCTCTGACGGGTGCTCTTTTTTTCTAGACCGGCTAAGCTCACTTGGCCTGTCCCCTGCCAGTCATGAAGACCAGCCTGCAGTCAGGCAGATCCTGGAGGTGCCAGAATCCCAGATAGCCTCAGAACTCCAGCTCGGAGCAGGTACTAGGTCCTAGAGGAAAAGCAAAGTAGACAAAGCCTAAAAGTCCCAGGAGGTGGCTTGGAGTGGGACACATGGAAGAAAGACAGAGGGTCATTTCATTAAAGTTAACATTCATTTAAAAAAAAAATTAGATATATTTTTATGTGTATGAGTATTTTGCCTGCATTTATGTCTGTGTTTCATGTGTGTGCCTGGTGGCTGAGGAGGTCAGAAGAAGACATTGGCTTTCCTGCAATAGGAGTTAAAGATGAGCCACTGTATGGGTGCTAGGAACCAAATCTAGGTCCTCAGTAAGAGCCATCTCTCCAATTCTAAATATCCATTTTTTCCCAGTGTAGTTTGTTGTGTAATTAACAGGTCTACATGTGGTAGTATTGAGTGATTGACTGAGAAAGGTCCTTAAGAATATCCTAATTCAAGTGTTTTCTGATGCTTACTAAAATGACTTTTAAAACTGTGATGATAGAGAAAAGAGCCCAGCCCCAAATACCTGGGGATAAAGAGCCAGGAAGGGTAGATGAGGTAGATGGAAAGGTAGGTAGATTCATGCTGATATTCTAATGGGATTCTGCTACAGGCTGGCAGGGTGAGTGGGTACCAGGTCGGTGAGTTATGCTGAGCTGCGTCATCAGGGTTCTTGTTAGACTAGATTTAGAAAGGACACAGCACAGTACATAGGTCTCATGAGGAAAAGGACTCAGGGACCTGACTAAAGTTTGCTCAAGAAGGCTTTGTCATGGGGCATGACATACAGTGGTGCAAAAGTGCTCCTCCAGGTAATTGAGTCACATGCTTTATGTAGAGCCAGCTCTGTGTGAGCAGAAGTCAACTCCAGAATCCTGTAGACTTGAACTCCACTACTAAATGAGGGATTTTCACACATCATGAGTAGATAGAAGGGTTACTGTGCCTTGTGCTTAGAGAAAAGCTGTTTCCAGCATCTGACATTGCTGAAGCTTTTTGTCCTGGCTGGCTTCTTCCATTGCCCCCAACCTTCAGCTTTGTTTCTTCTCCAAAAGTCTTTTCCTTTTTGGGCCTCTTCAGAGATCAATATTCTTAAGAACATAAGTCTTCAGCAGACTATTGGTTTTGGTTTATTGACTTTATTGTGTGTGTGTGTGTGTGTGTGTGTGTGTGTGTGTGTGTGTGTGTGTGTGGTTGTGTGTGTATGTATGTGTATGTGTGTGTGTTGAGTGCTTATATACTTCATGGTGACTAATGAGGCTGAGGAAAGCCTCATGAGCAGACCTTTGTGCCTGTGTTGAATGCAGCTGCCTGCCTTCTCTCTGCAGGGCCCAGCCAGATGGAGCAGGAGCTCCTGCACCTGGCCAACAGCTCCCCTGTTGACCTCCTCTGTGCCCCTGTCCCTTCGTGCCTGCCATCCCCTCAGCTAAGACCAGATCCCGTCATCCTGCAGTCCACTGATCTCATTCAGTTTGAGGAACATCCTCAAGAGCCTTTGGGTAGGTCATACCATGTATGCTGAAAACTTGACTGTAGGTTTAACAAATGACCCATGATGCCAGGGTAGGAGGTATCTGGTAGACATAGGGGCAAAAAACAATGTTTCAGGTATAAAAGTACCTGTGCTGATTATTCAAGGCCTTTCATCCTTATTGGGGTTTCTGCTAATAGGATTTATAAATGAGGTTATAACCTGAAGTTGGGGACCAATGTCACTGGGCTGTGGAAGGCCTTTGAGTAATGAATGAGTCCTTTCCCAGGTCCTCTGGTACTTCTGAACTTCTTACCTTGTTTTAGGTTCAGCTGCTGCATAAACAGCACTTGTCACCTGCTACTTAACCTTTGTTTAGGGCCCAGTGGATACTAGGGCTTTCAGAAGCTGGTCTGAGCAAGGTGCCTATGGTTCGAGGCCCTGGACTCTATACCCTATGACCTGAAAACCAAGAAAGCTGACCTCTTATTCATTCATTCATTCATTTATTTATTTATTTACTTACTTACTTACTTACTTACTTACTTATTTTTTAATTCAAGACAGGATCTGAACTGTAGCTCTGGCTGTCCTGGAATTCACTATGTAGACCAGGCTGGCCTCAAATTCACAGAGATCTAACTGTCTCTTGCTTCCTGAGTGCTGGAATTAAAGGCATGCGCCACTATGCCCTGCTGAAAGCTGACCTCTTGACATCCTAACTTGGTGCCAGCCTGGTGTGAGATCCATTCAGCTTTCTCAGTCCTATGTCAGGTGCTGGGGCTGATGGACATTGGAACTCTTGACTCTGCTGGCAATGGGGCCACCACCTCCATTTCACAGGTTGTAACTAAGGCATAGCTTGTGCCATCATTGGAGTCATCTGACCAGGCTACTTGGCTAGGGCCTCCTGATTGTCAGTCTGTCACCTTGCCTTCTTTGAGGAGTCCCAGATGCTCTGTGCAGACCCTTCGCTTTCTCCTCTTTGTCACTTTAATCTGACTCTTCCGTTTTCTGCCCACACTTCCTTCCCTACTCTGGGCTGACTTTCACCATCCATCGTGTTTGTAAGGTAGTGTTTGACACTGGTGACCCCAGATAGGGCCAGGAGAATGTGAAGCTGCTTCTGACATGGAAAGACTCAGTAAAAATACAGGCTCACTGTGTATTCCTTTGGAATGAGGAATTAGGGGTGGTAGAGGTGGAGAGTTGCTTTTTCATGGGCCTCTGGCCTGCATGCACATGTACACAGGAGCTCTTCCAAATGCTGTGACAGAGGAGCACAAGAACCTGAGAAGCACAGTTCTCTGCCTGTCTCTTGAGAAGCTGGGGCTCTGTCACCATCATTTGGCCTGTGCCTTTGGCATTAGGGGTTTCTTGCTATACGCAGAAGGCATCTAAGGCACAGTGGTCTGTCTTTCTCAAACACAGCTTACATATGCTGTAAGCCCTTCAGGGAAACCAGCCGACTGCCTAAAGTAGCCTTGGTTCCATGTGGCTCTCCCCTTGTCCCTAGTGGTAACACCATGGCGGCATGCAACCTCTGTAAGAATGGGCAGGAGCTCACTAGCACTAAGGTCCCTGCTGCCTCAGAAAGTTCACATGAGGCTTATACGTCCTTGGTCACCACACAGAGGAATGAAGGAGCAAGGAGTCTGAGGAAGAAAAACTGGCCTTTGATAGGTAGCCAAAATGATCTGTCGAAAATTTGCACTCCAAAGAAAGGTGATATCTCATTTATAAATATTTGATTTTTGTGACATACAGTATTGAGCATGTAGCTAATATCAAAATCGAGACATAAATGTGACACTTGTGGTTTGTTTGTTTTTGGTTGTTGTTTTTTTGAGACAGTGTCTTGACATGTAGCCAAGGCTGCCTGGTGGTGTGGTTGGTAATCCTGCCTCAGCTTTCTGAGGGCTGGAATTATAAGCTACCTACCACACCTGGTTCTGGTGGGGATTTGTAAGCTTGCTTTTGTTTTTTAAATACAGATGAACTGAAAACCAGTACTCAGAAGCCCTGGAACTAAATCTGTTTACTGTTCTGTCTTTCTAGGAATTGTACTTTTAAACCAAGAAGAAAAAACTGAAATTACAGTACCAGTAAAGAAGGAGAACCTGCCCTGTGACTCCTGCTCACCTTGCAGCCCAGCATCTGCCCCCGCTCCTCCCAGGCCCTCCTCAGAAGTCCCTGAGCCACAATTCAACAAGGATGCAGTGGAAAGCCCGGCCAAAAAACAGCCCAAGAACAGAGTCAAATTGGCAGCCAACTTCTCTTTTGCACCTATAACCAAGCTTTAACTCCCATTTTGAACACAGAATTAAATTAGGATGGGGAAAAACTGTCTGACTCTACACACAAAAATGGGCTTAAAAACCTCATTTTCTGTCTTGACCCCAAAGCCACTTTTATAGATGGTCCATAGGGTGATGTTCCTTTTGAACTTTCAGATGAACTTTTTCTTCCTTTATTCCCCCCAGTTATTTGAAAGAACTCTGCCCTCCATTAAGGAATCTATGATACAGTCACCAAATTTTTCTAAACTAATATAAGATGTGGTCGGGAGGAAGTAATCAGCGAGCACTCAGCAGGAAGTGGCTCAACTACCATTAAGCAACCTCTGTCTTTTGCTTAAGCAAATGGTTTTGTGGTTGTATGAGAAGCCAAGCATGTCTATGAGCGTGTGGGTCACACACTGGGGGAGAGTGAGCATTAGGAGAGCCATTTTCAGGCTGATATAAGGTGGCTCCTGGCTTGCAAGTGACTTGGCGTGCCTTGTTTTTTAATTAACTATGTCTGTGGTTGACCAGTGTGGCTTTATCCCAACTCTTTTAAACATTTCCATTTGGGGATTCCATTTAGGAGCTTTCTAGAAAGTTGTTTCATGCTTCCCTTCTCTGTCCCAGTTTGATAAGGATCAGGTTAAGGAAAGGAGATGGTCTTGTGTCACACATTTAAAGTCAGCGTTTGAATGACGGCACACATTGTTGTATTTTAGAGGTGTTAGGATCTGATTTTCTAAACTATGCATCAAATGCATAAATTGTAAATCAGAGCTAAGTGGCAAAGTGCTTCAAGAGGAGCGGGTTCAATACTGTTTCCATTAGGAAGAGACCAGAGTTCTATCTATAATGTGAAGGCCAAGGTTGATCAGCCTAACCTTGTTTTTGTGATTTTAAAGCTGGGAAGCTCTCCATGTGAAGATGTGTGTCTGTGTTAGTTCCTCTTATCATCTTTTAATAGTATCTGGTTTTACTGTTCCTTCTCGCTATTAGAAGCATGTTTGGGGTTTTTTGTTGTTCTGTCTGATGTTGGCATTTGGGAAAAGTCAGCTTTTGTGGGTACCGCCCTGTGGAATGGCCTTCTCTTTGGGTGCCTGAGATGTCCACTCATGAGTGGCCTCTCACCCTTGCTGGAGAGACCTGACATTTACAATGGATTGTATTTGTTGGGCAAAAAAGGCGGATCCATTCATAGAGCAGAAAGAACCTGTTGGCACACAGTCTTCCACTAGTTAGATGGTTTCTTTGGTGGGAATGTTTATTTTTTGTTCTTTTCTAGAAAGCCAGAAAATGGATTCCAATTTTGTAGCCAGCATTTTTATTAAATGCCACAGAATTAAAGGCTCTAGAGAGATTTCACCAGTTGGATTTTTGATGCCAAAATATTTTAAAAGAAGCCAGTGATTCCCAGTTCTCAGCACATGACCTACCCAAGATGGAGCTGCACTGGAGTTGCTCTGCAGGCCTGCCACACTTCCTTTGCAAAGCCTGAAGGTACTTCCTATGCAGGCCTGCTGCATTTCCTCTTGAGGCCTGACAGTACTTCCTCTTCAAGGCCTCATGTCACTTCCTCTGCAGACTTAGTGCACAGGAAGCAAAATAGCACATGTGCAATTTCTTTAAGGCTTTTAAGCAATGTAATAAAGTTGGTGTTGAGAATGGGAGTTGGCTTTATTCACAGACATCCTAAGGCCAGGCTTCCCTGCTCAGACTTAAGGTTTGCAGGCATTGAAGGGATTAGGGACTTGGAAATACCAGGTGTCGCTCAAGTCACTTGGAGCCATCTCAGAGGTCAGGTTCTGTGGGCAACAAGGAATGGTTGTATACAGTGAATGGGCATTGGTTTACCATTCATTGGAGTTGCCCATACATCTGGGGCGAGTGTGACTAACCTTTGCTGTTTAAAGTGTGAAACCATGATGGAAGCGCGTTGAGTCTGGCTAGTCCAATCACTAGATGATGATGCTATGATGAATGCACGTGGAAATGATGAGACTCTTTCTGTGTGGAAAGATGTACCAGATTAAATTTATCTGTTAAAAAGACAAAAGTATCACCAAACTCCCCTATCCCATCTTGCACTGTTTGCTTTTGAGTGGTCTTGGGGGACAAGATATTTTTCTTAATGGTCTACTTTATTTGAACTATTTTTTTTTTTTTTTTTTTGGTGGTTCAAGTGCTGTTTGTGTGTTGGGACCAAACAGTTGTCAATAAACTTTATGAGCAAGCATCTGTAGCGAGTGTTTTTGTTTGTTTGTGAGGTGGGATTACAAACCCGGTCCAGTCAGCTCTCATTTTGGGTAGCCTCAGCTTTTGCCCCTCCTGAAATGTTTAGTGTATAGGCTAGAGATGTAGGTAGTTCTGTTGATGAAGTGCTTGCTGAGCATTCATGAAACCCTGGATTCAATTCCCAGCACCACGTAAACCGTTTGTCATTTCAGCACTCTGGAATTGGAGGCAAGAGGAACAGAAAGTCATGTCAGCTACATAGCAAATTGTAAACCAGTCTGCAATGCACGAGGTGAGCTGGTGTGGCCTTTAAGGGGTCTGAGGACTGAGGCAGGTAGCTGGGCTGTTGGCCCCATGTGAATACAACCTGCATTTTCCAGCCCTTCTTTCTGTTCCTTATGGGGAGGAGATCCTCCCAGTTAAAGCAGGGATGAATACTAGGTTCTCCTGTTAAGACATAACATACTTCTGCTCCCGGGCAAGCTTGCTTTTCCAATAAGTTAAGTCTGGGAAGGAAAGACTTCCTTTACAGATTCAGCTATGGAGTCCCCACTCCACCCCCATCACTGCCCCCTTAGGAAGAAAAAGACAAGTTTCTTCTCAGTAAGTGTAGTATTGGGGGAAGTTGGTGTTATAAGTTCCCAAAGAGCACTGGGCCTTTAAAATACCTTTCTCCACAGCAAGGATTTGCAGAAAAAGTTGAGGGAGTTGGAGAGATGGTTCAGTGGACCAGGTGCTGTCTGTACATGCATGAGAATCTGAGTTCAATCCCCAGCACAAACCTAAATGCTGGGCATGGCCACCAGGTCTGTGATCCTGGTGCTGGGGGGCAGAGACAGGTGGAGCCCTGGAACTCACTGGTCATCCAGCGAAGCTATAGGTAAAGCCCAGGTTCACTGAAAGGTCCTCTCTCAAAACCCAAAGTGGAGGGTAATAAAGACACCCAATGTTGTGTGTGTGTGTACAAAATGCCCACCCTTAGCTTTTCATTCCTGTGATTCCTTAGAAAAATCTCTGAACTCTAGAATCTTTTCTAGTCTTTTTCCACATTCCCATAGCCTTTGCACATTATAGATCCACAGCACTAGGGAAAACAATTGTTCATGATACCCCAAATATCACAGCTATATTGCACATGAGGAGGAAGGGAGAGAGAAATCTTTGCACCCTCCCTTCCTGAAGAGCCTGCTGGGTGGGAGCAAGTGGGACCTAGAGCTGATTGGCTGTCCCTGGAATCAATTTCCCTCCCTCCTCTCTGGTTTTCAAGACAGGGTTTCTTTGTTGTAACTGGCTGTTGTGGAACTAACTCACTCTGTAGACCAGGCTGGTTGGACCTCACAGAGATCCACCTGACTCTGCCTCCCGAGTGCTGGGATTAAAGGTAAGCGGCACCACCACCCAGCTGGAACTTCTCAATATGAGAGAGAGCCTTGAGTTGTTGGAGTGTAAAAGGACCTAGAGTGTTCTAACTAGGCCGGAAGGAAATGGGTGGAGTGGATGGGGACATGGGGGTGGCAGAACTGTTGGAGAAAGGAAATCTAAATCATGGTCAGTCTCCTATGTAGGTGGCCATGGTAGAAACTCTTTTCTACCTTCAAATACATTCTGAAAGATTGTTTTGTGTCCTGGGGCCTGGAATATGTAGAGAAGAGGAGCCTGAGCCCTGTGTCAGATCATACAAGGAACAGGAACCTAGAGATCTGGTGAATCCCGTGCCAGCAGATGCTGAGGCTCATAGATTAACATGGGACCTGCCCTAGGGAGGTCAAAAATCTTGGGAAACTGCATGGCGTAGGGCCTTGGCTGCTATGAGAGCTACATCTTTTGTGGTTCTCCCCTGCTACATCCTTCCTGCTCACCTCTTGAGAGCAGTACCCGATCTCTGGGACGCACAGCAAAGCTCAGCAGCCTTCTATTTCCTGCTTCCTATCTGCAGGCTTGGTGGTGACAGATTTTTTGTTTTTGTTTTTGATCACATGCTGACTCTAACCTCCCCCAGTCCACTTGTGTATTCCTGTATTTTACAGGCTGAATTCTGGAGGTACAGAGAAATGAAGACAGTGGCCTGGGTCCATTCAGGGGGCGCTCCAGCTGGGCTTTTAACCTGAGCAATAAAGCTCCATGATGAAGCTTCAGTCCCTTTGGCTAACCCTACTGTCCAAAAAGATGCAGTTCCAATTCCAAGCTCCCCATTGACCTCTTTTTGACCTCTGTCTCCCTCACTAGGATACAAGGTGCACACAACCCATTTCCCAGCACCTGCCAAGACTTCATTGACCAGTGGAATTACCTCACACCCACCAGTAGAAACATGCCTGATGTCTGTTCTTTACCAGCTGGCCTCAGCACTGAGTCCCAACTGGTGGCGTCCCTTGTGCACAGTGGAACCTCAGCTTCACACATTGTCCATGAGCTAAATCGTGAACTGAGGGCCAGGGTTATGGAACTCAAATGCTTCTTTGAGGACTGGCTGCTGACATGACCATGAGTTAGTTCCCTTTGGTCCATCACAGCCAGGGTGTTGATGATGATCCTGGAATCACATGTATATTATGAACACCAGGTCTGGCAGACTTTCCCATAGACAGCCCAAGGCTTCTGATCCCTGAACCCAACTCCATCACTTATTTACATGCTATATGACTTTGAGCTCATCACTTCTCCTCTCTGAGTCTCAGTTTCCCCATCTACCAGCTGGGGATAATGGCCCCTACTGCAGTGCTGCAGTTAAGATGGGGCTTTCCTCTGATGCACTGGCTTCCATGCCAGCCCTTTACAGGGTGCTGTCAGCATCTCCTGGGCACTCTACTCTGCACAGTCTCCCTTCTTCCCTGGCAGTTCCTGCTCAGTTTGTCTCCATCTCCTTAAGTCAGTGTGAACCAAGACATTCCTAGAGGGACTGGGAAGAGGGTGGACTGGATTCTGTGCTTGAGAAAGCTGGCTTGGGACCCTGGACTCTCCCACTAGGCTCATGGGAAGGCATGGGAAGGAGGGTCTCAAGCAACAGACCTGGTTACATTGGTGGTTTGTGAAGATCACTTCAGCTGTAGAGCAGAGCATGATCAATCTAGAGCAGTGCTTCTCAACCTTCCCAATGCTGCAACCCTTTAATACAGGCCCTCATGTTGTGGGTGATCCCCAACCATAAAATTATTTTGTTGCTACTTCATAACTAATTTTGCTACTGTTGTGAATCGTAATATAAATATCTGATACGCAGATGGTCTTAGGTGACCCCTGTGAAAGGGTTGCTTGACCTCCAAAGGGGTCATGACACTCAGGTTAAGAAATGCTGGTCTAGAAGGAGAGCAGCAGAAGGAACGGCTGGTGAGAACCTGAGATGTCCTTGGCAGAGAGAATGGTGTGTAAAGATCTAGGAAACATACCAGCAGAGAAAGTGACAAAAGGAGCCAAGGAACTGAAGAAAGTCTGTGGTCTCAGCATCAGGAGGTGAGGCTCGGGCTACAAGAAGGGTGGTGAGCTGCATGGAAGACCGCTGATGTCCTACCGTGAACATGCCTTAGGAAAAGTCAGGCTGCTGTGTACAGGGATTTAAGGAATGAGTGGTGAGGGACGGTGCTTGACAGAAGCCGATGAAGTGGTGACGGTGGCTGTCATAGCAGTGGCCACGTTCTAGAGGTGCTCATGAAGGGTGCTGGGGACATGGCTGAATGGAAATGAGTAATAGAAAAATCACGGACAAGAGGACAAGTCCCAGGGTAATCTTAGGCAGCTGGGAATAGGGTGTGTGCTTACCCAACATGGAAGTGCTTAGAAGAAATTGTTTGACCAAGTCAAACAATTTTTCCAGAGATCTATTATTACTGTGGGGGCATGCTGACAGGCTGGAGGGCTCTCATGCCACAGTATGAGTGTGGAGGTCAAAGGATAGTTTTCAGGAATTGGTTCTCTCCTTCCACAAAGGAACCACCTCAGGTCATCAGGCTAGTGTGGCAAGCACTTTTACCCAGCGAGCCATGCTATCAGCCTGAAGCTGATCAATTTTGTCTTAAGCAAATAAGAGAGTAAATATTTCAGGACTTGTGGGCCAAGTGCTCTCTAATACTCAGCCCTACCATTTAGCACAGAAGCACCCAGAGATGCTCTGTGAATGAGTGACAGTGGCTTTTTTCCAATAAACTTTACTTGTAAGGACTAGAAGGCTTGATGGTTAAAAGCACCGGCCGCTCTTCCAGAGGACCTGGGTTCAATTCACTGCACCCACATGGCAGTGACAACTGTAACTCCAGTCCCAGGAAATCCAACACCCTCTTCTGGCCTTTGTAGGCACTGCATGCAGGCAGTGTGTAAACATACATGCAGGCCAAACACCCCATACACATAAAGGTTTTAAAAACCGTATTTACAAAGGTAGAAGACAGGCAGGCCTTAGACAGCAGCTTGCCATTCCTTGTTTTAGGGTGTGCTACTTTAACGTGCATTCCAGAGGAGATGCAGGACAAATCTGAGTTTAGGAGAAGCTCAGTGTAGTTCGTCATCAAGATGTTTGAGAAGTAGAAGAGAGACGAGACCAGACTGCTGAAGATCCCTGAGGACCAGGAAACTTTAGAAAAGACTAGAAAGTTGGGCTATAACCCTGGCACTTGAGAATCAAGAACAAGACAACTGCAAATCTCAGACAGCCTGTAGCCAAGCTGGTCTAGGTACTGAGTTCAGCTGACCAGTGCTACATGGCAAGAAGCCATGTAGGCCAGAAAGATGGCTTAGCAGTTAAGAGTATTTATCATTTTGTAGAGGACTCTAGTTCAGTTCCCAGCTTACAACCTCCTATAACTCCAGCTCCAGGGACTCCTAATACCCTCTTCTGGCCTCCACAAGTACCTGTACACATGTGGCACAGGCACACGTGTATACATATACACACAGCTGTAAATAAAAGTAAGAAGTTCAAGAATAAATAGGTAAAATTAAGGGGGCTGGAGAGAGATGCTCCTGGGATGTAGGAAGCACACCTAGAGACTGGGGCATCGCAGCAATGGGGTGAAGCATGTGTCGGTGTCACAGGCTCTAAAAAAAGGATGACTGATGTGCACCAGCCAGATGTAACCTGATGGTTGTATTCCTGGTGAGAGCAGATAGTCTTGAAAAAGTCAAAAACATTAAAATAGATTCAAGAGACTTGGCAGTGGCTCAGTAGTAGAGCACTAACACATGCAAGTCCCAGCCCCAGAAGGAAAAACAAGTAGATTCAGGAGGCATCTGGAGATTAGGAAGATGGAGATGTCAAGGCTCTGAAGATGCTGAGAAAGATGGAAATGAAGAGGGGAGATATGTTTAAATGAGAGATGTGTTTAAATGCAATAAGAAGAGACTTTGACTATCAAGGATATGGGAGAATGAGCAGTGAAAGATGACTCCTCTAAATAACTGCCATGGGACTTGGGCCACAGAGTCCTGCCATTTCCTCATCCGCACAGGGGAGTTAGTGACAGGATCTGCCTCATTGTCCAATGGAAGACTCAAACAAGCTGGTGTGTGTATGTTAGTGCAATGAATGGGATTCCTTCCTTCCCTCCTTCCTTCCTTCCCTCCTTCCTTCCTTTCTTTCCCATTAAGGTTTTGTTTTGGGTTAATATTTATTTTTATGTGTATTGGTGTTTTGCCTGCATGTATGTCTGTGTGAGGGTACCAGATACCCTGGAACTGAAGGTACAGACAATTGTGAGCTGCCATGTGGGTGCTGGGAATTGAACCTAGGTCCTCTGGAAGAGCAGTCTTAACCACTGGACCATCTCTCCAGCCCCAGTGAATGGGATTTTGTTATCCTCCCTAACGCCTTCCACAAGGATCAAGTCTGGGTGTGGTCTTCAAGGTTTCCTGGTGATCTGAGAGCATCGTCTCTCAATTTCATCAGGTCCTGTCCTGCTTAAAACCCAAACAGATGTTTGTTTTACAACTTTATAACCAAGTGTGTGAAATGTGCGGTGAGTGTGGATGCATACGTGCAGAGGTAGAGGGCCACCTTCATTAGGCGGTTCTCTCTTTTGAGGCAGGGTCTCTCTTGTTTCTGCGATGCTGTGTATTCAGGCTAGCTGACCGAAGAGTTTCTGGGTGTCTTTTTCCGCCTTTCATCTCATGTAGGAATGCTGGAATTGCAGGTGCCTGCACTGCGTCTGGCTTTGTATGGGGGTGTGGGGCTATGTGGGATGTGGGGGAATGTTTTGGTTGAGATGTCCCCAGAAGTTGAATACTTGGTTCCCCCTTGATGACTGTTGGGGATAGAGTGGAAAGTGTGGCCTTGCTGGAGGAGGTATGTCACTGGAGGTGGACTTTGAGGTTTCAAAAGAGCCCTGCCATTCCCAGTGTGCTCTTTGTTCCCTGCTTGTGATTCAAGATGCACACTCTCAGCTGTTCCTGCCACCGCGCTGTCGTTCTACCTTCATGGACTCTAACGCCCTAGAACCACAAGCCCAGCTAAATGCTTTTTAAAAAGTAAGTAGCCACCGGGCAGTGGTAGCACACACTTTTGATCCCAGCACTCGGGAGGCAGAGGCAGGCATATCTTTGTGAGTTTGAGGCCAGCCTGGTCTACAGAGTGAGTTCCAGGACAGCCAGGGCTACAACAGAGAAACCCTGTCTTGAAAAAAAATAAAAAGAAAAAGAAAAAGTTGCCTTGATCCTGGTGTTTTATCACAGCAATAAAAAAGTAATTAATACAGTGGATTTTGGGGATGAAACTTGGATTATCAGGCATGTGTTACAAGTACTTTTACCCACTGGCCTTTGTTATTCATTTTCAAAACACAAAAATGGAATAGAGGAATATAATGCAGGTCTGCTAGGAGCTTAATGGGGTACTGGATCTGGAAGCTAGTGGGGGTTCTGGGAGGATAGCAGAGTGAGTGCTGGAGGCAGGGTGTTCATGAGGGATCGGTTCTTCTTGCCCCTTGGCTTGCTATGTTTTCCATGGGGAAGGGACAGCAGAGAGCCCTTTGTGTGGTCTTAATGTTCTGAGTTAGAGTGTGAAGAGTCTATAAGAAGTTGAATGTCTCCCCCAATTTCACGTCTGTGATCTTGTCAGCTTGATTAGATTAAGAGGAACCCGGGGGATCAATAAGGTACACCTCTAAGTGTGTCTCTGAAGGTATTTTCAGAGAGAGACCTACTCTGAATGTGGTAGAACCCCATATTACAGGCTAGGAGCTCAGATGGAGTAAGAGTGTGAAGTCAAGTAAGACATGAGGTGCTACTCCAACATGCTCACACTGCCATGAACAACCATGGACAGATCCCACTAAAACCATGAGCCCAAAATCTTCTTTTAAGCTGTTCTCATCAGGCATTCTGTCACGGTCTGGCCGATATAACCTAGATCTTTAGAGTAGGATCATTGCATGAGATCATGAGGCCAGACAGAGTCAAGGGACCCTACATTCTATCACTGGTGTCTCACATGCTGAGAGAGGACTCACACAGGAGTACGCCTGTGGAAACAGAGGTAGGGATGGGTACACTGAAGCCAACCTAAGCCCAAGGTTTCTAGGAACTTGATGAAGCAAAGAGGGACTCTGCCCATAGACTTGGCAGGGATAGTCCTAGGGACCCCTTGACTTTGGGCTTCCTAGGGTACTTAGCCCCTAGTTTGTGCTCACTTATTACAGTTGTTCTAGGACACACATACAGCCTGGCTTCACACATGGCCTAAGGTACTGAAGGACATAATGTCCCCTGAGGCTAGTATTATGACCAATGCCCTAGTGAGCATCTTCACTGTTGGGATGTCAGAATGTGGCATGTAGGCTGAGACAGGGTGTAGGGCCTGATGCACAGTCCACCCTACCAGGATGCCAGGCCCCAAATATGGCACCGAATGAACTCCAAGGCCACTGTGATGACACTACAGAACCACTCCAGATTTGCTTTTTTTTTTTTTTCTTTAAGATGGAGGTCTTATTTAGCTTTAAATTCAACATGTTGCCAAGGATGGTCTTGAACTTTTGAACTTCCTGCCTCCACTTCCTCCCTTCCCCCCAGTGCTGTGAGTGACGTACCACCCCACAGTTTACACACAACTTGGGATGGGACCTGGAGTTTTGTGCATGTGAGGCGAGCATTCCACCTACTGAGCTACATCCCAAGCATCATTACTTTTAGTTTATCTTAGAAAAAAAAAAAGGACAAATTCAGGTGAAGCCTTAGCTCCTCGGGATGTTGATTACAACCTCATTTATAATGTGGGAACAGGTAGAGACAGCCTAGATGTCCAGGACCGAGGCGGTGGTGAGACAGATGACAGTGTGTCCACAAGATGGAGTACTAAGCACGCAGTATAAATATTTTTGAAGAGCGTTTAATGTTAACACAGAGCTGTTACTGATGTAGGAGGAGCCAAAGTGGTATAATAATAACTGAAAAGAAACATGGGCATTAAACATTTCAATACGACGCCAATCATGACGAAAGAAATGTATCAGAAGACTACAGGGAAATACGCTAAAATACCAGAGGTCACTGAAGTTGTGGGTGGTTAAAATTTTTTATATACTTTCTGTACTTTTAAAATGATTTTCTATGTACATGAGTTATGTCTATAATCAAGAAAAAGGTAAGAACTTATAAAATGCGGTGTGTGTGTTTTTCACTTTTATTTTCTCTGATGGATGGTTTCCACATCAGCAAATCTTGACTGGTGCTAACTACTTAGGCCAGTCACAACACATGTACACGCACAGAGAGGTCACACGGGCTACGCTGCGCTGGCCGTGGCAAATGTACATCAAGTTACACAGGAGGAATTGTGGGTCTGGTTCAAACACACCACCAGAAAATGGGACACAGTTGGGTGAGTCTTCCTCTCCTGCCTGTCAGCTGTTCTTTACAGAGATGTCCATTAGGCTAGCGGGGTGACCTCCCACGGGCACTCCCTGCAGCAGCCCTCAATGGGTGAAGAGGATGTGGGTTGGCATCTGTTCTTGGTCCTTTTCTCATCCACTCTGGCCTTGGCATTGGCACCTGTAGCTCTCTGCTACCTGGTCCAAGCACTAGATCTGCTCTTGGCCACGCATACCCACCCCACTGTGGGCTGGACATGGCAAATCAAGGCAGATACACACCTGATGTGAACTGTTCTCAGATACAGGATAGGAGGGAGCAGGAGGTGTAAACCCAACACCACACACAAGCTCAGCCTTCACAGACAGGTCAGTGTCTCTAGGAGAGTGATTACGATGGAGCCTAAGAGATGTGTAGGCTGTGTGGAACCCTTCAGGCTACAGTCCCTGGGAGAGGACAAACAGGGAACAGGACTTGTATCTGACATCAAAGCTGGGAGGGTGGGTGGGGAATGGGTCCAACATGGTGGTAGATTATTGAAATTCACAGCTATTCACACCTGGGGGTCATGCCCCTTTCCCAGTTTGTTTGCATTGGTAGGTTAGATACACCTAGAGAAAAGTGAGGGTATACTGTTTTAAGGAAGGGCTTTTCTTGGCAGATAAATAATGAGATAGACTCCTGGGTTGGGCATGCTCTGGGGAGGGCCATGCGACAGTGAGGGGCTCTCTATTGCTACACTCTGTACAGCAGTGGCTGGGCCCACCTGCCATTCCCATGGCCCCGGTAGCAGTCATGGGCTTGGCTTCCACCCCGTCTGCCTTGGAAAGCTCTTGGACCCCTGTGAAATGGGGACTATGAGGACAAGAGCATGGGGGAGGGTCCCCACAGCTCCAGGCACCCTACATAGGGGCTACATGATGTTGCACTGGGTAGCCCCACAGCAATCCTTGATGAGTGCCAGCCCTGTCTTGGCCACTGTTGGCTTACTAGGTGGAGGCTCTGCCTTCTTCTCTGCCCGGGAGCCTGCAGCAAGAGAAAAGCAGAGAGAAAGAGAAAGAAAAGTAAGGAGACCCTGATCGTTGGCCATCCAACCTAGACCCAACCCTTGGCCAGGCCTTGTCTTGACAGTGTGGAGAACAGCTATGCATTTCATGGTCGTCATTGATAGACCCTCTGTTCAGTCCTCAGGTTCTAAGTGTAGCTTCAGCCAATTTCCTAGTCAGTTCCTCTCATCATGTTATCTTCCAGACCTAGCACAGGCTAAATGGATAATTTTGTTTAATGTACTTCAACATGAGGGTTTAGACCTTTCAATTCAGAAAAATACTCATATAATCTTTTCAGAATGCTCTACTGGTCATCCCCCATTTCCTCTCTTTCAGAATTAGATGGAAGTTAGACCTTGTCATCCTGGCCTCTCTGTTGAGGCTGTTGTATTTCCCACTGCTTCCTGTTTGTTCTGTATCCTGAGTAATTTCCTCAGGACTGCCTTCCATTTTATGAAGCATGCCTTCAACTGTGTCCCCCAATTTAATCCATTCAATTTTTTTCTTCAGGGACAGTTTTATTAACAAGGCTAATGTTTTTCCAAGTCTATTCATCCCTTTTCATAGTATTTTATTTCACCTTGGGGTTTGGTCCTTGTTTTTTTTTTTTTTTTTTGGTTTTTTTTTTTTTTTTTAAATAATTTCAATATGCTTAGTTCACTGTCTCTTCAAGATAGTTTCTTTTTAAATTAAAGAAACCACACTATTTATAATTCATGTGTGTGCACACATATGATGGGGGCACATGTGTGTGGAGGGCAGAAGACAACTTTGTGGCATTCTCTCTTTCTACATTTACATGGGTACTGAAGATGGGACTCGGACTGTCAGGCTTGGTAGCAAGTGTCTTTATCCACTGAGCCATCTCACTAGCCCCCAGTAGTTCTATTCTATGGGCAGAGCCATTTTCTTTGTTGCACCCACTGACTCCATTCAGGGTGATTCAATTTTTCATGGGTTTAAAATTTTAAAATTAAAATGTGAGGTGGTTACCTGTGGAAGTCTGTGTGCATAACATGTGTGCACCCCTTTTGAGAAGTTCTATTTTTTTCTTACTAAAGACCTGGGATTTCACTTGCTTCAGACTAATTTTTATTTTTCATCTTGGAACTCCATTACCAAACCAGTGGTGTAAATTGGGCCTCATATAAGACTCCTTAAAAGTGGTGTATACTGGATTCCAGCATATTCTTAAGACCAGCTGAGGCATCCAGTCTCATGGACTGAACAATTACTGGGTTCTTGGACCTTCCACTGTAGACAGCCATTGTTGGACTAGCTGGGCCACAGCCTGCAAGCCATTCATTATGTATATTCATACACACACACATACATATATATTCTGTAAATTCTGCTCCTCCAGAGAACCCTAAATAATGCACAAGAAAGAGTCTACCATTACCTTGGAGTTGCTAAGCTGTGGTTCTAGGGTTCTGACCCAAGGAGAAGGCCTGTTTATCAGAGTATGGATGGTTTATATTAATTTTCAAGTTGATTGGATTAAGAATTGTCTAACTAGTAAAACACAAGTCTGGGTGTGTTTGTGGTGGGACTCCAGAAAAGGTTATAATGTGAGGCTCTGGCCTAATCAATGGAGTCATTCCTTGAAGGATTCTTAATATGATGGTATCACTTGAGGTAGAAGAAGGTATGGGCAAGACCCACTTAGAGGAATTGGGTTACTGGGGCATGTCTTTGGGCGATACATTTTGTTTTGGTCCCTTTCTATAATCTTTTTTCTCTGATTCCTAGATATCATATCAGTTCTCCATCATAGTGGACTGACACCTCTGAAACCAAGAGCTCAAATAAAACTTTCCTCCTTCAAGTTGTTCTTGCAGGTCAAGTACTCATGGGAAATGGAGCTAGTGCACAAGTACATGGAAGGAAGAAAGGCAGGTCTAACAGTGTTATGCCCCTGAGGCCTGAGTTCTTGTTTTCTCCCCATTTTCTGCTTAGTCTAAATTAGTCCAAATTTAATTGGGTATGCACTTTTTTTTTTCTTTTGGAGACAGAGTCTCACTATGTACTCCTGGCTGACTGGCCTGAAACTCTCTGGGTAGACCAGACTGGCCTCTGATGCACAGGGATCCATCTGTCTCTGCTTCCCAAGTACTGGGATCAAAGCTATGCACTACCAATATCGAAGGGTATTCACTTCTTACAACTGAAAGCAATACCACTAATGCATCTGCCATAACATTGAAATATCTGCCAAACACTGCATCAAAAAAGAGAAGACAAGTCACTGACAACCGGACCTTGATCACATTAACCTTTTAGGTAGACATGAGGTATTCCCAAACTTGTCTCATGTGAAATCCTTTCTGCTCTGGGTGTCTCATAAATAATTATTAATAGAAGCCAGAGCTCCTTAAGGCCACAGTAGCCAACCAGTTCTTTTTAGGAAACACATCAATTTGGGACTATGTATGGAAGGACAGCTGCTGTCAGGACCAGCTACTTGGGAAAGTGTTTCAAAACAATTGCAGCAAAACACTAAACCAAGCATGGAGCTCATCAGGGCCATGGACCTGTGAAACTGCACAAGCTGCAGGCTCACGAGCCTGGTCCTGCCCGATGCCATCCCATGCTCAAGCTGTAATCTATAAAGAAGTCTTACTGCTCCCGCCCCTCCCCCCTTTTACTTGTTTGAAATCTTCTGTCTTTCCTAGGGAAGGAGGGACAACCATGCAGGCACTCACTTGCTGAAGATTTGGTTACTTTGTCTAGAGGTTTTAATTTGATCCTCAGGAAATCAGCCATTTCCTTGTCTTCTTCCTGTTCCCTGGAAAGATGAACACATAAATGGGAAGAGGAAATAAAGTCGCCAGTGAGACCCAGAAAGAGGCTAAGTGTGAGGAGGCACATGTTGGACGTTGTGAGTGGCGTGGATATGTTATTGTGTGATGTGTATACATAGCGTGTGATTCTGGGTTAGGTGGACCCTAGCTCTAGTGAAGACAAACACTGCTGTATAAATGCTGGCCCCAAGCCAGAGTGAGACCTCAAGGCAGAAAACTAAGACGTTCTAGGACCCAGGCACCTTGCTGGGGTTCAGTGGACTGGGTGGCATCCCTCTGCCTTCAAGCTAGTCCAGATACCCTGAGCCTCTCAAGGCTCAGGGCCCATCTCAGAGAGAAAGTCGCCTCTGACCTCAAGGTTGCCAGGAATAAAATAGGTGACATGAGGCCCAGCTGACTCCGGCAGAGTCCTCAGAGGACACAGATGATACAGAGGAAGTTGCCCCCTACATGGAGCAAGACTCCAGAGGATTTTTCCTGGGACGAAAATATCCAAGATACAGCTGCACCCAGGCCTGGCATCCTTAGGGCCCCTAGTTAGCTGCACAGCTCCAGAGCCAGGGGTGCTCTGGGTCAAGATTGGCAGGTGCAAATAGATAGGAAAGGGCACGGGGGAAAGGGAAGGGGAGGAAAGTACAAAGCTGGGAACTTGGGAGAAACTGTCATGGGGGCAGGGGTTTTATACACATTGACAGAAGTTTTGAGAGATGCTTTGATGGGTAGGACACCTTATCCTCTATCATCATGATGGAACTCCTTCCTGCCCACCTGCCTAAATGGCAACAAGCCAAGAGAACCCAGGACTTTGTAAGACTATGGGGGATGAAATGGTATTTCCCGTGAATATGAAATGGGTCCTGAGGTCAGAAGTGTTCGGTGTCTGGGGAACAATGGCAGAGGCCGTAAGTTGCAGGAGCAGACAACGGGTTTGTGGGGTGGGGCAGGGAGGAGAGGCTTGGGACCTGATGGTGCAGGGCCCACCTTAACCGCTCCACTTCAGCATCGTCCACCAGAAAGTCTCTCTTCTGCACCAGTCTGTGGATCTTCTGGATTAACTCATCCTCTCTCTGCTTCTGCAGCTTGTTCTTGTCTTTTTCTGGGAGGAAGAAAACATTAATAACCAGCGGGGCAGCTGTGATGGCAACCCCAACGCTCAGGAGGCTGAGGCAGGAGAATGGTGAATTTGAAGCTAGCCCGGGACATGTGAGACCCTGTCTAAGGCAGAACAAAACAGGCAAGGAGTATAAGCAGCGGCGACCCTGAGCCATAGGGGAGCGGGGTAGACATGGGGCTCAGCTACTTTATTCAGTGGGTGAACTTGAAGAGGCAACGTGACCTCTGGCGTGTGTTTATGCGTGCGAATGGGCACACATATGTGTCTGTGTGCTCATTCGTGTGTGTGCATGCATGTGGAGGCCAGTGGTCAACCTTGGGTATTGGGATGGATAGTCTTATGTCATCTTGACAAAAACTAAAGTCACCTGAGAGGAGGAAACCCCAGTTAAGAAAATGTCTCCTCCGTAAGATCGGGCTGTAGGCAAGCCCATAGGGCATTTTCTTAATTAGTGACTGATGGGGGAGGGCCCAGCCATAAGAAAGCCACAAGGAGCAAGCCAGTAAGCAGTCCCCCGCCATGGCCTCTGCATCAGCTCCTGCCTCCAGGTTCCTGCCCTGCTTGAGTTCCTGTCCTGACTTCTTCACTAATGAACAGTGATGTGGACGTGTAAGCCAGATGATCCCTTTCCTCGCCAGCTTGTTCTTGGTCATGCTGTTTCATCACAGCAATAGTAACCCTAACTAGGACAACTGTTGTTTCTCAGGCTCTGTCTACCATTTTTGGTTTGTTTGCTTTTCTGTTGTAGTTTGGGGGGACTGTCCTGGCCTGCCTCTGCCTCCTAAGTGCTGGGATCAAAAGCACGCACCACCACACTCTGCTTTGTTTTTCAGTGTGTATATGTGTGTACACCGTGTGCCTGCAGGTTCCCGTGGAGACCACAAGAAGGCCCCTGATGCCCTAGAGCTGGAGTTCTAGGCAACTGTGAGCCACTCTGTCCAGGGTTGGGAACTGAACCCAGGTCCTCTGGAAGAACAGCAAGTGTTCTTAACCACTGAGCCATCTCTCCAGCTCCCACTTTTATCTTTAGGCAGGTTTCCTCGTGTCTGCAACCTCAGCACTAGGATCACAAGTACAGGTTACAATGCCAGGCTTTTTTTTTTTTTTTTTGATGTGTGTTCTCGAGATTAAATGCAGGTCCTCATGCATGAAAGACAAGCACTTTGCTAACCGGGCCATCTGCCCAGCCCTAGCATGCCATTTTGTGCTAGGAATTTATATAAAACGGGACAGGTAGGTGTGACGGTGCACACAGCTGTAATGCCAACACTTGAAAAGCTGAGGCAGGAGGATCATGAGCTTGAGGTCAGCCTGTTTAAAAAAACAAAAACAAAATAAACAAACGCACAAAATGCAACTTTAGGGTTTGTTTGTTTTTGTATCTGCAGAGCCTCCTGCAATCAGCCCTCCAAGGGCAGTGAGTGACCATAGATTGTATTCTCACCTCTATTCCTGTTTCCAGATCTCAAAGAACTCGTCAGAGCCCATCCCTGGATAGGCAGATGGGCGAGCTGCCCCTCATTTTAATCTGCAGAGATCTGGGTAGAGGGAGCCCACAGTGGCTTTAAGATGTTACCTCGTAGTTTTCCCAGTCCTCATCTTCCGCCCTCATATCTGCAACGAGGCTGTCATTAGCGATAAACCCGTTAACCTTCAACACAGAGCAGTTCCCCCTGCTCCCTCCAAACTGAGTCCCTGGCTACCTCCAACCTCAGGACCCTCTGCTGGGTCATCGCTTTCTTCTGACTTCCTTCCGAGTCTAAGCTCCACGAGTTGCCACAGAGACAGCTGATGGGCCGTGCAGTGGATATTCAGTAAAGGTTGTCTTTCCCAATTCCTGTGCCAACAGAAGCTAGGGTCATGCTGTGGGGGCCTTGAGGATAAGCTGTAATACAGGGTGGCCTGTGGACATGTATTCAGTTCTATTTGTTGTTTGTTTTGGTTTGCTAATATGACTGCATTGTGAGCCTTCTCATGTATTCTAGAGGTGAAGAAACAGAGATTTGGAAAAGTCATGATACAGGGCCTGGGGGATGGCTCAGTTGGTAAACTGCTTGCCTTGAGAGCCTGAGGACCTGAGTTCAATCCCCAGGACCAACAGAAAAACCCAGGCATAACGCAGCCTCTTATAATCTTAGTGCTGGAAAAGTAGAGACAGGCAGATCTTGGGGTTCGATGCCCATCCAGTCTAGTCTTAACTAATAGGCAACCAAGAGATCAGACACACAAATGCATGCACTCACATGGTATTTACATATAGCCCTGAATATCCTCTTGTATATGTTAAATCAATTCCAGGTTGCCATGTGACATGGAGCAAAGCACAGACAATCAGTAAACAGTTGTATGTGTACCCCCCGAGGGGGCATGACAAGAAAAGGTATGTGCAACTTTTAGTGGGCATAGTATTATTTTTCCAGGGATATTTTCAGTTCATGCATGGCTGAATCAAGACACACCAAGCTGCCTGGAAGGGAAGGTAAGATAAAGCTTTCTCATTGACCCAAATGCCACCACTACCTTCGTGTGACAAGTATGGCTGGTGTGCAGCCCATGGTCACCGACTATCACCCATTGGATGAAGGTTCATGGCTTCTGTTGGGTGGGGCCCAGGTGTGATTTCCTAGACCACACGCTGCACTATAGAACTTCCCTGCCTTATCCTCTAGGGGAGCACCAGCACCCATGGACTCTCACAAGGAGTCGGGGGTGGGGGCTGCTTATTTCCCATCCACAGCACTCTGATATTCCCAAGAGGCCTTCTCGGTTCCACACCTTAGCTGGAGCCACCCGATGGCTTCTGGGTATGATAGGCTTCTGACAAACATCTGTCCCCGGGTTGCTCACCTACATTCTTTAGTTCTCCCTCAGCTGAGCACTCCCCAGCTCTCCTGGATTCTCAGCTGTGCCTCCAGCCAAACAAGGGGAGAGCCCCCTCCTCAGACCCACTCTGTGTGACCTTACCAACCAGCACTGACCCAAGTCTCCCCAAGCTGTGTCCAACAGTCTTCATCCACCCGTCACATCCTTCCTAGCAACAGTGCCCATCCTCCTCCTGGCACCACCAGCCTGCTCACTGCTGCGACTCGCTGCTTGCCAACACTGGGCCACCTACTCAGTGTCAGGTCCTGAAGAAACTCAGGGCAAATGGCTGAGGTGCCTGCTAACGCATCAAAGTGGACACTGGCCGCCAGGTTCTCCCAGCATCTCCCAGCACTGCAAGCACCTGTTACAGAGTCCTGGCTCCTCCCAGCAGTTCTCACCCCACCTGCCCCCTACCTAAACCTCTCCAGCCCAGGGGCTGGGCCTGCTTCCCTTCCCCCAGCTTCTCTTGTTTCTATATAACTCAGCCATTTTGGCTGTGCCCTCTCTCCTGGACCTCTTGATCTCCTCTCTCTTTTCTTCCTCTCTTGCTCTCCTCCTCTCTGGCCAGGTCTGTTCGGCTAGCCATGTTCAGTCTGCACTCTTCCAGATGCCTCTGGCTGTTCTCATCTCATGTCTATATTAAAGCCCTTCTTCTCAACCATACATCATAGGCGTGGTCATGCCCTCATTTTCATTCATCTGGCGCTCGGAACCCTGGAACGGCATACGTGAGCTGAAGAGCTTGGTCTCTTAGAACCAAGCCGCTGACCTGACTCATAAAGTGTATACGGATCATTTGTTTCTGCTGGCTTCTGCCACCCACCAAATTTGAATCCAAATTCTAGAGTCCTCCTCAGCCACTTCTTCTCTCCACCTGCTCTAACCATTTGTCTCTCCTTGCCCACTCCCTCAGTGTCTCTCTGGTTCTTGGAGTCTGCTATGCCCTCCCGGGGCACCCATCTGGGCATCTGTCCATCTCTCTGGCCTGTTGTGCTCTCATGGGCATCTCTACTAAGACACTAGCATTAATGGAAAAAGTTCCCTGTGATAGACAGAAAATGCCAGCTCCCAGGAGACTCTGGGGCACAGATGCTCCATCTGGACTGTGGTAAAGCTAACCACCGGTCAAAGAATGGCCCCATGCCTCACCTGCCACCAGGACTCTGTTCACACTGTGGACGCTGTTGGGTTGACTGCCCTGCTCTGCCTCATCAAAGTAGGTCAGTTTTTCCAAGTTCCTCCTCCACAGAAAAATCTCTCAGACATTCTGGGTCTGGCAGCTGAAGGCTGATGCTGCCCTGTGCAGCAGATGAAGATGTAATATGTCTTGTGTGATACCCAAAGCCCTAAGACTTCTGCCCCTCAAAGAAGCCACAGAGCCCATGGTAGCCAGGGTAACTGCCTAGGTAGCGTAGGTACTGTCTAGGTAACTGTCTAGGTAAGTCTCTGTTATTTTTACAGAGGCATAGGCCATTTGTATTATGTTTCCTGCTTCAATTTATTCTTCTCAGATCTCTGCTGATGTTGATGGTGGTAGCTCTATCAGGTTGGCAGGAGTAAGCACCCAGCTCCTCCCAACAATGCTGCACCTGATACATGCATTTTGTATGTAAACCCAGGCCTCACATTTTTTCTAGAGCTGTTAGGTCTGCTGAGAAAGCCAGACACAGACACAGCTTGCTTTGCTGACCCACTACTAAGAATAAACTCATAAAATAGGATTCAAGGTAACTTCTTACTATTCCTTTATTTAAAGGAAATTGCTTTGTGGCCACTGCTCTCAGTAATCAGCCACTTGTGTCTTATGGTAAATGATTAGCTAGAAAGAAAAGGTTTGAAGTTTATGTACCATTGATAACTGATAAATATAGGTTTGACCCCAATGTTATAAAGGCTGTGGGCTGCTCTACCCTCCGTTTCCACACATAATAAAAATGGCAATAATGGGCTTGACCTGAAATGTGCATTTACCTCAGAGATAATTAGACGTGGGCAGCTTTAGCGTGCTTTTGCAGTGCTGGGATTCAGACCTTGCACATGCTAGGAAAGTGATTTGCCACTCAACTGTTCCCCTCAGTTCATCATGAGACTAATGTTAGGTATGTTACTATTCCATTTTCAGAGGAAGAAAAATTGAGTCTTGGAAAAATAAGTGGTAGCCCTGCCAGGCACGAACGTGCGTTTATCTTGATGTTTGTTTGAGACATGGTCTCAGTCAGTAGCCCAGGCTAGTTTCAAATTGTGGGCCATCCTCCTACCTCTGCCTCCCAATCGCTTAGATTATAGATGTGTGCCACCGTAAGGCACGAACTTGTGTTTAAATCCTGAGCCTCCATTGCAAAGCTGAGTCCTCATTAGGAAAAATAAATCTTATCTTCCGAGTCCCAGGGTACAGAGGCAGGTGAGAAGCCCTGGACAGTGTCCAACAGAGGATGCAACCATACAGGTTACCTGGGATAGCGACCAAGCTCTGGAGCTCCTGTTTCAGGTCCATGATGTCCTTGCAGAGCTGAATGTCATCCATCCTGCGGGGAGAGGACATGCACGCTAAGTTACTTTAGCCCAACACACCCCACCGTCAGCCCAGTTTAAACACAGGAGGCTGGTGAAAGTGGATGTCCTCTTCCAATGAATACACTGACTACTTATTTAAGCATAAAACTACCTGGGTAGAAGGAGGCCTGGGTGACCCGTGACCAGCTTGTTTCTGGATAAGTTTGGGTATTTGTTACCTTTCTCCTTGCTATGACAGAATACCTGACAAGAAGTAACTCGGGGAGGGTTTAGGCTCATGGTTCTGGGTACTACAATCCACCATTGGAAGGAAGGCAGGGAGACAAACAGTGTGGCCATGGGAGTCTGGCAGCTGCTTTTACACAGTCCAGACCAGGAGACAGAGCACTTGGGTAGGAACCTGACATTTAGAATCCTCCAGCCCTGACCCCACGGCCAGCTAGCTTCTCATATCCCAAAAAATCATGTAACTTCCACAACAGCACCACCAGCTGGGGTCTAAATGTCAAACATATAAGCTTGACATTAGGAATAGTTTACGTTTAAACCACAACAGTCTGTGACAGAATTTTCAGAGGTTGGCTTTGAAGTCTTGGAACTGTTGAGGGAAGTCCCCACCTCATAGGCAGCATCGAGTCACTGGAAGGGAGGACAGGGGAAAGAGGGTGGAAGGAGGGAGCAGGGGTTGTGCAATCCTCCTGTCACTGTTTGTCTCTGTCTTTCCATCTCTCTCTGTTTCTTTGTCTCCCGCCCAATGTCCATGGACATAACTCCAAAATCTTCACCTCTTGGATTCTGGATTATACCATTGACACGCAAGGGCTTGGACTTGTGGACTAAATCATCCACAAGTTCCGAAGCTTCCAAACCCAAACCGAGTCATTACGACAATGCCTCCTCTAGTTTAGTTCTGAGTCCTGCAGATTTACAAATAGGCAGGTTAAAAATATCACACGACACGGTTACTATACAGAATATTTTGTCATTCTGCTGTCTTTACTTAGTATTTATCTTTTTACTTCGTGATGTACATCTTGGGATGGCTTCCTGTCAGTACATCGAGTCAACTGATTTTTCTGTGGATGCGTAGTATCCCATTATGTGGATATACAGTGACTGATTCCACTGTTCACATACGCACACGATCTAGGCTTGTTTGTTTGTTTGTTTGTTTGTTTCTCTGTTGTAACTCTGGCTGTCCTGGAATTCGCTCTGTAGATCAGGTTGGCTTCAAACTCACAGCAATCCACCTGCCTCTGCCTCCTGAGTGCTGGGATTAAAGGCATGTACTACCACTGCCTGGCCACAATCTAGGTTTTTAATTTGATGCATTTCTATGATACATTCCTAGACATGAAACTGCTAGGTCAAGCAGTGTGAACTCTTACATTTCAATAGGAATTTGCAAATTGCCTTCCAGGGGGCTGTATTTAAGTAACCAGGCTTCCCTACAATTCTGCTATGCATCATAGAAGGGTGATTTTTATAATTAAAAAAATATTTAAAATAACCCTGGCCTAAGATTTTAGTTTAGTTGGTAGAGTGCTCCCCTACCATGCAAAAAGCCCTGGGCTTGATTCCCAGAAAGACATAAACTAGGTGTGTTGGTACACGTACATAATCTCAGCACTGCAATGTGGAGGCAGGAGGATCAGATGTTCAAGGTCATTCTCTGCTATATGGAAATTTTGAGGTCAGTCTGGATTAGATGAGACCCTGTCTCAAAAAAAAACAAACAATGGAGACTCAGGATGGCTGCAGGGCAGTAGGCAGACAGAGCTCAGCCAGCCACACCACAGCCTCCGTTCTGGTTGCCCCCAGCTCCTCTCGAGTTCATGAACCAGGAGAAGATAGACTGGTGTCGAGTCCTGCGTGACAGACCTGGAAAATCAACTAGCTGTGAGTACAGAGAGGAAAGATGACGAGCGGAGCAGGGCACAAGGTGGAGCTGTGGAGCTAGAGTCTCAGTAGTGACAAATATGGGAGTACTGCCTGGCGGCTGGGGCACTGCCAGGCCTGCCTCTCCCTGGCTGGCGGAGAGACTCTGAATAGAAGATACCCTTGCCAAGTGGCTGGGCTGGAGCACCACTCAGCCCACAAACAAGCTGAGAGGGGAGCCTAAGGTGACAGAACAGAGTCCCACTAGCGGTGGAGAAACACTGAGCTGGCGGCGCAGCATGCATGGCGGAACATGTTCCTTCATAATGACATGTAACTCTACTTAATAAATACAACTTGGGCATGGCTCCCCATCAGTACATGCAAGCCAATTAAATTTTCTGTGGATGACGTAGTATCTCATTATGTTGATATACAGTGACCGATTCCACTGTTCACATACGCACACAGTCTAGGCCTTTAATTTGATGCATTTCTATGATAAATTCCAAGACATGCAACTGCTGGCTCAAGTAATGCGAACGCTTATATTTCAATAGGAATTTACAAACTGCCTTCCAAGGGCCTGTATTTAAGTAATCAGGCTTCCACCAGAGCATGGGGCCAGTCCTCTGGCTGCAGGCAGCCTTGGGCCACCACCTGTCCTGCCTCGTCCTGCCACTGCCCCCAGGTGAGTGTCCCTGCTAGGCCACGGCCCAGGGCTGCCACCACTGCTGCTCTGCTGTGGCAGGACAGCACAGGCCACAGCACTGCCCTCGGGCTGCAAGTACTACATCGGGGCCTGGGGTGCTGGGCAGTGAGGCATGCAGCAGGATGGAGCCCACACGCCTGCCCAACAGGCTGCCCAACCGCAAGATCACGCTGACCCTGAGCAGTATCAAGATATAGGCGCTGAAGAATGTTTCACAGTCTTGGTTAAATTTCCTTGAAAGACTCCCACGATGCGTACCACCACCAGAGACCATGTGGATGTCCACGATCCACGCTTCATCTGGAGACCGCGTTGACGGCCACGAACCGTGCATTCATAATCTGTTCTGCCGCTGGAAACCACGTCAGGGTCCGAGATCTGGGCTTGTCCCGGAATACATGATGTTCGAAATACGTGCTGCTGCAGGAGACCATGTTGACCTTCGTGACCTGCGCTAATGATGGAGGCCATGTGGATGTCCGTGATCGGCGCTGCCCACTGCCACCGAAAACCATGCTGATGTCTTGCTGTGTCACACAGATTTGACTTGTTTGTTTGTTTTGTTTTGTTTGTTTGTTTGTTTGTTTTCTTGGAGAGCACAGGGGTGGGAGGGTGGACCTGGGAGGAATAGGAAGTGCGTTTGATCAGGATACATTTGTACGAAATTCTCAAGTAAGTAGATAAAAATATTATGGTCAAAACAAAGAAGCAAACAAACAAAATGTTTAAAGTTAATTCTCATAAAAATTATTTCCAGCGGCTGCCAGGAACTTCCCCTGCAGATTTCTAGGGTTGCTGGTGTTCATAGGACTCCGTCATCGCTTAGGCAGCTTTCAGGCTGTGCTACCTGGGTCCCCGTGGAGTTAACATTGGTTTATGCAAGGAATTCTTTCGTGACGCTATTTGGGGAGCTCCTCAGAGGTGGAATCGCACTGAGTACAAATGGCTTCAGAGGTCAGACATCTTCAAAAGTCAGTTCCCAAAGTGCACACAAGTATACATTCACATTCCACATCTTTATTGAGCATCTACTATGCTGGCCTCAGACCTAATCTCTGAGGAGACATGCCACAGGCAGTATGAAGCTGACCGTTCGTCAGTACAGATAAATGTAGTCACACGGTCACAGATATAGAGCAGTTCCAGGATCCCTCTTCTGCTCATGGACACCAAAATCCACATATGCCTCAGTCCCTAAAATAAAATGGCTTGGTGTTTGCCTACAATCTCCGCACATACTCCCAGGTGCTTAAGTCATATGACTCTATGACTATGACCCCCCAATACAGTCAACACAACCTGGATACCACGTAATCAGGAATTGCTCTCTCACGTGGGATACAATGACAAGGGTGTAGAGATGGCTTACTGGTTAAGAGCATGTACTGATCTTCCAGCCCTGGCTGTCTTAGAACTGGATCTGTAGACCAAGCTGGCCTCAAACTCAGAGATCCACCTGCCTCTGCCTCCTGAGTGCTGAGATTAAAGGCATGCACCACCACCATCCAGCTGTTTGGTTTTGGTGTGTTTTTTTTTTTTGTTTTTTTTTTTTTTTGAGATAGAATCTAACTATGTAGTTCTGGCTATCCTGGGACTCACTCTGTAGACCAGGCTGGCCTCAAACTCATGGAGAGCTACTTTCCTCTGCCTCCTATGTTCTGGGATTAAAGGTGTGTGCTACTGTGTCTAGCTAAATCTTTTTTCATTTATTTATTTATTCATTGTTTGTTTGTTTATTTGTTTATTTATTTATTTATGGCTTTTTGAGACAGTGTTTCCCTGTTGTAACTCTGGCTGTCCTGGAACTCACTCTGTAGACCAGGCTAGTTTTGAACTCACAGAGATTCACCTGCCTCTGCCTGGCTCAATTTTTGTTCTTAATTAAGAAGTAAAAGTCTATAAATAAATTTTTCTTCTCAAATATTCACAACCTGTGGTTGGTCGCCCCTGTTGGTGTGGAAGCCTGAGATACAGAAGGCTAGCTGTGCTTACAGTGCTCTGAAGAACAATGCAGCAGATGAATGGGGTGGGTCTTTTTGGAAACAGCATTCTGTATTGGCCCTGACAACCATCCTGGGAAGAAGTAGAGGGAAGCTACCAATGTAAACACAAATTAAGGGGCTCAGTTGTACCACATACATAGTAGTCAGACAGGACAGGACTAGAGCTAGAATCTCTGGGGTCTGACTCCACTTACCTGCCTACTCATTGCCACAATACCTTCACCAAAAACCCAGTCTGCTGGCTCCCTCCCAAAGTGTAGCCACAGACCAGCATGGACCCCCACCCGATTCCTAGCATCCCAGATCCAGGACCAGGGAAGGGATGCAGGCCTTTGTCTACATCTCTTGCTGCCAGAAGCATGCCACATATTTTTCAAGACTTGGCCTAGAATATCCTAGCAACCTTACTTGAATGAGCCAGGGCTCACCAAAAGAGTATAAACTGCCTGCTTGTTTTTACAGGGCTCCAGACCTTAGCCCAACTGATGCCAGATGGAAGTACCATTCAGGCCATAAAACTCAGCACATAGACAGTACCACCTGCCAAAACGAAAACAAAGACCTAATCCATCAAAGTCCATAGTTCCTGGATAGTCTCTAAATGTACTATCCTTGTTTTTGGGCTTATGTAGTTCTCCTTCTGGCTAACTGTTCTTGTTAACTGAAGAATGTCAACCCAAAACACGATATCTGTGCTTAAAAGCTCACCCTGAAAAAGGCTCGATGCTACACTGGGATCCTAAGATCCAGTATAGCCACCAGCTGTCTAATAAAGACTTTCAATAGAAACCCTTAAACCCATGTCCAGGTAGTGAATACCCTACAACAGACTTCTCCCAGCAACTATTCAGCGGGAGGTTTCTGGAGTCCCCTGACTAACACAGGAATCTAGCTGCATCGTGGTCCTTAATGGGATGACATGCTCTCCAAGGACAATTGATATGTCTGAAGACATACTTGCTGTTACAACTTCTACTGGTGGGCAGTGCTGCTACTGGATGAGGCTCTTGATTGTTGCTCAACTGCCAGTGCATAGAACATCACAACAGAGAAGTCTGAGATGTCAGTCAAGTTGAAGGTCAGTAATATCTAGTCATAACTCGGAACTCACAGATATTTCATTGAAAAGGGGGTGAGAGGGAGCTGGAGCTTGTGCACCAAAAGTCATGCACCAGGACTTCACTTCCCCAAGTCTCACTTCCCTCATCTTTACTTTCCTTCATTTATTTATTATCTACGTGTATGTGTGTGTGTGTGTGTGTGTGTGTGTGTGTGTGTGTGTGTGTATACGCACGTGTGAGCACTGTAGGCAGTGCCATCCCCTGGGTGATCATGGATGAAATCAGAAATATAATTATGAAATAATTAAAATAAACAAAATCATCGTATAAGAAATTAGGTCGAGTATATTACGGGAAACAGGCTTATAAGCAGCATTCTTCCATAACTTCTGCCCTGACCGCCCTAGGTGATGGACCACAAGCTGAAACAAAGCCTTTCCTCCCAAGTTGCCGTGGTCACAGTGTTTATCACAGCAATAGAAATCCTAACTAGCACATCTGGCAAAGGCTAACCCAACACCCACATTTGTACATCAGAGCTATTTGACTTGAGGAGATGGAGTAATTTAGGGAGGTGAGACACGTGCTCAGATGCCAGAATGTCATTTAGGATCTATGATGGTTAATACTGTCAACTTGGCTAGATCTAGAATCACCTAGGAGACAAAACTCTGAGCCAAACCTGACGTCCTGGGTATTGAACCACAGTGATCTCCCATATCAATCATCAATCAAGAAAATGTCCTACAGACTTGTCCACAGGTCAATTCTATGGAGGCATTTCCTCAAATTGAAGATCCTTCTTCCTAGATACCTACCTTGTGCCAAATTGACATAAAAACTAGCCAGCACACCAGACTTAGAAGATTCAATGTTATCCCTGGAACGCTGATATGTTGAGAAGTCTCCGGGGAGCCCCTGGACCAAACTATTTCCTAGCATCATGCTCGGAGTCAAGGAACAGAGAGAAAAGAGCAGCTCCTGAGATGTCCTTGAAGGCCAGGCTATCTATCCTCCCTGGGGCTTTTAAAAGGATCTCTGTGTTAATCTCCATTGACATCCCCTGGGTTGTAACCGGATCTTCTTTCCTGGATATGACACTCATTCCCCAAAAGAGAATGACTTACTCTTCAAAGAATATTCCAGACTGAGGCAGACAGTGGTGTCACACACCCTTAATCCCAGCACTCAGCAGGTGGATCTCTGTGAGTTCGAGGCCAGCCTGGTCTACAGAGTGAGTTTCAGGACAGCCAGAGTCACAACAGGGAAACCCTGTCTCTAAAAACAAACAAACAAAACCAAAATGAACAAACAAAAAGAACATTCTAGACTGAGTTTTTATTCTTTTGTATGTGGTATATATGAACATTGAAATGTAAATTTAATTTACCTTTTATTTTACTTGTATGCATGTTTTGTCTGCTCATGTGTCTATTTACCACATGTGTGCCTAATGTGTATGGAAGCCAGAAGAGGGCATTGGATTCCCTGAGACTGGAGGTACAGATAGTCGTTAGCTGTCATGTGGGTGTTACCGGGTCCTCTAGAAGAACATCCATCCACTGCTCGTAACTACTGAGACATCTCTCCAGTCTCTGTATATGCACTTTTGTGCGTGGATGCATCTGTGAGCGTGCAGAGGCCAGAGGAAGCTGCCAGGCGCTGCTCCATCGCTGCCTGCCTTATTCCTTTAAGAGAGTCTCTCCCTGAACCTGCAGCCAGGCTGCCAGCCAGTCCCTGCGATCCTCCTGTCTCAGCACATCTCAGTGCTAGGATCACAGGCACGTGCACAACCACTATGACTAGGACCTTGGCCTGTAGTACTAAGACACTAGCGCTATCCTGCTCTCCTGTCAGAGGAGTGTTGCTGGTTCCCAGTCTTCAGAAACATGAAAAGTACTTGGCCCCTCCGCAGTTGCTAGAGCTAGAGCTGACTCACCTTCCTGAGCATGTCATGCTGTCCACAGATTCCCCCGACTCTTCCAGAACTCTTCCTTCTTGAGACAGGGCCTCTCTAAGTAGTCTTCACTGGCTCGGAACTCACCGTGTGGAACATGCTGGCCTTGAACACTCATGGATGATCCTTCTGCCTCAGCCCCCCCCCTCCATGTGCTGGGATAACAGGCATGTGACACTATAGATGGCTCCTAAGAAAATGGTTCTTGAGAACTTTGCTGTTTAGTTTTTTGTCAATTTGATATGAGCTGGCATCATCGGGGAAGAGGGGACCTCAGTTAAGAAATGCCTCCATCAGACTGGCCTGCCCGTGGGACATTTTCTTGATTGATGATTGGTGTGGGAGGACCCTGCCCACTAGGGGCAGTGCCAGCCTTGAGCAGGCGCTCCTGGGTTGTGTAAAAACACAAGCTGAGCAAGCCAGTAAGCAGTATTCCTCCTTGGTCTCTGCTCAGTTCCTGCCTCCAGGTTTTTACCTTGACTTCCCTTCCCAAGTTGGTGTTAGCCAGGGTTTTATCACAGCTATGAAAAGTAAGCTAGGACAAAAACTTACTGTACATCAGACATTTGAGCTCCATTCCAGAAGATCCCAGGAGACACAGGTCCAGGAAAAACAAAGATGTAGAACATCTCCTGAGACTCTCTGGCGAGGTGGCTGAGTCCCTGCTGCCCACTCTGACTGAGGTATGAGCGGGGAACCAGGTTTTGTTCGGTCCGCAGGAGGCTGGCCTGTATTGACCTCTGTTGGTGTCCCTCATTGCGACACGCCATTTCTACCACACAGCGTCATTCACACCCTCCCTCCACTGTGTGCGTGTGTGTGGGAAGTTCTAGTTCTTGTTTTCTCCTCCACACACTCAAAGCTGTTGTCCAGACAATAATACACAGATGTCTGAGACCTCAGCGAGGCAAGAGGAGACTCTAGTGCAGTGTGCCTCGCCCCGGCAGGAAGGCTCTCGGCTAAGCTGGCCCAGGGTGGGGGAAGAAACGCGGACATCCCAAAGGGAACACTGGTTCACAACATACATACACATACACAACATCCACAACAGTTTTGGTTTTGGTTTTGTTTTTTTGAGAGTCAGGGGAAGCGTCTCACTATGTAACCCCGGCTGCCTTGGAACTTGCTGTGTAGACCTCTGCCTCTGCCTCTTGAGTGCTAGGATTAAAGGCGTGCACCACTACACTTGGCCAACAGAACAATTTTTTAATATAAGTCTGTCTCAGGGATACTGGGACATTCTGTACTAAGATTTCCTTATCATCTGGTATTCACGCTGATTCATAATTAGCTAGGTGCTCTCTGTGTCATCTAAAAATCTTTAAAAAACTATTTTGAAAATGATTAATTTCTTTTTATTTAATGCACATTGATATTTTGCCTGCATGTATGTCTGTGTGAGGGTGTTGGATCCACTGGAACTGGATATATATATACATATATATATATTCAACCTAATTGGTGTTGCACATATGGGAAAAGGTGGCTTCAGTGTGAAACCAATTTCTTGTGCTTTTTTAATGACTAAGGGATCTCAATCTGTAGCCTAGATTGGCTTTAGATCCTCCTCCCTCAGCTGCCTGAGTGCTAAGACGGTAGGTGTGTGCCACTAAGTCGGCTTTAGTTGTTTTTCTTTATAAACACTCCAGCCTGAATCTTGTTATGGCCGAAGGAGGCAGATGAAGACAGGGGGCTTACTCAGGCTTTGCACTGTACTCCAGCCTCATTTTGTAAGTCG
Source organism: Cricetomys ansorgei (assembly GCA_026225945.1). Taxonomy (NCBI): domain Eukaryota; kingdom Metazoa; phylum Chordata; class Mammalia; order Rodentia; family Nesomyidae; genus Cricetomys; species Cricetomys ansorgei. The sequence continues at coordinate 1,030,748 of JAMJFZ010004056.1, forward strand.
TGGTTAGCCCCTTAGCCCATGAGGCTGCTCTGAGCCGGAGGAAGAAGTCCTGTGGGATAATGGTGGGATAGCCTAGCCTCCTTATCTTCTCATTCCAGGTGAAGAGTGCCCTGTGGAAGAATCTCCAGTTGTATGAGATTCAGGAAGACGTCAGCGAGAAGCCAGATAGGCTGGTGAAATGGCCTAGTGCCACCGACCCGATGATTTGAGAGCAACTCTGGCGGTTCTTACCCGACCTCTGTGCAGTCATGTGCCCGCGCAGGTAAAATGTAGAGAAAAGAAAAGCCTCGACAGGATCTGATGAGCTGTCCAGTGAGCTGGTCCGAGTTCAAATCGAAACGCCGTGGCATCCATGCTAACATTTCGAAGACAGTTAAATCCTTTAGTCGTTCTACTCGTTTTATGGATTTTTATCCTGAGGAGCTGTTAGGCGTGTGAAGATGTAGTTGTGAGCGTTATAGCCTGCTTATAATACGGAAGGACGTGATGCAAGCAGATATCCAACAGCGGAGCATGGCTGAAACAAATGATGGTGCACAGGCAGGCACAGAGTGTAGTTCTCTGAGGGTATTAGCAGTATGGGAGAGCAAGCCACCTGAGAACAACTCACAGGAAAGATCACTGCCCAGTTCTGCGAGGTGCATCTGCATGAAAACAGACGGGGTAGTCCGTCCACAAAGTCACATGGTTGAGAAGGAATGCTTATTTCTTCATTAGCTTCTTAGCTTCTCTGAGTGTGTGTGTGCGCACACGCTCTCGTGCGTACACACATGCGCAAGCACACGCTGGAGGTCAAGCTTGGATAGCTTCTTTGATTGCTCTCCGTCTTATTTTTTTGAGGCAGAGTCTCCCATTGAACCTGGCACTCATCAGTTTGGCCAATAAGCTTCCTAGATCCTCCTTCCTGTCTCCGCCTCCCCGGGCTCTGGGTTACAGCTGTGTGCCACCACACCTAGCTTTATACTTAAATGCTAGGGGTCCAAATTCGGGTCCTCATGCTTGCTGTGCAGGTGTTTTACTGACCCAGCCGCCACCTCAGCGGCACCCAGCTGTTTATTTTGTCTTTGTTGTTGTCGTTCTTTGTCGGTTTCATAATCTTCTTTCCCATAATCGTCTTTACTCTGACACATCCCCTCCCACCCTCATGTTCCCTCCCTCCCCCTCCCCCTCCCCTCCCCCCTTCCCTTCCCCTCCCACCGTCCCCTCCCACCTTCATGTTCCCTCTCTCTCCCTCCCCGTCCCCCTCCCTTCCTCCCTCCCCCTCCCCCTCCCCCTCCTCTCACATAACCTACTAAGTCTACTCAGTGCTGCCAGCTGGAATGCTGACTGGTCTCGTTGACTTGCTCCTGCGCGGGTAAGGACTCACCAGGGCTGTAGCGAGTTCATGAGTGCAACACCCGCGTCCTGTCCAGGAGACAGCGCTTCTCGGCCCTCCTCCTCACCCTCCAGCTCCTGCAGGCCTTCCCGCCCCCGCTTCTGAGATGTTCCCCAAGCCTGGGGGAGGGGGGGCAACCTTAGCTTCTGAGAAAGGGTCTCTCACCGAACCTGGAGCTGTCAGTTTGGTTAGACTGGCTGGCCAGTGAGCCCCAGAGCCCTGCTGTGCGTGTCTCCCCAGTACTGGGGTCACAGTGCTTCTCCGCACAGTTGTCGGTGACTGACTCAGGGCTCCGTGCTTACATGGCGAGCACTCTCGGGTAGACTAAGTCCCTTCTCTGTAGTGTTTTTTTTTTTTCACTTTTACAATAAGTTTGTGTTATTTTAAAATCTGTATCATTATTACTATTAACGGTAATAATAATAATGTGCTTGTGCGCATATGCATGTGTGCACACATGTGTGCATGTGGTGCTAGAGATGGAACCCAGGGCCTTGTTCGAGCAAGAGAAACGCTCTCCCATTCAGCTACCCAACCCACCCAGCTCTGGATAACTTCGAAAGGTGCTTTTTTTTATTTTTTATTTTTGGTTTTTTGTTGTTTTTTTTTTTTTTGAGACAGGGTTTCTCTGTTGTAACTCTGGCTGTCCTGGAACTCACTCTGTAGACCAGGCTGGCCTCGAACTCACAGAGATCCGCCTGTCTCTGCCTCCCGAGTGCTGGGATTAAGGGAGTGTGCCCCCACCGCCTGGCCAGCTTTGTGAATTTTTAATTGCTCATGTTTAGCCATAATGCTTGGGTTCTGGTTTAGCAGCTGTTCTACAAGCCTATGAGCTCTGACCCCACATCTTCCTAGTCTTTGACCAAACTTTTCCTAAGTCGTAACTCCTTTGCCTCCCAGACTAATTCCTGTGCAGCCTTCAGGATACCCCAGTGCCTCCTGGAACCTTTCCTATGCTCCTAAACTGGTTCAACTCTTCTTCATTTTCGATATCTCAGTTTTTTTGTGTTTCCCCAAAGCAGACTGTACCCCTTAAAGGAACATGACCTCTCTGTTTCCCGAATGGCACATTTTAGTCAATGTATGATTTTTTTTTTTTTTTTTAAGAAAGCAGGCAAGCTGGCAAAATGGGCACAGGGAAGAACACACTGTCCTGGATTCCACTGAAATGAGGCTTAGAGGGCCTGCAGAGATGGTTTGGTGGTTAAGAACACTGGCTGCTCTTCCAGAGGATTGGGTTCAATTCTCAGCATCCACATGGCAGCTCACAACTGTTTATAACTCCAGTTGCAATGGATCTGACTCCCTCACACAGACATATATACAGGTCAAATGCCAATGTAGATAAAATAAAAATAAATAAATACAAACAAAAAGAAACAAGGCCTGGAGCTTTCAATACAAGTGGAAAATTTCAAATCCTGTAAGAAAGATACCATGAGGGTAATAGCATCTATCACAGGCAGGGAATCAATCTGGGAGAAACTCAATTAAAAACTGATAGTTCAGGTGATACAGCTTTGCATTCTGTCAGCGGGCTCTTGACGTTGCTGCCTCCCTCAGGCCTCCCATGGTCGACATCACCCGACAAGACTTCCGACCAATGCCCTGTCTTCTCTCTCACACCCTCCATCATCACTCCCGAAATCCGCTTCTCTCTCACACTGACAACAAAAGCTGTGGCGTATGTCCTGTCACCCTGTATCTGGTCTCAGCACTGTCCGGTCCAGGGCTCACTGCCTATGGGGCATGCATTCTCATTCTCTCTAACGGTCTTAGAGTAAGCCAGTCACCAAGACCATACGGCTGGCAAGATTTTAGAGACGAAAATCTGGGGTAATTGCCACGACGACACTGTGTGCATGTGTTACCCAGATATCTACCTCTTGTGTTTGTTCCTTTTTGTAGTCATGAGTCTTGTAGAAGGCCCAGGATCAGGCCAGGTACGGTGGTACACCAGGCAGATCTCTGTGAGTTTGACACCATCCTGGTCTACACAGTGAGTTCCAGGACAGAAAGGAGAGAGAGACCCTGTCTCAAAAAATCAAAATAGATAGATGATAGATAGATAGATATTAGATAGATAGATAGATAGATATTAGATAGATAGATAGATAGATAGATATTAGATAGATAGTAGATAGATAGATAGATAGATAGATAGATAGTAGGTAGATGGTAGGTAGATAGATAGACAAATGCCCCCAGGGTAAGTTTAAGAAGTGGGTTTTCTTGACAGGCTTTGAAGACAATTGAGTCCCATCCCATACTTTCTATTATCCTTCAAAACCTCTTCAGAGTTTGAAAAATGTCTTTGACATAAGCAATAAAATATTTCCCCCAATTTTGTAGCCCAGGCTGGCCTCCAATTCCTTAGGTAGCTGAGACTGGCCTTGATCTCCTGCTCCTTCTGCCCCGTCTCTCAAATGCTGAGACTGCAGGTAGGACAGCCAGGCCCAGCTCCGTTTTGTATAACAGGTAAGTGAAACATTTGTTAGATAGCCATGCGATTTTCGAAGATTGATTCATATCACACAACTCCCAGGTTAAATATCATGCTGGGCTTGGGCTGGGCATGGTCAAGGGATGGAGGGTGGAGTCTCAGCTGTAAGACCGCCTTACCTTCTCCTGCTAGCTCATGAACTGGGCCACTCTGGCCACGAGATCAGAGCCTTCCCCTGCCAAAGCAGAGGGTCCCTCTCTGAAGCCCTTGGCTGTCTCCAGTGACTTCCTGAGTGTCTCATTAGAGTTGCTGCTCCAGCAGACGTAGTTACTTCTAATGATAATTAATGTTAAACCCTCCTCATGTTTATTCAGCACCATTGATTAGCAGTCTTTTTTTTTTTTTTTTTTGAAACAGGGATTTTGGTGCTTGCTAAAACTAAACCAGGAAGGAACAGCAAGTACCCTCTGCTGGTATTCCAAAGCTAGAGACACCTGGCTTGAGGTCGGGAGTCTGGTGGGGGCCTGAGTCACTTGTCAGTTTCTGTGTGTCACCACTGCAGATCTCAAGTTGTCCCCTATTTAAAGGCTGGTAAGCAAGTTTCCTGAAAATTGAGCCCAGGTCTGGTGGGCTCAATCTTTCTGTAGCATTTGTTGAGAAGAGAAGCTGAGCGTTGTGTGTGGAAAGATCTCCAGTTGTAGTTTTAATGATGACAATTTTCAGTTCCTCTCAGAAGTGGCTGTGGTATTACACACATGCACACACATACACACACACACAAACACACACACACACATACACACACACACAAACACACACACACATACACACATATACACACAAACACACACACACATACACACACACAAACACACATACACACACACACATACACACATACACACACACATACACACACACACAAACACACACACACACACACACATACATACACACAAACACACATACACACACACACAAACACACACATGCACACATACATACACATACACATATACACACACACACATACACACACAACCTAGTGTTCATTATTGCTTTACACATATGTTCAAAATTCATCTTTAGAACAATCCTTGCAGCGAGGGACTGTGCCATCTCTCTCCCAGATGAAGAGCCTTCAGGCTCAGAGAGGTTAAGTGGCCCAGAATCACACAACTGGTTAAATGATGAAGCCAGGATGCTGACAAACAGCCTGACTCAGGCACCATATGAAGCTCACTGCTATTCCAAGCTTTTCAGCTGACACTAGTTCAGCCTGACCCTCTTCCACACCCCCATTCTGCAGATGGCAGGCCTTGCTTGACTTAGAAAGCTGTTTGGAGGCCATCTATTGATATTCGCTCATGGTCTTTGCAGGGATTGGGGGAATTTTATTGTTCTTGTGGACAAAAGCTTGAATTTGCCATTGCTCCACATGGAGGAATTAGGGTGGGTCAGTTGTTCTTAGAGAAGTTTAACAATGGAGCAGACCTTTCTGCCCTGGCTCAGTCAGCTCATGGATGAGACCCTGACCACTTGACCATGGGTGAATGTATCGTGGGGTCCAGCAATATGGCAGTGGTGTCCTGGCAGACTGATCCTGTGGCCAGTCTCTGGCATTTTCTTAATCCTGATTAATCCTGACCCATTTTCTAATCCTGTCCTTTCAAAGTCCTTTTGTTTCTTTTGGAGTGTGTGTGTGTATGTGTGTGTGTGTGTGTGTGTGTGTGTGTGTGTGTAGGTCAGATGACTACTTTTGGGATTGGTTCTCTCTTTCCACCACATGTATCCCATGGAACAAACCCAGGTTGCCAGGCTTAGCAGCACGCGTCTTTCCCTGCTGAGCCATCTGCTGACCCTCGAGTGCTCCTGACGCTACCCGGAGCCCTCTCTCTTTGGGAAGTCCCAAGGAGGGCCATTTTCTCCATCTTCCCGCACCTTACTAAGTCTGTAGCACTTCCCATGAATTCATGTCTAGCTAACTTCTGCCTTCATTTAGTTCTGGACAGATTTCTGTAAGAGGGGTGTTAGAACAGACTTGTGACATTCGCTCTTGTGTTATGTGCTCTAGGGGACAGATTAAAGGAACTGGTCATGTGTCCTGGGTTGGATGTCTTTAGGAAGTGGGGTATTCTGGGAGAGATGACTTAATCAGAGGGGAATCTGAAGGAGAGGAAGCCATCATAGGGCCCCACCAGTGCACAGTGGCAGGAACTAAAGGAGAGAGCAGCCCACTTTCATATGTGTCACGCCCATTTTCCCCTTGTTACAGAACTGCTGCCAAGACATCACTGTCCCTATTGTGCACATAGAGAACCTGAAGCTTCAACAGGGCAAATATTTGTTTTAGGCCACACAGTTAGTAACAGTAATTAGATCTAAAACCTCTGAGAAGCTCAATGATTGAGACTATTGATTTGTCTCCACTGTCACTCCCCAGAGGGCCCAGGGTATACCATTATCATCTATTTATCAGAACCTATGCAAGCCTGGACAAATGATTGGACCTCTATGGGCCCCAGTTTCTCATCTCTGAAATGATTATGTGAAATCATCTGCCTCCAGAGCTGTGAGGAGGATCGATACATCGATGTACACAGAATCTTCCTCGTGCAGAGCTGCTGTCCACAGCGCATGCCCCTGCTGCCCCTCTTGGGGTCTGTGCCAGCTTCCTAGAACTTGAACTCTTCCTCAAACCTTATGCTTCTTAATAAAATGGTTTTAGGGTTGAAGCATAGCTTTGGAAATATTAGAACCCTGGGACCTCGCTTCTGAGATATGGACCTCGCTTCTGAGATGTGCCCTCCACGTGATCATCTTCCTTGCCTGATGCAGTTCTGACTCAGACTGATTAAAAGCTGCCATTGCCAGGAGCAAGCTGAGAGCCAGGCCACACGTCCCTTTTATGACAATCCAGCCAGCAGGTGGGATGGAGATAACAGGCCCGCCCCACTGGGAGGCTGAGGGTACTCAATTTTCTGAAACACAGATAAACAGCAGGAACAGGGAGGAATCTAAGACAGAAGTTGAACCAGGCAGCCAAGGGTGGCAGGAGTTAATACAAGCTAATGGTGTGATCTTGAGCTGGGATGAAGGGAAGGAGAATGAGCTGAGGTTGTAGCAGCAGGGCAGCATGGGAGAGTCAAGGGCGTCCAGGAGGAGGACAGCCCCAGGCGTGAGCCCCTAGCTCCCTGCTGGCTGCTGCAGGGGGTCCTGGGAGACCCAGGGACTCCATGACTTCTAGGAAAGTTCATAAAGACCAACAAACCTCACCAACGAGATCTCAAAGTGCCATTTTGCAGGCTCAAAGCTAGAGGGCAAGTTAAAGGAAAGACACAGAGAGGGGACACACTGCGTATACAAATTGGGAAACACACACCACTGCGGGCTATGTACCTGACCATGCCCATGAACCTGGCTGTAGTGTATAAATTTACTACATGGGCCTGGATGTCTTGATAGATCCCTCTGTTGGGAAGCACTTAGTGTGTGCCAGGGCCCAGGAGAAGGACTCAAAAGATATCAATACCGAGTGTCATAATTACTTTTCCTGTTAGGACAAAAGAGCAGTGGAAGAGTGGAGGGCTTACTGGGGCTCCCTGTTTGTGGGTGCAGCCCATCACAGTGGAGGCAGCATGGCAGGAGAAGTGTGACAGGGCTGCTCACATCCCACTCAGCCTCAGGAAGCAGAGAGGTGAGTGTTGCTGCCCACAAGACTTTCTCCTTAGTCCATGCTCCCTGCCCAATGGGTGGTGCAGCCCACATTGAGCGCAGGTTTCCCCCAACTTCCGTTAAACCCCTGTGGGAACGTCCTCCGACACTCCCAGGGCTGTGTCTCCTGGGTGATTCTAAATCAAGTGAAGTTGGCAATCAAAATGAACCATTTCAGAGGTCCCCAGGAATCCTTGCAGAAACAGGGCTCCACAGCAAGCTTCTGGTGGACTGGCTTTACTAACTTGGGGCTTATGATCCGCAAGTCCTGAACTGTTCTATATCTTGGATCTAGAATGTCCCCACAGGCTGTGTGTTAAGGCGTGGTCCCAGCACGGTCTTGTGGGAGGTGGTTGGGCCTTTAAGAATGGGAGCCTATTTGGAGAAAGTTAGGTCATTGGAGGGTTCTTTTGTAGAGGATTATGAGACCCCATCTCTTTTTCCTCTCCTTCCAGGGTATTCTGCTTCATCCCAGGGTCACAGCAACGAGGCCAACTGGTTACGAGAGGACCAGACGACTTCACTTTGTCCCAGGCTCCATTCTGTCCTCTCATGGTTTGTGACCTCAGCTTTTTGAAAATCCCCAGTAATTCTCAGAAAGTCCTGAAGCCGGGTGCTGGCCAATCAGAATGGTGCTAGATCAGAATCACGGTCCTCACTCACCCACGTATCTCACCCAGATCCTGACCAATCAGAAAGATCCCCTAAGGACTGCCTGTTCCGCTTAAAAGGCCTATGTGCCTGCATTTCAGGGTCATCATTTCCCCATGGCGGTGACCCCAGCATGCTGGTCTGCGTTCAGGGGCAATAAACTGCTTTTGCATGGCCATCCATCTCTCTCAGTGTCTTCTTGAGCAATTTCGGACCTAACAATCACAGGCCTGAAATGATGAACCCAGAGAATCATTCCTGTTTGTGAAGCCATTATCCCAGGTGTTAGTGATAGGTAACAGAAAGTTGTCTAGCACAATTTCTGTTCAAAGAAAGGGTACCCAGCATGACTTGAGCCCTCTCCCTACCCCAGCTCAAGGTTGGATAAAAATGAGGACATGGGCACTCCTACAATGTATGGCTGAGGAGAAGGGCTTTATTGTAGATATGAGGGAAAGTTCAGCCAGAAGCATCTGGAAGAGTCCAGACCGAACATGGTCATGCTAGGGGAGAGTGGGAAGGGGGGTGGTGAGATAGGAAGAGAAGAGAGAGCGAAGAGGAGACGGAGCAAGAGAGCGGACCAGGCGCCAAGAGCAGAGGCCCAGGAGAGAGGGCACAGCCAAAATGGCTGAGTTATATAGAAACAAGAGAAGCTGGGGGAAGGGAAGCAGGCCCAGCCCCTGGGCTGGAGAGGTTTAGGTAGGGGGCAGGTGGGGTGAGAACTGCTGGGAGGAGCCAGGACTCTGTAACAGGTGCTTGCAGTGCTGGGAGATGCTGGGAGAACCTGGCGGCCAGTGTCCACTTTGATGCGTTAGCAGGCACCTCAGCCATTTGCCCTGAGTTTCTTCAGGACCTGACACTGAGTAGGTGGCCCAGTGTTGGCAAGCAGCGAGTCGCAGCAGTGAGCAGGCTGGTGGTGCCAGGAGGAGGATGGGCACTGTTGCTAGGAAGGATGTGACGGGTGGATGAAGACTGTTGGACACAGCTTGGGGAGACTTGGGTCAGTGCTGGTTGGTAAGGTCACACAGAGTGGGTCTGAGGAGGGGGCTCTCCCCTTGTTTGGCTGGAGGCACAGCTGAGAATCCAGGAGAGCTGGGGAGTGCTCAGCTGAGGGAGAACTAAAGAATGTAGGTGAGCAACCCGGGGACAGATGTTTGTCAGAAGCCTAGTGTAGAGGAACTCTTGGAAGAAGTTTTTGTTATTTTGGTTTCTTTAAAAACACAAAATGGCGTTTGGATTAAGTTTGCCTTCCCACCCCAGGTGCGGTAGATGTTTATGTGTTGGATTTGGAATGCTTGATGATGCAGGTGGCTATAATTTGGTTAGGTGCAGTCATTCTGGCACCTGTAGCTTGTCCTTGGGATTACGGGCCGCATGGGTTTACGGGAACTTTTGGCTTAGGGTATTAAAGGTCTGAAGCTCCGAGAACTGAGAGTTGGGGTGGGCGTTGGTTGGGTTACTGTCATTAGTTATTAGTGCGATAATTCTTAAAAGAACAAAGGCTGGAGAGATTCGAGCTTAGGACAGCCTAAAAAGAGACTGTGAAGATGTCTACCTTTCTTTATGTATTAAGGCCGCTTGTAAAAGCAGCGAAGATTTCTACCTTTCCTTTCTCCTTCCCTAAATTGAGGATAAAAGATTGCAGCGTACTGCTGCACCTAGCATACCCAGAAGTCACTGGGTGGCTCCAGCTAAGGTGTGGGAACTGAGAAGTCCTCTTGGGAATATCAGAGTGGTATGGGTGGGAAATAAGCAGCCCCTATCCCGACTCCTTGTGAGAGTCCATGGGTGCTGGTGCTCCCGTGGAGGACAAGGCAGGGGGGTTCTATAGTGCAATGCATGGTCCAGGCACTGAGTGAGCCTTGTCCCAGGTTTCTTTGGGACCTGACAAAGATGGTGAAGTAAGACAAAACCCAATGTGGGTATGCAGGCATCTAAGCAGGAGCTCACTTCTGTTTTGGAAATTAAGGGACAACTAAGGAGTAGGGGATCCTTGAATTGGGATTAGCTTCGGGTCAAGACTGCCTCCAAGGCAGACATCACAGACTCAAACTGTGCTTCTGTTACACACTAGCTACTGACTTTGAGCAAATCATGTCTTTCTTGCTTCCATTTCTATATCTGTGAAGGGGAAGAGTAGAACTACATCTTGTTGATTTCTGTGAGCAAATTACCCCAGGTATAGGGCACATTGTGTGGCATTTCAGAGCTTCCAGGAAGCTCTCAGCTGCCTTGCCTTGGGTCCAAGCAACAGGAGAAGCTCCATGCTCTTGCTAGTACTCAGGGAATGGGTAAATCTCCCTCTCGTGATACTCAATATTCTGGCAAGTGAAAGATGAGGCATGGGCTGTGCATCCCGGAAGACAGTAGAGCTAACAAGCTAAGGAAGAAACAGGGATTGATGGCAGCTGCCACTAGATCTGGCCCTAAAAGGATCGGCACATGGCCACCAGGGCTGTGGAATGCAGGTTAATCCATGGGCCCCACAGCAGCTGTGGTCTTAAGGCGATTTCTTCAGAGCAGGTGTAACAGAACCAATCTCCTGGTAGTCATAACTGCCATTGGTGCAACCAAAAGCTGCTAGGTTCATGTCATGCAGAGCTTCTGCCATGAGCCCGAGAATGCTTAACAGGGCCCAGGGTCTGACACTGTCTCCCTCTTAACTCTAGGCCAAGGGACCTCATGAACAAGAGAAGGGGAGAGGAGGACAACAAGGCTCCTGGGGATAAGGATGGGTAAGTTTGAGAAGGATAATTTATTGCATATTTGAGAAATATGAATTGGCCTAGCTACCTGGCACTATTCAAGTTGCTGGGAGATGCTACATTATGAGAGGTGGATAAGGTTCCCTACCTCATGCGGGTAACACTGTTCCATTTTTGGTAGATGCAATTCCTACAGCCCCACTTCCCTTCCTTCCCTTTTCTTCCCTTTTTTTCTCCTCCTATTGCCTCCCTCTCTCCCTCCCTCCCTCCCTTCCTTCCTTCTTTCCTTCTTTCCTTCCTTCCTCAGAAACTGGCAACCATTGCTATAGCAGTTAGCTGCTGTGCTTTTTATCTTCAATTTCAGGAAAGAGAAAGGAAGGATAGCAAGAAATCTTCCCTGCCCTCGCAGGTGGCCTTGATAGAGAGAAAGAGAGAAATCTTCACAGCCTTTTTTCTCTGTCTGAAGCTTGGAGAACAGGAGCTGTTAGTGAGCTGGACTAGCATCTCAGCTCAATATCCTTGAGCCTAATTTCTCCAGCCAATGTTTCTCTAAACAATAACCAACCAATAAACCAAAGACCAACCAACAACCAACCAACTCTAAGCAGAAATTCCCAGAAGTCCAAGCAGCATGCAATCACAAAGACAAGCTATATTTGGCAAAACAGCTCCACTTAGCTAAATTATAGCCACTGGCAATTAACAGTCCAAATCAAACTCATTATCATCCACCACACCTGGGATGGGAACAAAAAACATAGTCCAAACGCCATTTTAAAGAAACCAAAAACTTCCTCAAGTGTGCCGTTACACATTGCTCCTGCAGCAGCAAATGCATCCTAGAGCCAAGCCAAGCGTCTCTCCAAGCTGTCCTCAGTCCTCTAAAGTAGCCTTGGTTTCTTTGTTTTTCAAGTACGGGGGATAAGGAGTTGTTTCTGAAGCCTTATGTTTTGGTTTGCTTGTTTCCAGACAAAGGAAACACTGTTTCTTATCCATAAACTGGGAATGTTCCGAAACCTTTCTCCAGAGGCTCCCATCAGCAGCAGCCATGCCCTTGGAGCACTAGGCCCCTGTCTGGCACATGCAGAGCCAAATGAACTGCAGCACTCAGTATTGCTCTCCATTTACAGAGTGGGGGTACCAACATGTTATACTGAGAGTGTAGGTTTTAACAGGAGACTGCGCATAGATCCTAAATCCCCCTTTCCCAGCTGGGAGGCCTGGGGCAGCTCCTTTAACCCCTGAGCCTCAAACTCTTCCTCTGCCAAATGGGATAACCACACACCCTGCTGCATAGGCAGGACTGGAAAAAAACAAAAAACAAACTCCACAACCACCACCACTACCACCACAGCAAAAACACCAAAACAAAACAAAACGAAAACACCAAGGGAAGAAAGGAACAATCAGCTTGACCATTCTGGAGGTCATGTTCCCTGATCCCACTTCTGGCAGAGGGTGGGACTGAGTTGACAGGTAGCCGTGAGGTTTGCTCAGCGGGATACCTTTGTTTTGTTTTGTTTTCTATTTTATAACAACGCAGATGCAGCTGTATTTACTGTCTTTTTAGAGTTCCATGTCCAGTAGCCTGGGCAGGGTGTTTGCTTAGGAATTTCACTCGTACTAGACACTGTTTGCATGGCCTAGGGGACTCAGCAGAGCACACACAAGCACAGCTCTCTTCTTGATGAAACCCAGTTCACTTGGGTACAAGCACCTTCAAGTTTAGGAGTCACTGTGTGCTCCCTTTGGTCACAGAGACCCCTCGAAGAGCCAGCAAAGGCAGCTGCACCTCTGCCTTGAAGACCCTGGTGTTTAGAAGTCCTGTTCCAGCCCCGCCCACCCCACCCCACCCCACCCCCTACGCCACCCCCCATCCAGGCCCAGGTTCCAAGGTGTTGGAAGGACCCCGGGTCTCCTCTATTTGCTGCGCATGGGCTCTAAATGCTCACTGTGTGTCTGTTAGAACCTAGTTTTAAAAACATTTTCTCTTGGAAGACGCCCCTGCTGCACGCCCCCAGAAATGCTGAGCTCTGGGGATCCAGATCACCAGCAAGCCCTAGAGAAAGGTGCTGCCTTCTCTCCTTCTGCACTTAAGAGTCTGAGTCACCTAACTAGATTCCTCCAGCTTTGCCTGTCGAAGACCCTGAGTGCAGACAGGGCACTGTTCACCTCACACCCGGGCGGCACCTGTGGGGATCCCACCCCAAATGAGTGACCGGCAAAGAGCAGAGGCTTTGGAGGCAGGCTAGCCGGAACGCAACCCATGGTAACAGCTGGACATGGTGGGGCAAATCAGCACTCAGCATTTTAGAGGCCAGACTGGGTACACAGTGAGACACTATCACAAAACAGAACAAAATAAACAAACAGTAGATGTCAGTACCCACCTCTAGATTCCTTCTTCGCACATAAAATTAATATGTGTGCAAAGCACGTATTTTATTTGCGTCTTACATAATTTTAAAAATTACCTCTAAACATCTTATCACATCTTTTTAGAACAAGTGAGCAGCCAGTGGTACACTTACAGAATATTCACCTTGATGGTGCCATTCCCTGGAATGCTTTGCTGGTTCCCCTTTCTCTTTCTCCTGGCTCACAATGAAAACCTGCCTTTCAACACACACACGCACACACATGCCCCCCACCACTAACATGTACGTTGTATGTACACACGTGTGTGTACACATACCTGCATAGTTTCGTCAGGGTTGTGGCCGTTGCAGCAACCCCTGCAGGGATCCCCCCTCACCCCACTGTGAGCTGGTGAGCCAAGCCCAGCACGGCTCCTAGGAGATGGAGAGTTTAAAAGCATTTCTCAATACAACAAAAAACACACATGGTAGGCCAGAGAGCACAGCTTTTGAGAAATGCCATAAATAACCAGCTTCTGATATTTTCCACTTAAAATAGCAAAGTTGAAACATAAAAATAAATTTCTTAGGGCTCCCAGGATGCCTGGCATTTCCAGAAAGAGAAAAGGCTATAGGTTCCATTTGTGCCTTAACCCATGGTTACCCCAATCCCAACTACCCTCACCAAAGAAACCAGGATGTATTTTTAAATACTTTTGGTATTCTATTTTGTTTTTTTAATTTTTTTTTAATTAAGAAAACTGAGATTAAGCCACCATCACGACCTTGATCTCAGCATTCGGGAGACAGATCTCTGAGTTCGAGGCCAGCCTGGTTTACAAATTGAATTCCAGGACAGCTGAGGCTGTTTACACAGAGAAACCCTGTCTCGAAAACAGAAAGGTGGGGGGAGGCCTGCGTTTAATTAGAGCGGCTTCTTCCAGCATTCGGCGTCTGTGAAGGCTTCCTTGGTGCTGTTGGGGGTCCATCTCAGTGCATGGCGCGCAGGCACGCCCCTTGCTGTCCAGGCTGCCTCAGTGCTCCACACCTCTACCCTTGCTTCCCCACTCACTCACATGAACCTGAGTTCTGACTCTCGCCGAACCAGGACTTCCCGCAGGCGCTGGATTTTCACCATCTCCATCTCGATCTCCTCTGGCATCATGCTGGTCTCTGCCATGGAAATGATGTCCAGCTGGCCTGTGTGAACAGGAGAGACTGGTGAGAGGACTCCAAGGCAGCGAGGGCTTTCAGAGCTTCTTACCAGGCATAGCGAGTATGTTTTCTTATTCCAGCCAAGAGGGAAGCAGAGGTAGGAGGGCAGTGAGTTCAGGTGCTATCTGGGAAACAGCGAGATCCTATCTCTCAAAAACAAACAAAAACAGATAAATAAAAGGAAGTGGAATAAGAATTCCTGCAGGGAAAATTGTGCTATTCCTCTGGGGAGCAGCCATGCCTTTGCAGCCAGGACACATCCTGAGCACAGAGACATGAAAGAAGGTACTGTGATGGGAGATTAGAGATCAATCTCTCACAGGCCTGGATTAATTGCCCAGGAAGCAGCTTGTCAGAGAGCATGTCCCATTTTCCTAGCTTGCGCCTCTCCAGTGCCTGCGCCTGCTGCCCTGTGCATCAGGCATCACCCAGACTTGAACTTCCCGGCCTTCACCAGAATCGACCTTTTTTTTCTTTACAAATCGTCCATTCCTGGGTATTCTGTCATATTAAGCAGAAAGTGGGTTTTGAGCTCAGTGATTGATGGGATTTTGAGCTCAGGGATTGGCAGGGGTTTCTGGCTTAGAGGCTGCTCAGTGATTGGTGGGTTTGAGTTTGGGTTTGATTATCATTTGAATAATCTGGGGAGAGGGGCCCAGCTACCCATGTCTTGAGGGGCACTGACTTTAAGGTTCTGAGAAATAAACTCTAATTCTGAGGTAAAATGAGCAGCTTCCTTCAAATCAACTTTAAACTTTCTGACTTTAGGCTCTGCTACACTCCAAAATGAACGTTTCAAATTAACTTTGTATTTATATGTATCGAGGGGTCGGATGCTTGTTCTTTTCTGAGGGAAAGGGCACTGTTTTTCTAAGGGAGGAGGCATTTGCTATTTTTCGAGAGGAGGGTGGAGTCCAGGGGCTTCAGGGCCCAGGAGATGGGCTGTGCCACAGCCTCAGTGCCATTGTCCCAGGCTGGCTAGGGGCTAAGGGAAATGGCTACCCAGGTGAATAGTGGTGGTGGTGGCAGCCACCCACCATGGCTGTAGTGTCTGTGGCTGCTGTGGTGGCTGTGGTCACTGGGGCGAATGGCTGGCCTCCGAGAGGCAAATGGGTCACCACTGGCTGATGGAGTGGTAGGGCTTACATAGTCCCTGCCTGGTCCCAGCACCTTAGTTTTGCCTGGTTGACTATGGTCCCTTTGCATGCCCAACCCTCAAAAAGTAAGGATGACTCTAGACAGAAAGAAAGTCTACATTTTAGTAATTTGAAGGCACTACTAAGTCATATAAGTAGTGGTAATACAAAGTAATCTTGTTGTGGTGGTGGTGGTGGTAAATTCAGAGAATGCCGGTAGGGAAAAAAAAAAAAAAAAAAAAAAAAAACACAGGAAAAATGTCCAAGGCCAGAGAGAGGAGTGAAGGCACTTGCCGCTAAGACTGATGACCGAAGTTCAAGCCTCAGGACACACAAGACGGAAGGAGAGAACCAACCCCACGTACGCGTGCCCCCCCCACAGTAAATTAGTAAGCAAATGTAATAAAAAGGGTAACCACATTAGAATCAAATATGGGGCCTTGTAGGCAAGCACTGGGCTACTGAGCTATACTCTAGCCCCCCCCCCACCCCGTCAGTCAGCTACGGTAAGAGTTATACCATCACCATATATAAGGACTGTACATAAGAAACTATGTTAGAGCCGGAGAGATGGCTCAGCAGCTAAAAGCACTGGCTGCTCTTCCAAAGGGCTGAGGTTTGATCACAGCACCCACAATTCTCTTTAACCCCAGTCCTAGGTGATCTGACGCCCTCTTCTGGCCTCCACGGGCACTGGCACAAGCGTGAAACACACACACAGGCGAAACACCAGCATACGTAGACAAATATAACTTATTATCTATTACGTTCGGGAAAGGAAAGAAAGACACATAGACACGGGACTTGGGTTTGTTTATTTTGAGACCAGGATTCACGTAGCCCAGGTTGGCCTTGAATCCCCTATATAGCTGAGGACAGCCTTGAACTCCCGTCCTTCTGCATCCAGCTTCCAAGTGCCGGGGTGATAGGCCTGTGCCACCATATTCACCACTCCCTATGGCAGTCCACGTGATGTCGTATTAGGGTGACAGAGGTTGAAAATCCCTAATCTGAAACCAAAAATCTGAAATCCAAAGTCCAAACTTTCTGAGCACCAACATGACACCAACAGGGACAATTACACACCTGAACTCTATGTAATAAACACCTACATGTGGCCAGAGGTCAAATTCCCCTGCAGCTGGACTCACGGGTTTCGAGCCGTCCAGTGTGAATGCTGGGAACTGAACCCTGGTCCTGCAAGGGCAGTACATACTTTTCACCACTGAGCCAACCCTCCAGTCTCAAACACATTTAAATAGACAAAGACCTAGCAAAATGTTAATAGTTAAAAGTGTTAATATATGCATGGATAAACCATCAAACACATCCACATATCCACTGCTCTGCAGATCTGATTTGGCGAGAATGTAGCTCATTCTCCGCTCTTCACACTCGGCATGTGTACTTTCTTGTCCTCGGCTGCTCCTCGCAGTGGTGCAGAAACCGGGGCCACGTCTATTTGTGGCTGTATTATGAATTGCTTCCCGATTTAAAGACATTTCGGTGGTTCCCCCCCCCCCCATGCCTCTATTTACGGCTTTGCCGTGACCGCAAAGCCAACCCTCTGCGCACGTCGAAGCAGTTCCTCCCAGCTACATTTCCAGAGGGAATCGGGGTGGATAAAAGGTGCAATATTCTGAGGCCCTTATGGGTAGTGCAGGCAGCTTGTTTTCAGATGTACGTTCTGATTTCTTCCACATCACTGCCTGAGAGTGGGGAAGAGGGGAGATGTAGATAGAGGCTCTGTAGGAAACTTCCCAGCATTACTGGCTGGACAAAGGCCCCTTCAGCCACATCCACCACCCAACACCCCACAATCATATTCTGTGTCCCATTGCTCCAGGCACTGTGCCAAGATGCTCCCGGATGGGAGCCTGGAAGGCTCTGCTGGAGAGAGGAGAAGGAAGTGGGGTTAAAAACATTGAGATGGGGCTGGGGAGATGGCTCTGTTGGGAAAGTGAGGCCCTGAGTTTGGCTGCAAACACGCCCCCCTCCCCCTCCCCCACCCCCACCCCCGCTAAAAGGCAGCTCAATGCTGAGACCCAGCTGTGCCCTGCTCCACCTTACTCCATGTTGTGTAAAACAGTGGTCTTTCAGCCATGCCTTGCCCTAGGATACTCCATTTTATAAGCAGTTTTTGCCTCCATTTTGAGGGGAAAGGATGACTGCTCCTGAGTGGACAGCACCTGACAGGCACCACTGGCCCAGCACAGGCTGATGAATGGCTTACCCCTGTGATTTTATAGGGCTGAATTGAGACTGTTGCATCACATGGGTGTATTCAAATCCTATCAGGAAACCAGGCTCAAGAACTTGTCAGACACTTCAGACCAAGGAAAGAGGGCAGCTCCCTTGCATGGCTCACAAAGTACTGAATACCTAACACCGCAATGGCATGCTGCCACAGCAACCTGTCATCTGATAGCGTTTCAGAAAAGAGATAGCCCATCTGTTGGTTGCATTGCCTTCGGAAAATGGAAAATAGCCACTCTCGGGTTAGTGGGCATGGTGGACCATCACGGTTAAGATTACTGTCAACTTGACAGGTTCTGCAACCACCCAGGAGATGAGCCCCTGGGCATGCATGTGCAGGATTCCCTAGAGGTTAACAGAGGGAAGAAGACACACCATACATGTGGCTGTCGCTATGGCCTGGGGTCCTGGACTGAAAGTGGAAGTGAGCTGAGCATTTTTCTCTCTGCTTTCTGATGGCAGATGCAGTGTGCTCATCTGTCCCACAATCCTGCCGCCACGCCGTCCGCACCATGACAACTGCCCCCTTAAACTGTGAGCCCCAATAAATCCTGCCTTTCTTAAGCCGCAAGACATCAGTTATCTGGGAAGGCTGTTAGAAAGCTACCCCCAAGGATTTGGGTAAACCTAGGTTAAAGGTCATGTTCTGTTACATGAAGGAAGACTTCCAACCTCATCAAAGCAGGAAGTAAATAAACGGGAGTCTTACACGATGGTTTCTATTCGGTCTGAGCTTGTGTGACGGAAACAAGTACCCTAGGACGCTCCCTTCTGGTATTTCTCCCAAAGGCGGACATCCCACAGCTGCCAACAACTGGACTTTTGGGGAGAACAAATCATCAGAGGAGACAGAGTAAGCTTCCAGGCTGGCTAGGAAAGATGGCTATATTTCCCAGTGAGCTTCCTTGCTGTGAGATGAGCACAAAGCACAGAAGTCCCCAGGACTAGCAGCTGCCGTTGCTATCACAGGAGCTGAGTCACTTCTGGGGAAGAAGCAGCTAAATCATCTTTTTATCTCCAAATGCCACCCCAGGGACACACATGCCTCATGAGCAGCAACAGCAGCAAACAGGGGCCGAGTGCCAGGCACGATTGGGATGTGCCAACAGGGTCAGTCATTTATCTTGAGAATGCAGAGCTACCCAGAAACAGAAGCAATGAGGTGACAGTTGATGAGCGCTAGCAATCTAGAAACTTCTATTTGATTGATGAATCAACTGATTGACTGCTTGGGTTTTTGAGACAGGTCCTTACTATTTAGCCCAGGCTAGCCTCAAACTCTTAGTCCTCCGGCCTCAGCCTCCCTGGGGCTATAGTGACAGACATGCAACACTCCCAGTTTGAAACATCTATGAACACAGGCTAGTGACCAAAGAAGTCTCCCTTAGTCTACGCTGCAGGCACAGGTGGCAGGCACTTGTGTACCTCTGCCACCTTTCCATACCCGGTATGCAGGATGAAGGCTCTTTGCTCTCCTTGGCATTCTGGGAGGGGGTGCCTTCATCAGAACCATTTCTTTCTAGTTTAACCTAAAAGAATTTGAGAGGTCATAAGTGATTAGTCAAGATCAACCAACGAGTGGCAGGGCTGGGACTCCAGGCCAGACCTGAGTAGAAAGCCTTTGTGCAGCCAGGAGGTGGTGGTGCACGCCTTTAATCCCAACACTCGGGAGGCAGAGGCAGAGGCAAGCAGATCTCTGTGAGTTCAAAGTCAACCTGGTCTACAGAGTGAGTTCCAGGACAGCCAGAGTTACAACAGAGAAACCCTGTCTCGAAAAACAAACAAACAAGCAAAAATGCGCATGTGTGAGTGCTGCAGAAGTTTATTTTTAGTTACATTAAAAAGGGTTGTTTTGTGCATTGTTGGGGGAAGGGCTGCCCAGGCGTTGGCATTTTGTGTTGTCTGAAGGTGTTGGCTGTGTGTAAAAGATGTTTGATTCCTCATGATCTGCATGTGCTACCAATAGGACACCTGAGGAGCTTGTGTGTCAAAACCCCTGAGGTGAGATGCTCGGGGTTCCACTGTCCAGTGCAGCGCTTGCCGTGACAGGTGGTTCCCTCTGCTGAGGTCTGGCACGGTCCGCACCTATGAAAACGCCTCCTTCTCTTCTTTACTGAGCCTACACACCAGCTAACTGCTACACGGGACTATGGGCACCTATGAAGGTCAGAATGCTAGAATTACAGATAATTGTGAGCCACCTGACACGGGTGCTGGGAACTGACCGGTGATCCTCTGCAAGAGCAGCAAGCACTCTTGACCACCTCTCCAGCCCCAACTCATCATCTTCTTTAAGAATAAATGTAACCACTCAATCAAACTCTAGTCCCTAAATGCACATCTCCACAGGAACATCTTCCTGCCCTCAGCCCAAGAGAGAGCCTTACGTACCAGAGAGTGGATATCTACACCCAGTTACAAAAGCCCCGGGAGCAGCCCACCCTTTGCTGTTGTTGGCATCCATGTGAGAAGGAAGCTCATGGTTCAAGCCCCCAAACACCCCCTCATGGGATGAGCTGAGCAGCTCTTCTCTCTCTGATGTTAACAGAATGAGAAGCAAGCAGTCAGTTGCTTTTTGATGAGTTACTCTTTCCCAAAGAGGTTAAGCAACCACTTTTAATTTTGAAGCTCCTGGCTGCTTTATCCCCGAGGCACATCTTGAGAAGGAGGATGTAGCGAGGGCCCAAGAGAGAGCATACCTGCCACACAGTGCGGCATCCACAAATACATCTTTTGATTCAATCACCTGTGAGGAAAGCATTGTAGCTACGGAGCCAGGATGTCTCCAGATCCTTCCAGAAGTTGTTAACCTGTATCTCATCCTCAAGCACATTTTTTTCAACTTCTCTGAGTTTCTAGTTTCTCAGCCTCATCTGGCCTGCCCAAGGACACAAGATAATTTGAGGCGCTTCAGTTTACATAGTGTCCCCCGAAGCCACACGTGTTAAGGGCTTGGCTCTCAGGGGGTACTATTGGGAGACAGTGGACACTGAAGAGGTGGGGCTCAGGTTTGGAGACTACAGATGGAGGGGTAAAACTCCAAACCTTCCTCTTCTTCTCTTCTACTTCCTACTCATGAGGTGAAGGCCACAAACCCAAAGCAATGACTACATACTGAGCCTCCAAAACTAAGCTAAAAAAAAGACTTTTAGTATGTGTCTGTGAGTATATGTGTATGCATGTGGGCTTGTGCATGTGTGTGTCTGTGAGTATATGTGTATGCATGTGGGCTTGTGCATGTGTGTGTCCGTGTGTATGAACGTATACACATGGAAGCCAGAGGACAACCTCAGGTGTTGTTCCTTGGGAGTCATCCACCTGGCTTTTTGAAACAGGGTATCTCATTGTCCTGAACTTCACCAAATAGGCTAGGCTGGCTAGCCAAAGAAGCCCAGTGTTGTTCTGTCTCCGCCTCCCCAGTGCTGGGGTTATAATCTTACAACCAAGTCTTTTCCTGTTTGTGCTTAGGATCCAAACTCAGATCCTCACACTTGCACAAAAAACACTTTACTGAGCCATCTCTTCAGTCCCCACCCCCTTTTTTTTTCTCTTTATAAGTTGCTTTGCCTCAAATATTCATTGCAGTAACAAAAAACTGACTAGGTGTAGTCAGCAGTGTGACCCAGACACTGGGGCCGGAGGGGAATGACTTGGGCCCAAATCCTGGCTCTGATTCTAACTGCTAACCTTGAATGGATGACATGAGCTTCTTGCTAAGCCTCGGTGTCCTTGTTGAATACTGTGTGGTGGTACCATATCTGTCTGCCCATTTTCTTTGGATCCATGACATCTTGGAGCCATTTATCACACCAGATCCAGCTTGTCCTGAACACCCTCTCCAGGGCAGAGGTTTATCACCGTGAAGAACAATGTGCCGGAGACTGTGGCTGACAGAAGCTGCAGCTCCCAAGTGGGATTTCCAGAAAGGTTTTCTGTGAATAGTGTATGTGCTGCCGCTGAGCTGGCACTGTAAATGAGACGATGCTCAATCCTGGGGGACTGTTTGGCCATTTGTAACGTCACTTTGCATTACTCAGTGTCCTCTCCCCAACACTTCCAGATCACCTTCAGTGAGTCACTGGGCCACTCTGACATTGTTCTCGTAGGCCTAGGCCGAGAGGGCTCAGATTGGCCCAAGGCCCATTGGGATCATACAGTGAATGCTCAAGAGGGCTGTCCTGGGACCGAGGAGTGGCTCAGTCGGTAGAGTGCTCATCTATCATACACAAAGCCCTGGGTTTGAGTCTTAGCATAAACCAGACATAGTGGTGCAGGCCTGTAACCTAAGGCTCGGGAGGTAAGGCAGGAGGACCAGATGTTCAAGGCCATTCTTAGGCTACATAGCAAGTCTGAGGCCAGCCTGATCTCTTGAGATTCCATCTCAAAAAACAAAATAAATATAACAAAAAGAGAGAGCATGTAACTCTGGCTGTTGAGTTAAAAACGTGGAAACAAGTAACTGTAATGACAAGATAATTAGCCAATTAGGGCTACATAAACAACTAATGCTTTGCATGATGGTTCATCCTATCACTCATAGCTTGCCTTTGTTTTTCAATCTCCATTATGAATCCAGAGGTTTATAAGTCCATCCTGTGCTATGAATCAGGAGTCTTCACCATGACCCCCAACTTCCAATTTGCAAACCAACTCAAGAACTAGCAGAGGGCCCTAGGCATGCAGGGATGGTTAGAAAATCAAATGGTACCTCAGAAAACTGCTTGGTGGAGCTCCAATGAGGATTTAGGGGGAAAGAGATCGTCGGGACTGTCAAACGTCAGGCTTCAGGTTTTAAAAACTGCTCAGCCTGGAAGGCACGTGGCTGGTTGGATTCTTTACAGTCTGGAAACCTACCGGGGAGATAAACCACGTGGATGACAGGGTTTACGTTCAGAAGGCTCCAGACCGTGGAAATAGTGTGGGAAGTGGGTCAAGGCTCTGGAAAAGAGAGTAGCCATTTCTTTCATTTTAGGCGTGGAGGACATCATAGTTGCTGCTTCCTGTGGTTCCGTGCAGAGAGTGAGGTACTGCCAAGGGTGCTGTTCTCACTCGCAGCGCCACTGGGCAGATGGAGGAAGGGAGCTGATCCTCAGGGAGTCAGAGTGCCTCTGGACACACAGCTGACTTTAAAGACTGTGCCTGGAGCCCTGGTCCAGGTCCAAGTGGAGACTGTGTTGAACGTCTAGCTTGGTAATTCTGGAAGTGGGCAGCTGCCACTTGGATCCTCATCTCAGCATTTAGCAGAGCATGGAGAGAAAATATGCTGAATCCAGACGATGAGGTCACATCCAGGAAAAATAGGGTCAGGAGGGCATGGAGATGGCTTGGACAGAAAAGCGCTTGCCACACAAGCATGAGGAACTGACGGTGAGCCCCGTGAGACCCCTTGAGAAATGCTGTGTATGGTTCACGCGGTTGCTTGTGCTCTCAGGTGGAGGCAGCCAGCCAGCCAGCGGGATCATGAGCCCTGGATCAATGAAATACTCTGTTCTCAAAACATAAAGTGAGGATGAATACCTGACCTTGACCTCTGACCTCCATGCACAACTGTTCATGCACATGTGAATGCGCACATAGGTACAAAAACAAAGCGCCATCACCCCCTAACAACAAATAGAACGGGAATGACTGGTTCCTGGGTTAAACTGGAGGTGCTCAGTTACATTTGGGGAAAGGAGGAAAAGACTCCAGTGTGGGAGTGAACGGAATATGCTGCCCACATCACCCCATGTCTAGAAAACTCCAGCATGAGTCATGGAGAGCCCACACCAGAGGCAGCTATTTTGAGTCTAGCTGGAAAGTTCGGTTCCCATCAGCATATCAACCAGGCACTGTGATACATGCCTGTAATCTCAGCACTCCGAAAGTGGAAGCAGGAGAATGAGAAGTTCAAATTATCTTTAGCAACATAGCAAATTTGAGGCCAGCCTGCATTACATGAGACCCTGTCTCAAAAAAAAGAAGAGGGTAGAAAGGAGGAAACAGTACCTGCAAAAGCTGGTCTGGGAGCTACGGCCTGGTGGCCAATCCAACCCACTGCCTGCCTCTCTTTGTCCAGCTATGAGTCACAGTGAGTTTTTACATTCCCAAATGGTTGAGGGGGAGAACAGATCACAACGTGAAAGTGGCACAGAATCCTGACTTTGGTGCCCATAACGAAAGTGTCATTGGAATGAGACTGTGCATATTTGTCATTTGTCTCGATGGCTGTTCTGTGCGACAACGGAGCAGAGTATCTGGGTGGGGACCATATGGCCCTCAGAGGCAAAAATATTTACTATCAACTCTTGAGGGAAAAAGGTTCCTCTCCTAAGAGAGCCAGTTACTGTACTCTGTGTTTGATGACATTCAGTAAAGACTGAATAGGAGACGCTTCCCCAGAACCCAACTAAATAGGTCAGGTGTGATAGCATGTGCTTATCACTCAGCACTAGGGAGGTAGAGACAGAGCCCTGCGGTTCACTGGCCAGCTTAAATGACTCAGTGAGTTCGAGGCCAATGAAATATCCTGTCTCAAAATATCAGAATGGGTAGCAACAGAGGAAGACACCGAGGTTGACCTCTGGCTTCCAAATGTACACACACAGACACACACACACACACACACACACACACACACACACACACACACACACACACACATGCACACATGCACGCACGCACCTCTTGTTTCTTATAACTGAATCATTGAAGGTTTTTAAAAATCTACTTATACTGTGTTGGCAAACTTAATGAAACAATTGCTATTTCTTGTCAGGTCAAATGGGCGGGATTGCTAATACTAATTCATGCTTCATGAAGCTTTGAAGGTTATAAAGCAAAAGTGCCAGCTAGAATTTAAATTATAATCCCCAGAGCAATAACTTGTATATTCAATTTCATAATTTAGCCCCATTTTTATGATGCCACAGACTACATCACCCGTGTTTTGTATAATCTTAAAAATA
The DNA here is from genome assembly GCA_026225945.1 of Cricetomys ansorgei. NCBI lineage: Eukaryota > Metazoa > Chordata > Mammalia > Rodentia > Nesomyidae > Cricetomys > Cricetomys ansorgei. Next base: position 1,055,547 of record JAMJFZ010004056.1, read on the forward strand.
TTCTAAGTCATAATTGAAATGAACTTGACAGCAATAACAATCACTAATTTTAATTAAATTTTGTATATGTATATGTTTGTGTGCATAACGGGGGCACACATGCAAAGTACATGTATGAAGGTCTCAGGATAACCTTTATAGACTGGGTTTTCTCCTTAAACTTTTATGTGGGTTTTGGAGACTGAACTTGGGTCAATAGATCTGTGAGGCGAGTCCTTTGACCCTCTGAGCCTTGTAATTGCTGTGGTTTTTGAAGCCTTTGCCGTGTGTCGAAAGCACCAGCAGCACTTTCTGTTTATCAGTGCATTCAACAACTCTGATCCTTCTCTCAGGCAGTTCCTATTACTAGACTCATTTTGTAGGTAATAAAACTAAGGCAGATTCAGGCAAAATACTTTTTATATAAGGTCTCAGAGCCAGCAAATACTGGAACCAAGAATCACATTGCACTATGACCTAGAAACTGGACAGTGTTATGGGGTAGATAATCTCAACTTTGGGGGTTTCTGCAGTCTAAAATGCAATCGGCAGCATGATCCAACATATCCTTTTGCGTTTTTCTGTTCATTTTGGTTTGGACAGTGCTCAGGATTGAATCCAGGCTCTGTGAGTATCCCTGGTGTGATGACTAATATTGACTGTCAACTTGACAGGATCTAGAATCATCTAGGAGACAAACTTCTGCGCATGCCTGTGAGGAAGTTCTTCCCACTGGGCCATGAAAGCTCCTCCAGCTCCTGAAGTGCCTGAAACTGCCAATTAAGCCTTTAACACTTAAATCCTTGGGACAACACATCCAAACCACAACACTGCCCAGTGAAAAACAAACCCGGCCATTTTCATGTTACCTGAATCATCCATGATGGCTTTGCTGGGCTTCTGCTTGTTTCCTTGGCTGGACAGGAACTAGGCCAGTTCCCATGGTGACGGGCTTGCACATGGATGGACTAGTTTAAATTCCTAGTATGGGGCTCAGGACAAACTGGGGCAACAAACTGGCTCTGGGTTACACTTTGGTTCCTCTTAGTCTTAATTGTTTGCTTCCTTTAATTCCTTTCTGAAAAGAAAACAATTATCCTTCCCTGTTTCCTTTCAATGTCTCAGCTGGAAGTGCTGTCTTCCACTCTGGAGGGAGCTTTGGGAGATGGCGTCTCAAAGCCAATTACAGCAATGACCAGAGTAGATACAGAGGCTGTTGGAGAGTTTCCTAGGACCCATCGTCACTCAAAGGGGAGGTAGTTCTAGGGTCCTTCTCTGATGGAATTAGGAAAGTAGATTGGAAAAAAAAAAAAAAAAGGCTTGGCTTCCTGGGTTGGTGGGGGAGCGGTCGTAGCTGAGATTCGAGTGGGTATGGTGTGTCCTTTTACAGAAGGGAAATGTGGGGCTCGAGAGGCTAGCTCGTTAGAATATCTGTCTCTGGTGCAGCTCCCCAGCCCAGAGACCTATCTGTTCTTTTACCCCTCCATGCATCCATTTCCTTTAGGGGATGAGCGGTGACCCAGAATCTGACCAATCAGAATCCTCCATCACCAGCTGCTTCCCTTTTCTCTATCATAATAACTGTTTCAGGCTGGGAAGATTAGGATGAGAGGCAGACTCAGGACTTATAATGAAATCAACACCCCCATCTCTCTCCCTGTTGTAAGTAGAGTGTTAGCCCTGGGTATTATCAAAGCAGCTGTAACTATTTGAAAAAGATCCTCAAAACTGGCCCTGTGGATGTGGCCTTACAGAAAGAAGTGGGGAGGGCCACTGACCTCTTACTGAAGATTCCAGTCACCCCTGCCAGCACCTCTTGGCCAGCTCTATGCAGTTCTGCAATGAATGCATGCAGCCTCGTTTTCATCTTGTGGGGAGCTAGAGTGTAGAGAGGTTGGAGGTTTAGCTGAAGTGGGTATGCTATCTGTGCACCTCTGGGGAAGTTGTCATCCATGCTGGGTGAAAGTTTCTGGTGGTGAAGCTGCTTTGGGGTCACCCGCGCTCCTGTAAGTAACCACTCACAGTGACTGCTTGAGTTAGTACAATGAACTCTTTGGTTCCCTAAGTTGAACTTTGGTGGAATCATACACTGGTTTGTCTGTGGTAGATAGATATTTTGATAAACCAGTCTGCCTCCATCTTAGGCTTGAAAGTCATCTTATAGTAAACACAAACCAGGCTCATTCCTGTTTATGATTAAATCTGTTTCTCAAGGATTGGCTGTGCCCCACCTGTATGCAACCTTAACTACAAATGGTTCTGTACTGCCAGTTCCAGGAAACGGCAAACATGTCTTTGTTTCAAAAGTTGTTATAATCACCTTGCAACCCTACCTTTGTTTCGAAAGGTTGTTCTGACCTGTTATGACCACCCTGTTATGACCACCTTGCAATTACGTCTTTGCTTCAGGGGTCATTACGACTGATTTGTTATGCTTATGCTCTGCTTCTGTAACCCCACCTATTTTGTTTGCCAAATCCCACATTTGGGAATCCCCTACCCCTGAGCTATAAAAACCTTGTCTTCTTCACATCCAAGGCTGACTTCTTGAAGCCCACCTTAGGGGGAGGTACCCCCTGTACACAAATTAAAAAGCCTGCTTTAATTAATTTGGCCATGATGATTTGGGTCAGTGGTGTTTCTCCTCACATCTTTGGGATTAATAAATACCAGATCCTTCTTCATGAAATCCTCATGAAGACCAACAAGGTGATGTATGCAAAACTGACACACTAGGACTCCACCACACAGGACCCACCATCTATGCGACAAATGGAACTGCAATGATATTTTATCTGTACTAATTTTATAACTTAGAACATGAACAATAAATGCTGTCTTAAACCTTTCTCAAATCCCCCCAAACATGGGAGCCCCTGGAAATCTCCTCAATCTGCTCCTGTGGGTGATTTCCTACACACACACACACACACACACACACACACACACTTTGTTTTGTTTTGGATTTTTTGAGACAGGGTCTCTCTCTACTAGCCTGGCTGTCCTGGAACTCACTCTTAGACCAGGCTGGCCTCAAACTCACAGAGATCTTCCTGCCTCTGCCTTCTGAGTGCTGAGACCAAATAAGGAGTGCGTCACCATGCCTGGAATATATCATTTTAAAAGCTATTCTTCTTTTGATCCTATCTTTCTCATTCCAGTTGCTTCCTCTAGCCATCAGGCTCAGCCCTTGCATTGAGCATCGTCTTCAGATGCTACCATATCAGTAGGGGGGGGCAAGGTACCATAGCACCCAGGATGGTGGCCATCATGATACCACAATGTATCCCCTGCGCCCATCTGTGTATGTGTGTGTGTGTGTGTGTGTGTGTGTGTGTGTGTGTGTGTGTGCGTGTGCATGTGCATGTACATATATAGCCATCCATGTAGAGGTTGGTGTCAGGTATCTTCCTTGATCACTCTCCATCTCTTTTTTTGAGGCAAGGTCTCTAACTGAACCTGAAGCTCAAGATGCATGGACAGTAGCTGACCAGAGAGACTCAGATCCTCTGTCTCTCCCTCCCCAGTGCTAGAACTGTAGCCATGGCTTGCCACACCTGGCTTGGAATTTTTTATTATTATCGCTCATGTGTGTGTGTGTGTGTGTGTGTGTGTGTAAGCATGTGTGTGCCATGGCGCTTGTGTGGACGTCAGAGGACAACTTGTGGGAGCTGGTTCCCTCCTACCAGGGTGGGCTCTGGGGATTGAACTCAGGTTGTTCAAGAAGTCAAGAAGTCAGGTATGGAATCTTCTACTTGTAGTATCTAGCATGTCCGCACTCAAGAATTTTGGGAGTTTGAAACACTTCTGTCTTGGCTCTTTAGGTTAGTGGTGCTCAACTCCAATCACCAATATTGGACATTTATCAATATTTGTAGTATCATAAATTAAAACTGAGAAACTTTGTAAATCTTTACTCATTCATTTTGATTGACATACATTCTTTTCATGTTAACATCCCCGGAACTGCAGCTCATACCTACAATCTCAGCACTTGGGAAATGAAGGGCAAGATGATTCAAAGTCCAAAGTCATCCATCACTACAAATAAAGTCTGGAGACAGCCTGGACTACACTAGACTCTGTCTGAAAAAGAAAGTCTCTGTCTTCTAAAACAAAGTTCAGTCTCTTCCTTGTCTGGCTAACATCTCAGGTTTGTCTCCGTGCTCACTCTGTTGTGGTTCACTGTTTGGTTAAAGTATACAGAGGAAGTCTTGTTTCACAGAAACGTGTGGCTACCAGAGGCAGGAGTAATTAGTAGCCTTCCCGGCTGTTACAGATACTCTTGCTTTCTGTTACAGCAAAACTCATGAAATGCTAATTTCTCCAGGTTTAGTTTTGACTCAGATTCCAAACCTACACAACAGTGACCTTTTCATCCTCTCTTGCACGAAAACGTATTTGTCTGTTTTATTCTCTGAGAGTCCTTTAGCCCAAACGTGTCTTGCCATGCTGAAGTCAGCCATTAGGGAAATACTATATTCGCTGACTGATGGCGACCTCCAAATATTGACGTACACTTGTCGTTTCTGTGTGTCTGGATCTGGAAGGTCCCCGCAAAGGTCCGTGGAAAGGCACATTCCCAAAGGCTGTAGAACTGTTAGAGGTAGCGCTTGGGGTTAGGGAGACGGCTCAGCCGGTGGAGCGCTTGAGTTCCATCCCAAGCACCCGCAGAACTCTGCGTGTGGTGGCGTGTGCTTGTAATACCAGCACTGGGGAAGTGGAGACAAGGGGGTCACGTTAGGTGAACATTGTTTTTATTTGGAAATTAAGTATGACATAAGGAGACGTGATTTTGTGTCAGGTTGCGAAGGGGTGGCCTCACAATGGCTGATCCTTATTGTGAACCTGACCTCATCTGGAAGTAACTAAAACCCAAGAAGTTGAACATACCTATGAGGGATTATTCTTGGTTGGATTATTGGAGGTGGGAGACCCACATAAATCTGGATCATGTGAGGCGAGAAGACCTACCCTAAAACTGGGCCCACACCTTCGGGTGGCAGTCCACAGAAAAGGATGTGGAATAAGGAAGTGTTTGCTTTTTGCCTGCTTGCTCTCTCTCTCCCTGGCAAGCTCATCTACCCTGTTCCTACAACATTCCTCCACTGGTGTTAGAACCTACTTCTGTATTCCAAGGCAGACTGGAAACAAGCAGCTCTCTAGGACTGCCCTAGGGCTCCAGCACCGGAGTGGGACTCCTGAGACACCCAGTCTCATGGACTGAACAACTAGTGAATCCCTAGCTTTTTAGTCAGGAGACAGCTACTGCTGAACTATTCAGACCACACCCTGTAAGCCACTCTAATAAAGCTAATGCAGATTAGCTAAACCAGCATTAGGGAGGTAGAGACAGGAGGATCCTGGAGCTTGCTGACCCAGGCTGGGTTTAAACTCACTGTGTAGTCCAGGCTAGCCTTAAACTCATGACAATCCTCCTGCTCCATCCTCATTAGTGTTAGGATTGGGTTGACTTTAAAAAAATAATAATCTTCTTTCTGGAGATTCTTTGTTGGAATTTTCTAGCTTTTCATTTGAGTACATCTTTAATCCCAGCACTCAGGAGGCAGAGGCAGGCGGATCTCTGTGAGTTTGAGGCCAGCCTGGTCTACAGAGTGAGTTCCAGGACAGCCAGGGTTATAACAGAGAAACCTTGTCTCGAAAACTGAAAAGGAAGAAAAGAAAAAGTGAGACAGGGCCCATGCCTGATGGTACAGTTCTGCCATCTCAGCTACTTGGGAGGCAGGAGGATTGCAAGTTCAAGGCCAGTTCCTGGTTACAAGTACAAGAGCTTAGACAATTTAGTGAGACCCTGAGACCCTGTCTCAAAGTGAAAACATTTTTTTTTTTTTAAAAGAGGCAGGACTGTAGCTTGGTGGTGGAATGCTTCCGTAGCATGTGAGAGGCCTGTGTTCAGACAGGGTCTCTCATTGGAACCAGAAAATGACTACTTAGGAAAGGTTGGCTGGTCTGAGTCACTGCTCCTGACACTCACTGTGCAGTGTCCCTCCTGAAAACATGAAAGATATTTATTTACTTCCGAATTGCTTCTCTCCTCACTGCTATTATCCAGGAAATGAAGTACCTCCAGAGTGGCCTCCCAGATCCTGCCGTCTGTCCCTTACCCCCTGCCCTCCCCTCAACCCAGTCCAGCATCTCCTCTCACTGCACCTGCTGGGGTCCTTTAGTCATGTGTCTCATGGTATCTTGGACGTGCCAGACAAAAACACATGAAAATATAGCTCACTCCGTTCTCTTTGGCTTTAGAGAAGCAACGTTTTAAAGAGCATCTCAAATATTGCATGGGAACTACTTAGCTTTCCAGACTAGCTGTTGTTCATCTGAAAACCAAAATTAACAGTGTGGTCCTGTATTTTACGTGGCAACCACGCCTGGGCTTTTCTTTCAGTGCCCTTACCGCAACCTAAAATCGTTTCTCTATTTGTGTGATTCATTTTAAGAAGCCTGTGGCTGAGTCGAGTCTTTCTCCCTGTTTTGTTTCTGGCTCCTAGCACTCTGTACACAGGTGGCAAAAAATGAGATCTGTGAGTTGCATAGATCGGTGTAAAAAGGAGGAAATGGGGGAGAGGGAGGGAGGACTGGATAACAGGAGCGGCAGGTAGGTTGACAGCATTGTGCTGAGGCCCTCTGACCTCTGTTCCCTGGGAAGCTGCCTTACCTGGATGGCTGAACCCAGGCTCCTTCCTGTCTGAACACCTTCCTGTTGTTCCCAAACAAGCATGGGGACTGGAATTCAGGTCCCAGCACTCATGTGAATGCCCAGCAGGTATGATGGCACACCTGTAATCCCTGTGCTCAGGATTTGGGAACACGGGGTGATCTCAAGAGCAACCTGACCACACACATCAGCAGATTCTGAGTTCAAGTGTAACGTAGAGACCCTGCTTCAATATAGAGTAAGGGAACCAAGGACAACACCAGTGTCAGCCTCTGGCCTCCATACACGCGAGCGCACCCGCACGCATAGGAACATGCACAAAGACACCCCTCACATAACACATGCAGAAAAGATCTTTTGGAAGAGAGAGACGGGAAGAAACAAAGTCCAAGTAGACAATACTCCAAGCACAAGAAGACCAGATGTTTAAAATGAGTTTTTAAGCTGGGCAGTGGTGTTGCACACCTTTATTCCCAGCACTTGGGAGGCAGAGGGAGGTGGATCTCTGTGAGTTCGAGGCCAGCCTGGTCTACAGAGTGAGTTCCAGGACAGCCAGAGTTACAATAGAGAAACCCTGTCTCCAAAAAAATTAATTTAATGAGTTTTTAAATATCACCCCTCCACCCAAGGCTAACAGTATGTCCTGTCTTGGACTGTTTCCTATTACAGCGGGTTTCCTTTCTCCATTAAGGCTGCCCCTAGGATGCACCTGAGCATCGTAACACCTTAGACTAGAGTGGAGAGTGAACTACTAGGTAACAAAAGCACACAACTCATCCTCTGGCCCCTTTCTACCGTTGTGGTTCACTGTATGTATGATGTAATTGTCGTTTTATGACATGTGTGCAAGGACCCACAGAGGCCAGAAGAGGGCAGCAAGTGTCTTCATCATTCTGCCTGGTTCCTTTAAGGCCCATCCTCTTCCTGAACTTGGAGCTGTTGGGGGTAGAGGGTATATTTTGTTTTGTACTTTTGTTTTGTTTGAAAGCTTACAGTCCTTGTTCCCGACAAATGTGGCGGCACCTCTGTGGTCTCCAGCACTCTACTACTGAATGACTTCCCAAGCCCACTTCTCTTTTCTCTTTCTTTTTTAGGTAGGGTATTATGTAACGCAAGCTGGCCTCGCGCTGATTATGTGCCGAGACTGGTCTTGAATTCCTGTTTCTTCAGCCTCAACCTCATAAAGGTTGGGATTACAGGAATGAACCACCACACCTAGCTTCAGCCCACTTACATTTAATATGATTAGTGCCGTGGTTGATTTACACCCTCCGCCTTGCTCTGATTTTCTCTGTGCATTGCATTCTTCTTGTTTGTTTGTATGTTCTGCTATTACTCCCTTACTGCCTTATTTTATATTAAACATTGGAGACTGCTTGCCTGGCATACTAGAAGCCCTGGGTTCTAGCCCCAGCACCAGGTGAGGAGGCAGGAGGATCAAAAATTCAAGGTCATCCTTACGTACATAATGAGTTTGAGGCTAGCCTAAGCTACTTGAGATCTTGTCTCAAAAATAGATAAATAAATGAGTAAATAAATTAAGGGGACTATCCATCCAGGCAGGAAACTTAGACGCGGTGTGATTAAAGCCACTGGAAATGGGCTGCACTCAGTTCAACCCTTAGGAGTCGGGAAATGCTTCCAAAGAAGGCGTGATGCTGGAGTTACTCATGGAGAAATGAGCAGGACACAGCTGGTGAGAGAAATGGGAGCCAGCTGAACCCACACCTAGAGGTGTAGCGGGCGAGTCCAGAGGCAGGGACAGTGCAATCCGAGACCCTGGCTGGGCAATGAGAACCAGATGCTGGCTGCTGCAGACCTATTTTAGCTTAATTCTGAAGGCAATGGTGAGCCGATGACTCAAGGAAGTTCATATCTGCACTGCAGACCACGCTGTCATTGTAGGGAGATGGCTCAATTGAGAAAACACTTTGGGAACAAGGAAGAGGGCCTGAGTTCAGATCCCTAGAATCCATGGGAAAAGCAGATGTGATACCGCAGCTGTAACCCTGGATCTCCGGAGGCAAGATGGGCGCAGAGGCGGCAGAACTTGCAGAAGCTAGCCCACCATATGCAATAGCGAACAACAGAGACCATGTTTCAGACAAGCTGGAAAGCAGGGACCAGCTACCCCGAATCATCTCTGACCTCCACGTGAGCACGTATGGACACACAAACACAGATGAACACAAACGACTCTGTCAGTTATTCATAAGCTCCATGAGATGAGAGCCAAACATCCAGGGAAGTACTGGAGTCTGGCAGGCTGGGAGAAAACAGGGCACCGGAGTCCCTTGACTCCCACACTGCAGTCTCTTCCCCCGCACCATAGGGATTATATTTCATTTCTTGATCATGAAGTTTTAATTGAGTAAAAAAAACAAAAAACAAAAGAGCCCTCATAAAATGGAGTCAGACGTAAATGCCTCCAATATTTCAGCCTCACTGAGAATCCTCACTCAGCAAGTCCACTCTGAAGAATTCGTGTAGAGGAAGGGTCAGCAAGCTGACGCTGCTTAAAGGCACTTACTTGCCTTTAACCAAGCCTGAGAACCTAAGTTCTCTAACTCAGAGATCTCTCTGGGACCCACACGGTGGAAGGAGAGAACCCCTTGCGTGTTGCCCTTGACCTCCACGTGTACATCGTGGCACGTGTGCTCACACACACACACATACGTAAATAAGTATACAAATGTGGCACAGCCACGCCCCATGAATACAGCTGTTCGACGCAGTTCCAGCGAAGCTGAGCTGAGTGCTGTGCCGGAGTGGGGTCTCCCGCTTCTGATCTCTACATGTTGCCTTATTAGGGAACATTTGCATTATGACTTTATCAGAGAATTACTTCTGAGTCTCTTTAGAAAAGTCCTAATTATTACAGACCCTTCTGCTTTCAGGGAGTTATTCAGGAGTCTTCCTTAAGCCCTGGGGATTGTAATAAGCACAAAAATGCTAGGAATTTCCTTATAAAGCTATGGCTCTAGGACCTTCTGGGTGCATTACCCCTGAACAAACTCAGGACTGAGGCAATCAGGCCATTAGAGAAAAGCTGATAAAACAGTCAGGAAAGATGGCCTTCCCCTACTTACACTCAGAATTTCCTGGATATGTAGCTTATGAGATGGGGGGGCCATACATGTCATGCCCCCAGAGAAATAAGAAGTAAGAAACTTAGATTGTCTAAAACAATCTTTACCCTACATAGTAACACAATATAAAAGAAAAAAAGAATTAGACATGGGATTTGCAATTTATAGTAAAACTAGCTTACACCAGGTTTTGTATTAGGTCACTTAACTAAGAATCAAAAGGAATTTTCCTTTACAAACAGATTTTTATAGAGACCATAAGAGCAAGTTAACTGCAGAAGCTTTTAGGCCTAAGAAAGCTACTTTATAAGTAACACTTTAAATCAACAAAGTTTTATGTACAAAGCTTGGAGACTTATCTGAACCGGCTCAGACAATTACAAAGTGATATGATTTGTATCCCCTTGGAAACCATGCATTTGTCTTTGTGTTGTGAAATCTGTATAAATAAAAAAAGCACCCTGACTGGCAGTCAGTCAGAGCTACAAGATTCTATCATACAGGGGCTCTGACTCAATCCTCCCTTCACTTAATTCTTTATCTTCTCTCTTAGCCCTGTCAAAATGCTGGCTTATGGCATACATATAATTTAAAAAACTAAAATATACAAATCAATAAATGTCTGGGCTGGAGATATGACTCAGTTGGTAAAGTGCTTGCCTAGCATACAAGAAGCCCTGAGTTTGATCCTCAATACCCTATAAACTGGGCATAGGGGTACAATACCAATAATCCTAACCCTCAAGAGGTAAAGGCAGAAATCCAGGGTCATCCTATAGCCAGTTTAAGGCAGGCCTGGGCTACATGAGTGTTGTAGAAATTTATTTTTAATTGTGTTCAAAACAATTGTTTTTGTTCACTGTTGGGAAAAGGGCTGCATAGGTCTTGGGGTTTTGGATTGTCTGCAGGTGTTGGATTTATGTGGGGGATGTTTGATTGCTCGTGTACTGCACGTGTTAACAGTAGAACACCCGAGGAGTTCTGTATCAATAAAAACACCTGAGCTGGGGCACTCAGGGTTCCACTATCGAGGATGGAGTTTGCCATGGTGGTAGTTCCCTCTACTGAGGTCTGGCAGGGTTTCCAACCTATGGAAGCACCTCCCAGTCTTCCTCGGTGAGCTGCCACAGTAGGTGTACTGCTACAGATGAGACTCTGTCTCAATAAATAAACACATGCATAAATATCCAATAAGAACCTAGGAATTCCTAGACTAGACTTGTATGGGGACAGAAACATGAAGGTGGGAATGACTTATGCTTCCTGCACTTTTGCATGGTTTAAATTTTTATAATGAGAATTTGTTACTTCAAAATGATTTCATAAAAGTTTCCTGACAGTTCCTGCAAGAATGCCATGTAATTAATTTTGTATATAAGTTTCAGCCACTGAAAGAGAAAGGAAGATGTCAACTTGATGAGCCAGAAACTGCTGTTAAGAATAGTCACACATTAACTATCGTCCTTTCAGAGAACACAATGGGAAGGTCAGGCCAGAGGGATGGTGCAGTCTTTGGAATGAAGCCTGGAGCTAAGGATGTGACTCAACTGGTAAAGTGCTCGCCTAGCACGCACAAAGTCCTGGGTTAGATCCTCAGCACTTCATAAATCTCTACCCTTCTCCACAAAGCAGGACAGCGCTGAATGAAAACCTGCCCTGGTGAAAACTGATGGCTTCTGGGAAGACAGCACGTTCCTGTGCTGAAACTAGGGACAAGTCAGGCAAACCAGAGCGGATGATGACACCAGACTAGCCAGCACTGGATATTTTTCAGATGTCCTTTTCTACTCCCTCCCTGTGTTTGTCTCCACCTCCTGTGTTGTAGGAGACTGTCAGTGCTTCAGAACCTCACCAGTGCCTTTCATAACATATCCATTATAGCCCGATCCTACCAATCACCACTACTGTGTTCAAAGGGGGAGTTGGGTGGTCGCTCTTCATTGTTCTTGCTCAGTCTGTCAGCCTGTTCACCTCATGAGTGAGTATCCATCTTGATGCTTTTTCTTTTTTCTGTGTGGAGGAGTGCACGTTCCTGGTAGGTGCATGTGTGCATGTGCCTCTGTGTATGTGCACATACACATGCGCGTGTGCATGCCTGTGTCCTCAGGGCAGGTACAAGTGCTTCTGTGTGCATCTATGTATGAGAGCCAGAGGGCAATGTCAACTATCATTCCTCAGGTGCTAACCACCTTGGCTTTTTGAGGCATGGTCTCTCACTGGGAACCAAGAACTCACCCAGTAGGCTACAAAAACTGGCTGGCTAACAAGCTCCAAGTTTCTCCTTGTTTCTGTCTTGGCTCTGGGATTACAAGAAAACACCACCACTCCTGGCCTGGCTTTCTTATGTGGGTTGTTCTGGGAACTGAACTCAGGTCCTTGTGCTTGTAAGGCAAACACTTTAACCGATGGGCTACCTAGATCTTGGGCCTTACCACAAAGTTATTTATGGTCATAAATGCTTACTCCCAGCCATTATAATGATCCCTCTGATTGGTCTTAGGTGGTATCCAGGCATAGGTAGTTTGAGTAGGTGCCAGGGAAGAAAAACTCTAACCCTGTGAAAGATAGGGTGGACGTGAAACGTGGCTGTTTCTCTTGGTTCTTTCTGACAGATGGCTTGAGAAGGTCTCATTAGAGTGCAAGCCTTATACCTAAGCAGTTAAGATTTAATCTGACCATAAACCATCTTATAATGATTACAGGTTAGAGAACAGAGAGGGGGGCAGATCAGTTACATATTAGAAGATTGAGTCATAAGTTGGATACTGTGGTCTGGTTTAAAGTTGACTTTACAAAATATGACGTTATTAGCCATGTGCACTTGCCTGAACAGGGATCGACTTTTAAAAGGAGATTTATTTTTTCTTTTTAAAGTGTGTGTGTGTCAGTGTCACAGAGCACATGCAGAAGTAGGAGGCTAGCCTTCAGATATCAGTCCCTGCCTTTCCACTTTGTCTGAGTCAGAGTCTCTTTGCTACTATACGTAGCAAAGTAAGCCAGGCTAACTGACCCGTGTCCACTGATGTTATTACAAACATTTGCACTGCTGCATCCAGTTTCAAGGGGTTCTGGGGTCCAAAATCAAAATCATTGGGCTTGCACAAAAGTGCTTTTACTTACTGAGCCCTCTCCCCGGCCCTTTCCAGGGAGCTTTTTGGGTCTTGTTTTATTTTTTGCCAGAGTCTCACATAGTCCAGGCTAGCCTTATTATTGTGGTTGAAGATGATCTTAAACTCTTAATCCTCCTGCCTCCACCTCCCACATGCTGGGATTACACGTGTGCTCCCCACACCCAGTTATGTGGTTCAAGCCCAGAGCCATGTGCATGCTAGGCAAGCACCCTACCAACTACATTCCCAAGCCTAAAAATGCCTTGAAATCACAGTCTTCTCCTTGGAAACTGAGAGTTTTTTGCAAAGACATTTGAGCCAGTTTCAACTATTGTTGGACTTGTGCCTTTCACTGAGTGCATCTTTAATAAATGTTCTAGACTGGACTAAGACACTTGAGATGTCAGTAGAACAGTTTCTCGTTATTCAATTAATACAAAGCCAAGTTTTCAGAGTGGAAAAGCATGATTGTGGACACACACGCAGACAGACACACACATACACATGTGTGAGTGTGTATGTGTACATGTTGCTGATGATCAAGAGCCTTGCACATTCGAGAAAAACACCCTATCATTGAGCTGTAACCCCCCAGTCCTCCACATTTCTTTTTTCAAGTTGTGATAAGCAAAGGGAGGGCCTTGATATTTTTCTTGGAAACTATAAACTATGTTTGGTCAAACCCAAGCAAGAAGAAATAGAACTCAGTATGCAAAGAGAGAAAAAGACTTTCCTATCGCCACCCCCCCCCCTTTGGTTGGAAGTACAAAGGCCCTATCTCCCACAGATAACTAGAGAAACCAGGAATAAGCACATAGGGTTGTTTTTTCAAAATAAAGATGTATAAACTGTTTTGTTTTGTTTTTTTACCCAAAAGGCTGGGAATTGGAGGTAATTAATAGCCTGGTGATCTGTGTTATCTGAAGGGCTAACCCATATCAAGTCATAAGCAGGACTGAAAGTGGCTAATAGGTGATCTTTGTGTGGCCAGGAATCCCCCAAGCTCCCACAGCCAGGGCTGGAGTTGGCTTAACAGCCCAAATGACCTCTGTGCTATCTGTATTACAGAGTCCATACCAGATCCTTTCCTAGGCCTTAAGCTAGCACAGGTAGCCTATCTCTAGAATTCATCTTCTTGGCAGAAATGACATGTAATGTCAGTTGAGTATCTTTGTAGTTCTGCCTGCTTGTGAACCAGGGACTGTATTACATCAGGAAACCTTTTCCCAAGTTGTACTGTGCTTAAATATGCATACAATAAACTGCTCGGGGTCAGACTCCTGAAGTTTGAACCAAGCTAGCTAACTAAGTCACACTGAACTGAGTTTCCTTCTTGACTCTCAAGGTTCGTTTCTCTGTTGGCAGTAGAGCTTGCAGGGATCGCCGCATTTTCTAAATGTGGTTAACTTGATTGCTTGTTCATTTGAAAGAAAAAGAGAGCTGGGGAGATAGCTCAGAAGGGACAGCACGAGGGCCTGTGTTTGCCCACTCCACCCCCACCCCCACTCACACAAATAGCTAGACACAACGGTGTGGAGCTGTAACCACAGAGCTGGGGAGGTGGAGGCAGGTGGATCCTTGGGGGATGATGAGCAAGCTCTAGGCCAGTGAGAGTTCCTGTCTCAAAAAGCATGGCGGCTGACTCCTGAGAAACGACACCCAAGGTTGACCTCTGTCCTCCATATGCACACATACACGTGAAAGAGTCGTAAATGATACCAGCATTCTAGAGGGTGCTCTAAAGGAAGGTGGGACTAGATGTTACATCAGAGGGCTTCTGCATGAACCAAATGGCTTAGTTTTTCTGATATTTACCAAACATCTCTAGTGGTAGCAGAGAGAGCTCCTCCATGGCCTTGCCTTTGCCACTAAGATGACTACCGCACCAAAAAAAATGGCACCTATCAAAACTAAGAATAGCTGGGCAGTGGTGGTGCACACCTTTAATCCCTGTACTTGAGAGGCAGAGACAGGAGGATCTCTGTGAGTTGGAGGCCAGCCTGGTCTACAGAGTGAGTTCCAGGACAGTTGGAATTACAACAGAGAAACCCTGTCTTGAAAAAAACAAAACAAAACAAAACAAAACAAAAAAACCTTGGACTGTAACATCGCCCCCCTCATGCCTCATACTGACTCGGAGTCACCAGCTTTCCCACTCACGTCCCTGTCCCCCTCGAAGGCCCGCCGCCCCACCCGACTCCCGCTCTCAGCATCTCTGTCGGCAGTTCCCCATCCTAATCTGAACCGCTAGCTTCAGCTCCCTTCTCTCCTTAAGAGTGTATCGTTTCGTTAACATGGGCATTGCTTTTCACTCATTCAGTGGGTGTTAACTGAACACAGACAGACGCTTTGGCGAATATGCCGGGTGTGACTCTGGCCAGGACAGAACTGAAGGGAAACTGAGGTAACAACTAAGATGGGAGAGGTGAATCGGAGAAGACAGCGTGCTGAGGTGGAGGGCTGCTGAAGCCGGAGGAAACATCAGGGAAGGTGGTGCTGATGTTTGAGACCTAACAGTATGAAGGAATTTACGAGGCAAGGAGGAAAGGAATCAAAGCAGAGCAGCCCCAAGCAGGGGTCCCTTGCCCTGAGAGCCAAAAACTAGGGGTGGAGCTGGTGGTGGAGTGCTTGCCCAGTGCGCTCAGGGCCCCAGGTGCCATCTCCAGCACGCAGGTAGGTGAGGGCCCGGGCAGCTGGCTGGAAGGCGGGTGAGATGCCCTTCACTGGAAAGGTGTGAGGAAGTAAGTCAAAGTCATTGAGAACTGGACTTCAGCTGCATTTCTTGTAGGCCCCAGAGTGCCCCCCTGTGCAATTACCAGGCTTGTGTCCTCAGATGGGAATGGAGGGTCAGAGAGAGGGCAGATGGATGACTATGCCCTATGTAGGGCAGAGTATTTGCCTAGCACCAGTGAGGCCCCAGCACAGCAGAGCTGAGAGATTCCTACAGCCAAGAAACTCCCTCCCCGAATTTTTACACAGCCATTTGCAAATTTATTGACCACGCTCCCGCCTCGTTTTCTTAGAAAACGATTAACAGCTGCAATTCCTCAGAATAGGATTTACAAAACGCTGCCTTAGAGAAAGGCAAATTGCTACGGGGAGATTCTGTTTAAGCCTGGACTCTGATAGGCTCCTCAGCGGCACCTTCAGATCCGACTTCCCCAATCGGCACATGCCAGGCCGGCAAGCGGAGGAACGCAGCGGGTTAGTCACGGCAGCCAGCTCCAAGCTGCTCTGGCTGTATTTTTAGATAACGGCAGCTGAGGAAAGGCTGGAAACCCGGATACCTGGTTCCAACCCACATCTGTCTTCCTAGGACATGTTTAGAAACGTGTTAATGCTTGCCTACTAACCCTTCTTCTTTAGGAACTGACACAAGGCTGCTATAGGAATTAAATATCCTCATGCAACCGTCAGGCTATGTGTAGCATTCCTACTGTGTGCCAGCCCCTGTGTTCACAACCTGTTCTTCAAAAGGATGATCCAACCTGCCAGCCAAGTGGGCGGCTGGTCATCGTTACACACAGGTGACTGTGATTCTGAGCTGAAAACATGCATTCGTGGTGGATATTTTTGGTTTGTGAGACAGCTAAATTGGTAACAGCAAGTCTGGGGTGAACTCTGCCTCAGTTTACATCAAGCTTCACACTTTGAGGTTTTTACAAAGTGAATAAAGCATGATACATTGGGAATCAACAAGAACGCCTGCTCTTCAGTGGCTTTTTTCTACAGGCCCTGCAGACTCCAGGTTTCCAAGCGTCACTAGTCACTGAGCCAGGTTGCATATGAAATCACCTTGTGGACCCGGAGGCGTGGCTTAGTAGGGTGTTTAACCAGCACACACAAAGCTCTGGGTCCAAGACCCAGTACTGCCTAAACCAGGCATAGCTGCACACCCCTGTGAATCCCAGCACTTGGGAGGCAAAGGTAGGAGGATTAGAAGTTCAAGCTCATCCTCTGCTGCATAGCTGGTTTAAGGGCATCCTAAGACTCTAGTAAACATCTGAATTCTCATTACCTCCTCAGAATTGCACATAGATTACATAGAAAAGGTGTGTGCTTCCTTGGAGCCTGTGCTTCTGTGGAAAACGCTGTCTATCGATCACCTTCTGTAGGGGATCTGAGTCTCATCTTTCCTTGTCTTTGCAATACAAATGTCAGGGAAGTGGTGACAACACACAAATTATTCTGGCCTACATGCAGATTCTGTCCTGTGTTATAGGAGGTCCGTCCCTCAGGGATCAATCATCCCGATATCTCTATCAACTACATGGTCCTGTAACTCTGACTACACAGTCCTTCATGGTCCTTCGTGTCCTTCTGAATCTGCTATCACACCTGCCTGGATCTTACTTTAATTCAGATGACACACACACACACACAGGCACACACACAGGCACACACACACATACACACAGCACACGCACACGCACGCACACGCACATACACACACACAGGCACACGCACACATACACACACAGCACACACAGCACATGCACACGCACATACACGCACACACGCACATACACGCACACACGCCCACACACACACACAGCACACACACACACACACATATATTTGTAGCCCAGGATGGCCTCAAAACTCATGATGCATCCCAGGATGACCCTGAACTTCTGCTCTCCTGCCTTCACTTCCCAAGAGCTGGGAGGGAGTGCAGGTATTCAACACCACACACAGTTTTATCCAGTGTTGGGGACAGAATGCAAGCTGGGCAAGCAAGCACTCCACCAGCCGAGCTTCAGCACCAGGCTTCGACGACAATCTTTAACTTCTGTTTGTTTTTCATCTTTGTGACGAGATTTTATCTTTTTCCAAAAAATTACTTTTTTATGATATAAGAGGGGTTCTTTGTTTTTGTTTTCCACCATATGCTGTAGTTTGAATCACAAATGTCCCCCAAACACTTATGTATCAAAGGTCTAGAAGCAGCTGGCATGGTGGCACATGCCTATAATCCCAGGTCAGGCAGAAGTATCAGAGGTTCAAGAACAGCCTGGGCTACATAAGACCCTGGAGAGAGGGGTGAGGCAAACGAAGGTTTGGTGGCTCATCAGCCTATAGGTCTATGAGCTGGCTAGCCTTACAACCTGGGTTCAACACCTGGGAAGCCCGCTCTGGGGGTGGAGTGAACCCCTAAGAGGTAGTAAAGTTGTGTCACTGGGTACACGCCCTTGAAGCGGGGTGCTGGTACTCCACCCCTTGCTGCTGAGCAGTACCCTGAGCCGAACACCGTTGACTTAGCTACATGTTCCATACTGTGGTGTTCTGCCTCCTCACAGACCAGGAAGACCAAAAAGCCCACCCACCATGGACCAGAATCTTCCAAAGCGTGAGCAAAATTAATTTAAGTCGAGTCTATCACCATAGCAACGTGAAGTTGTCTAACATGCTATGTTACCTGGAATACGCCTTGGTCTCCCACCTGGCCACTGAGTGCAGGCGCACTTCTACAGCAATTGCCATCTGCCTGTGGCCGACTGGTTTTTCTAGGAATGGTAGTAACTACTGGATTGTTACTCTTTCTGAAAAGGGGGAAAAAGTAATGGAGAGGTTGACCCACAAAACATGAATTCTGCAAGGTTTTGAATGTTTACAAACGGCAATGAGAGCCGTCTTTTGTAATCAGCTAAGGATGGCCGGTCCGGGACAAGGGCACCCCACCCTCGAGTTAATCTGCTTTCTCTAACCTTGGAACAGCAGCAGGTGGACATCTGGATATGAGGTTTTACTGAGATTATTCAGGGTTTAGCCACTGTGATAGGACAAAAAAGGGACGTCTTTTTTTCCCCAAGCTAGCCTTTTTTTTTTTTTTTTCCTTTTAGAGACTGAGTCTTACGTAGCCCAGGCTAGCCTTAAATTCATGTGTAGTGGAGATTGGCCTTGAATTCTGATCCTTCTGCTTCTGCCACTCAAGTGCTTGGCTTACAGGCACGTACCATCACGCCTGGTTTACACAGTGCTGGGGATGGAACTCAGGGCCTTTGTTTATTCTGGACAAACACATTGCTACATCCCCAGCCTTCCTTTTCGTTTCTTTCCTTTTAATTTTTAATGTCTTGGCTTCTAGAGGCAGAGTTTCTCCCTCCCTCCCCTGCCCCTCTCTCTGTAAGACAATTGCATTTAGGTTGACTTTGGTTAATACCCAGACCTTGGGAATATCGTTTTCCCTCTGAGCTACAGGACTCTAGTCCCCTATAAAAGGAGAGCGGAGGAATGGGTTGATTGTATTACATGTGCGGCCAGAGGTGGCGATGCTACAGGGCTGGATGTTCATCAGCATCATCCATTTTTGTTCTATGCCTGGTAGTAGTAATAGCAGCAACTGAGAGGTAACATGGAAGATGTGTACACAGGGGCCTCCCAAGGAGATAAAGGACCTCTGATGTCAGGATATTAGCAGGAGAATGGTCATCTGTGCCTTTTCCTCCTCCTCCTAATCATCCTCCTAACCCTCCCTCCCCCCTCCTAATCATCCTCATCATCACCATCATCAAAGAAATACTATTTTCAGTTTGGAAAAAAATAAAAAGAAAAAAGAAAAGAGGCTGAGAGAAGTCCCAGAGTGGTAAAGAACTTGCATGAGAACCTGAGTTCTGTCCCCAGCACTCATATAAAGTGCTAGGCACTGGCCTATGAGATGGCTGGCCTTACAACCTGAGTTCAGTGCCTGGGACCCGCCTGGTAGGAGAGAACCACTAATGTCTAACGAGCCAGCCAGTCCTATGACCTCCACAAATGAGTGGCATCCTTGCACACACACACACACACACACAAGCTGCGATGCCATTTGTCACCCAGGGTCCTCTTAGTTCATTCATTGTTTCCTATGTACTTTGGGAGGTGGCAATACAGAAGACATGGTTTGTCCCTGGGAATTGACCCTGCTCCAGAGGCAGCTTTGAGTCTGTTGGCTGGGGTGACGCGGGGCAGCAGCTGGGGCTCGTGTGTGTAGGTATTTATTTCTAGTCAGCCACCAGAAGTATTTTTGGCTGTAAGCGGAAGTGACAATTTCTCCTTCACTTCGATTTGTTGAAAGCAGTAAATTTCCTAGGCAGGAAAGCTTGGAGGGAAATCAAAGCCATTTTGCATGGGAGTTTCTTCTCGGCTTTACTCTGAGCACATGCAACAATCACTGTCAGTACTGTGTGTGTGTGTGTGTGTGTATGTGTGTGTGTGTGTGTACACAAACATTGAGACACTGACAGTGACAGTGATATCTTGGGATGGAGAAGAAGAGAAGGGATACTATAGACTAGAATAATGCAAAAACTCGGGTATTTATGGCTGTGGGATGGAGCCCAGTGATAGAGTGAGGACTAGTTTTTGTTATCCACCTACAGCTGGATGGATAAACAGAAGGTAGCCTCCTGTAAGTGCATTATTTAGCAGCAAGGTTTGAAGTGCTGATGCTTGCTTTCCAGACACAGACACAGGGGAGTCTTGAAAAGATGAGGCTAAAGAAATGAGCCAGACACAAAAGGTTACATGTTAGATAAATTCTATTTACATAAAAATACCTGGAGCAGAGAGAGAGAGAGTACAGTGGGTGCTAAGGACCTGGAGAAAGGCCACAATGGGGTTCAGAACATGTTACCCCAGTATATGGCACCTTAGTATTCGAGGGAACAGCAGAAATAAGGAGGTCACTTGGACCTCCTCATGCTATTATTCCCTGAAGATCTTTGAATGTCGGGTGTCCTGCCTTATACCCAAAGGGAAGAGATGTCACACAAGGAACTGGGGCGGTCCCAGTCAGTAAAATTCTGTGCAAGTAATAGGACTCGATTTTGATCCCCAAGAACCCATGAAAAAGGCCAGCTGCACATAATCCTCGTTTTGGGAGGCCAACACAGGAGGATCTGGCTAATGAGCCAGCCAGTCAAGGTCAGTCAGGGACCTCATCATACACACAAAATGAAGTGGACAGCTGGGGTTGACCTCTGACCTCTACATGGTCCCATGAAACTTATCACCAACTATAAAAGTCTTAAATGCTTAAACACCTGAAATATTTTAATTTATGGGAAAATGATTTCACTCAGACTTACAGTAATCCTCCTGTTTCAGCCTTCAATTATTGAAAGGTATATAGGTACATATACCTTATAGGTATATGACATCAGGCCCAGCTTATAAAAAGTTGAGATCATCTTTGTTTTCTTCCCATAGCGCTAGGGATGAAACTCTAGCATCATGGATGCTAGGCCAGCACTCTGCTGCTGAAGCCTTCTGAGCACCAATATCACAACTGACGTTGAACATCCCACACTCAGTGTGGAGTAACGAGTCCTAATCAAGACAGAAGTACACTAGAGATACTGTATGGAATGACCTGGCTGTGTATATGGTATATATGAAACATAAATTCCATGTTTAGGCTTGGGCCTCATCTCATCGTGCATATGAAAATATAGGCAAACATTCCAGAACCAGCAATCAAAAACACTTCTGGCCCTAGATGTGTCAAATAAGGGACATTCAACCCATATGGATAGATTCTAAACCTTTTGCTGCTTATCATTTGTTATTGGGACTCAGTCATGATCTTAGCAATAGGATGCGGAAGAAATCTTTTCCTGTCCTGCAGGTTCAGGGGGGAGGAACTGTGTAATCTCACCAGAGCTTCCTTTAGGGATGAACGAGTGTATTAGAATGAGACAGCTAATGTTTGCGCCACTCCATGAACACATTAAATGACAAATGTCTGGGGGTCTAGCTCAGTTGGAGTGCTTACCTAACTTGGACAAAGCCCAGGGTTCCATTTCCAGCACCATATAAACCAGGTGTGGTAGTGTACACTATAATCTCAGCACTTGAAAGTAGAGTCAAGGTGATCTTCAGCTACCTATCAAGCTCCAAGTCAGCCTGAGACCCTGTCTCAGAAGACGAAGAAGCCAGGCGGTAGTGGCGCACACCTTTGATCCTAGCACTAAGGAGGCAGAGGCAGTTGAATCTCCGTGAGTCCTAGGCCAGCCTGGTCTACAGAGTGAGTTCTAGCACAGCCAGAGTTACAACAGAGAAACCCTGTCTCAAAAAAAAAAAAAAAAAAAAATCTAAGAAGGGGGGCAGGGGAGAAACAGGAGGAGGATGGGGGAAGAAAAGCAAACAGTGGAAACCAGTTGTACTGGTTAATACTGTCAACTTGACCTGTACTAAAATCACCTTGGAAACAAGCCTCTAGGCATGCCTGTGAGGTATTACATAGATTAATAAAAGTGGGAAGATCTGCCTCAGCTGTGGACAGGGCCATCCCATGAGCCGAGGTCCTGGACTGAAGAAAGAGAAGGGAGTGAGGTGCGCACCCAGCACCCATTCTCTGCTTTCTGACTCTACACAGCCCACAACTTTCACCCAAGTGCCTGGGCCTTGATGTCCTCACTGTGTGGACCGTTCCCACAAACTGAGCCAGAACAAGACCTTCTTCCCCTAAGCGGCCTTTGTGCGGTATTTTATCATAGCAACAGGAAAAGTAACCTGGACACAGGTCATGGTTAACTTCATGAATCAAGCCTCCATTTATTAGAAGATCTATCTCAGCAGAGAGGTGCAACTGGCCTAGTCTCCCCTCCAGGAAATCTCTGGAAATAACAAAGGCCCTCACCAAGGCAGAACTGACCCCTAGGGAACTGCAGGACCTGTTAGCACTGGTTGTAACCACCCGGAAGAGCTGCACTGACACCTCTGTTCAAAGAGGATGAAGATGGAGGATTCCTGCACTGATGGATGGTGGGGTCCAGATTTACACAGCCCTGAAAACATAGCGGTGACATCACCCTGATACTCTGGGCGTGGGAAGAACCAAATGGAAATAAATTTTTGCACCTTTGCTTCTTGTCAAAATGTCTAAGTGATGGCTCCTCTTAAGAGCTCAGGAGTATTTCACCCCTGGAGTGAGATCTAGTCACATCTCCCGCTTTCAGCTGTCTTCACTGCCGTCTCAACCAAGGGGCCCGTTACAGACTGTTCACGAACCTCCGAAATTCAGACATTGAAACCTAAGCCCTATGAGGGAAGGAGGAAGTGTGGCTTTGCAGAAAATGATGAGGTCGTGAGGGTAGAGCCTTTATAGATGGAATCTGTGTCTTTATAAGAGATTCAAGGAGCCGAGGCAATTTCCTCAGCCAGTAAACTACTTGCTGCCCCAGCGTGAGAATCCGGTTTGCCTTGCAGCTGTAGCCTCCAGAGCTAGGGGGCAGAAACAGGAGGACCATCCTAGGGCTCTTAGCCAGGCAGTCTACCACGCCGGTGAGAGTCCCGTCTCAAAAGATAAAGTAGATGCGGGCGTGGTGGGTCACATCTTCCCAGCAGCTGGGAGGCAGAGACAAGGGGGTCTCTGTGAGTTCAAGGCCAGTCAGGGTTACACAGTGAGGCCTTGTCTGAAATTTTGTTTTCCATATATGGTTAAAACCATAAACAGTATTGTAGACTGGAGGTGAGAACTCTGTCAGATAAAACTAAATCTGCTCAAGTCTGAGGCCCACGTTAGCATACACACTCACATTTTTGACATTTCGGAAGTGAGGATCCCTTCTCCGGCCTACAAACACACAGTTTAGCATAAACACATAATTATGATTGTGTATGTATTTTTCCCAGTGAAACTCCTTTTTTGAGCATAATTTTGTTTGCTCCCCGCTGTGTCCTCCCTTTTCTGCTCATCACACCACTCCCAGCGCCCAGGCATCCAACAGCAAAAAACTGTACCCTCTTCCATGTCACTGTGATTGGGGATGGGCGGTGTTTCCCCACAGCCCCATGGGACCGAGGGCGTGGCCTCCAGTTGGCAATATTGAGAAGTCCTGCGGTACTTTCTGGAGGTAGGGCCTAGCAGGAGACCTTTAAGTTGTTGGGGATATATGTTTAGGAGACTGTGGTACACTAGTCGGTCTCTCTCTGTCCCTGTTTATATATGCGTGTGTATCTTACACACACACACATGCTACACGCACACATACACATCTGCTGACTTCATCAGAGACTAAACTAATAGAGCCAACTGATTTTAGCCTGTGAATCTACAAAGTTATGAACTAAATACACCTTTTCTCTTCACAAGCTCCCTGCATGCATACATACACAAGAATGAGCGCCTATCACAGACACTTCCTGGATCTCAGCCGTTCTCAGACATACCACTTGCTAACAGCTGCATTTCATAGTGGATAGCAATAACATCTTCTAGATGTGTTCACTTTGTGTTCAGTGAAGGGTCTTTGTGCACTAGTGTTTTTATTTCCAGTGGACAGACGCTTATAGTTTCTTTTCAGTATGTATAAATGTGTCAGTATTTAGCTGGTTCAAAACATATGAGGGGTGTGTGTGTGTGTGTGTGTGTGTGCGCATGCACGTGTGTGGTCAACGCTCTGATGATGAACAGTGCCCCACTTATGGTGGCATCTAAGAACTGGGGATCTTAGTATCTGTGGGGAACCTACCTAGACTCTACCCACGGTCACGGTGTCCGTGGTGCTGGTCCCCGACAGTACCATTCCAGTTACTATATTTGTGATCTTAAAATCTCACTTCTTGCAGAAAGGAATTAAGAATGTCGACCTAAGGGCAGTCTCAGGAACGAACCCTGTCAAGCAGATGGACAGCCAATGCTCACTAATCAAAACTCTGGATTCCTTTCACAGTTTCATGATGTTGAAGTTTCACAAAACACAGTGAAATCATTTGCACCTCTGTCTCATGGATGAATAGCCTCCCAGTTCAGTGAGTACTGATTGAATGAGCATGGTCTGGGTGCTGGCAACTGTGATGGGCACTGGGCACTCAGCTTCACCTACCCCAGCGGGCATCTCTTCTAACTGTATGTGTGTGTACAAGCTTGTGGATATGTGTGTGTGTGCCAGTGGTCAACTGTGGTGTTGTTCCCTAGGCACTGTTCTTGTTTTTGGATGACGGGGTATTTCGCTGGCCTGCGATTTGCCAAGTAGGCTAAACTCGCTGGTCACACGGGGTCTGAGATCTGCCTGTGTCCAGGCCCCAGCACTGAGAATAAAAGTACATGCCACAATACCCATCATTTCTGTGCGTCCTGGGGACTGAAATCATGTATCATGCTTGCACGGCAAGCATTTTACTGACAGGGTCAGCTCTTCGGCTTGACACACACACACATACCTCCTTTTAATTAAAAATTTATTATGTGTGAGTACCATGGTGCGTGTATAGAGGTCAGAGAACAACTTGCGGAAGTCAGTTTTCTCCTTTCACTTGTGAGTTCTGGGGATCAAATGCAGGTAGTCAGGCTTGATGGCAAGGGCCTTTCCAATGAACCTTCTTGCTTCCTCTGATGCCTCTTTTTTTAAAAAAATTATTTATTTTTATTTTTGTGTACATTGGTGTCTTCCCTGCATGTATATCTGTACGAGAGTGTCAGAACCCCTGGAACTGGAGTCTGGGAATTACAGACAGTTGTGAGCTGTCATGTAGGTGCTGGGAATTGAACCCAGGTCCTCTGGAAGAGCAACAAATGCTCTTAACTGCCGAGTCATCTCTTCAGCCCCTCTGATGCTTCCTAATAAATGTCAGCTAAGCTAAGCTGAACCTTAATACTGTGACTACCAGTGACATCAGTGACATGGAGATATCAAACACCATGCTCTTCTGATACTACCCTGGGATGTGCCCACGTTACAGATTAGGAAAACGAGGTTTAGAGATTGAGCCACATTGCCTAAGATCCCAGTTGCTAGGAAGCAGCAGAGTGAGAAAAGGAACACGAGCAGAGAATTCCCCTTGGGTGGAGCCTGGGCCTTTTCTACTCTGTGTCCTCTGACACTAGCACACATAAGGAGTTCAACCTGTCCAGCAAGTGAACGGTGAAGGAATGAGATGAATGTGTGGTTAGCCTCTTCAGGGGAGATCATAAGCAGTGTTCTGAAAGGCTAAACCAGAGAGCCTCTGTGTGTGCTAGCTTCAAAACCACAAGTGCATGGAGGAGAGAGATGATTGACATAAGGAAGCCACATGGACCCAGGGTCCCACAGCACATAAGCCAATGGGAGCATATTTCACTAAGTCAAGAGGAAAGAAGCCAGAAAAAAAAACAAAGCAAAATCCGAAGCTAGTGCATGGACTCTGGCCTTTGAAATCGCCTCCTCCCTGGCTCTACCAGGCGGCTTACCTGATACGCCCTCTCTTCAGACTGGCAGTTAACCTGAAATGTCCTCCTCACCTCTCTTCGCTTCTAAAAACTGCTTAGCTCACAGGCCCAAAGCAAATATTGTTTACTGTCAGCCTGAAGGCCCCGTGTGAGCGCCAATCTCCTCTCATCCCACTGATGCTGTTGCAGTGTTCCTCGTAACTGCATCCCCTCTCCCTAAATCTTTTTGAGGTTCCAGGCTGTGTCTTGTTTTATTTTCAATCTCTTCAGCCTCTGCATTGGGCCAGGAATAACAGACATCCCTGGAAACATACACTTGGCATCAGGGAGGCCTAGAATCAGGTTAGGCTCAGCCAATTGCTGGCTTTAAGACCTTTGCCAGGCCATACAAGTCTTTAATCCCAGCACTTGGGAGGCAGGTGTAGGCAGATCTCTGTGAGTTCAAGGCCAGAGGCCAGCATGGTCTACACAGTGAGTTCCAGCATAGCCAGAGCTACATAGTCTAAAAAAAAAGACCCACACCTCAGTTTCCCCAAGCATAAAATAGGAATTATAACTCTGCCTATGTCATAGAATCGCCACGAGAAATGAATAAGCCCGAGCTCACAGCTAAGCCTCAGTGATTGCTTATTAGTAACAAGCATTTAATAACTATTCAGATACCAAGAGCCAGGTGTGGTGGCGCACACCTTTAATCCCAGCGCTCAGGAGGCAGAGGCGGGTGCATCTCTGTGAGTTTGAGGCCAGCCTGGTCTACAAAGCAAGTTAGTTCTAGGACAACTAGGGCCACACAGAGAGACCCTGTCTTGAAAAACAAAAACAAACAAACAAAAAAAAAAAAAAAAACCCCAGATACCAAGAATAAATGCCATTGACATTCCCCCTTCATTGAACACGTAAAAAGAAAGAAAGCAGAAAGCATGGGATATCAGACACAAGAGGGATGGCTCATGATTGTAGTTTTGGTAGTCAGGAAGCTGAGGCAGGAGGATAAAAGTTGGGGGCCAGCCAAAAACATCAAAACAAATCCTTTAATACCATCATCTCTGTAACTCCGCAACCCTGCTTCTCAAGTTTTCATAACTTGAGTTTGCTGCCTATCAGACAAGAGGAAGGAGATAAGCGTGCCCTCTGCTTCTTCACTCCATGAGCAGCCTCCCAGAGGCAGCCAGGCTGACTCTTGTCAACCCTTCACACTCCAGGCCGTTCCCCACTTGCTCAAAATGGATGTCTTTAGGAGGCAAGAAGGAGTGCTTTGGTGCTGCCCAAGCGCTGTTGTGTGGTGTGCCCCTCTGGGTCCTACTCTTCCCCCAGTAGCCAGTGTGACCCTTTAAAACAAAAGCCAGCCTCTCTTTGTCCCCCGCTTAAAATGGCCCCGCAGGTGCCAGCAGTTTGACTCAGTGGGTAACGGGGCTTGTGGTCAAGATTGACCACCCCACATAGTGGAAGGAGAGAACTGGCTCCTGTCCTCTGACCTCCATATGTCCTCCCAAACACAGGATAAACACATAGGTGAGTACATGGGAAAATATGACCCAGCAACATGTCTTACCGTGGTAATAAGCCCCAGACTTTTCTTAAAACCACAACTACCGGTTATATTTGGCCTGCCTCCTTTCTGACTAATCACCTTGTCCTGACTCACTGGGCTCTGGCTGCCTTAGCCACCTGCCTCTTTCTCGAGTACTCCAAAAGTCTTTGCTGGGATCTGAAGCTCGGATCTCTTACTGTTCACATGTGGAAATGTCACAACGCTCGCTCTTCAAGCAGTTATTTCCCGGTGACCAGATGAACAGTATTCCTTTCCTGGAACTCAGGAGTTCAAGGTTATCCTTGGCTATATGGTGAATGGAAGCCAGCCTGGGGTACATGAGACCCTATCTCTAAACAATAACAAAAAAGTAAACATATTATTTTTACAATATGAAGGACAGAATCATGCCAAAATAAAATTAGAAATAACATAATTATCTCTCCAATCAAAAAGTCAGGGGGAATGAGTTAAATAAGGAAAATGTTGCAAAAATCTGCACACACCCCCCACTACACACACAGATAGGCAGCAAGCCATGCTACTTCAAGCTCTACATTGTTTATTAAACCAGAGATACTGGTCAGTAAATTATCTGCTTGCTAATCGCTTCACATCCTTGGACTTTTAAATAACAGTCATCTCCCAGGGGCTTCTGGGAAGACTCCTACCTGCGTTGGCTGTTTTATCCCAGCCTCTCCTACTCTGATGCTCTTGGCTACCCTTTCCCCTGACACACACACACACATACACACACACACACACACACACACACACACACAGTCATCTTCCCCATCTCCTCCCCCCAGTCATTAATCATCCTTTAAGGCACATTCAGATCTGCCAAGACATGACTGCGACATCAGACCACTGTGCGATTCAAAAGCTCTGAGCTGTCTCAAAAGGCACCTTGTCTTTGTGTCTCCCTTAATTAATTACAGTTGGTTGAAAGCAATATTTTTATAGATCTCGCCACAGCGAAATGTCACTATGCATTTTCCAACTGAGTTATAAAAAAGGAAAAAAAAAAAAACCTCACTGCTTATGGAAAAATGCTGTCAAAGGTGGGTGGGAGGTGAAGTAGAGGCAGGAGTTCAACTTTGAGGCCAGCCTGGGCTACCTGGTAAGGGTTGAGGAGGGAAAGAGTTAATAGAAGCAACTTCTTAGAATCTGTTTCCAGTGGGAACATACTAGATGGTTTCCTAGCATTCATGAGGTCCCAGTCCAATCTCAGAACTAAAAGGGCATGGGGGGGGCACTGTACACACCTATGTGAAGAAAGCAGAATGGACACAGTCAGCATCTGGTACTTTATGGCTTCTCAATAATCTCTGCGTGCGAGTGCAGGTGTCTGTACAGATCCCCTAGAGCTGCAGTTCCAGTGTGGGCGCTGGGAACTGAACTTGGGACAAGTGCTCTTAACTACCAGGTCATCTCTCTGGCCTAATTTATTCCCCCTTTACAGATAAAGCAATCAAAAAATGTATATATATATTCATTTATATATATACATATATATGTATATATACCTGATATATATATATATATAGCTTCAACTATACGCCCATGGTAACAGAGCTGGAAAGAGCAAAGGTTAGTTTGAACTCACTTCCCTGACTTCAAAACTCCTATTCTTTTATTTTCTTTCATCTTTATTTGTTTTGGAGACAGGGTCTCATTTAAGCCAGGACAGCCTCAAACTCTCTTTGTAGCCAAGGGTGACCTTGGACTTCAGATCCTCCTGCCTCTCCACCCCAGTGCTTAGATGACAGACCAGGCATGCACCACACATCCTGCTCCCATTCTTTTCTACTGTAGCTACAGTATGTCACATATTGTTATCTAAAAATGGGAGCTTGAAGCTGTACCAGATGGTCAGGCCTTAGAGGGCTCCAAGTTCAAGTCCTACCTGGACTACAGCATAGATGACTTAGTCAGACCCTGTCTTAAAATGGGGCTTACTGGGAGAGCACTTGTCTAGCATGCATGAAGCCCTGCGTTCAGTCTCCAATACCACAAATAAGAATAGAAAAGTAGAAATATATAGAAATAGAAAAGTAAGCTAAATAAGTGTTGTAGTTGAGGGCTGGAGATGTAACGTAGCTCCGTGGGTAGAGTACTTTACTTGCTTACCATGCACAAAGTCCCGAGTTTGATTCCCGGCACTGCAAAAACAAGGCATGGTAATGCACACCCATATACTTAGGAAGTAGATGCAGGAGAATCAGAAGTTTAGATGGGTTAGCCAGTAAGGACACTTGACACCAAACCTGATGACCTGAGTTTGATTGGTCTACATCCTTTACCTGATAGAAGGAGAACGCTGACTTCTACAAATTGTCCTCTGACCTCTACATGTGTGCCATAGTGCATGTGCACACACACACATAAATGTAACTACCCTCTAAATAAGTCAGCACATAAATACTCTACTCTAAATACTCCAGGAAGCAGTTAATACAGTGGTTCTCAACCTTCCCAATGCTATAACCCAAACCATAAAATTATTTTCTTTGCTACTTCATAACTGTAATTTTCCTACTGTTATGAATCATAAAGTAAATACCTGATATGCAGATGATCTTTGGAGACCCCTGCGAAAGGGTTGTTTGACCACCCCAAAGGGGTTGTGACCCAGAGGTTAAGAACTGCTGGGTTAATACACTCTAGGCTAAAAAGGAAAGAGAGGAGGAAAGAAAGAAAGAAAGAAAGAAAGAAAGAAAGAAAGAAAGAAAGAAAGAAAGAAAGAAAGAAGGAAGGAAGGAAGGAAGGAAGGAAGGAAGGAAGGAAGGAAGGAAGGAAGGAAGGAAGGAAGGAAGGAAGGAAGGAAGGAAGGAAAGAAAGAAAGAAAGAAAGAAAGAAAAGGAAAGAAGGAAGGAAGAAAAAAATTCTACCATTATCGCCCTCTTTTCCGTTCTTTAGAGAAATCTTTAAACGCATGCAGAAATGAAGCAGGACCTTTTTGGTGGGTTCTGTCTTCAGCATGTCAAGCATCACAACACTGGCTCGGCAGTTGTTTGGCCGTAGCCCCAGTATTACTAATTTCCAGACTTCATTAATGGAGGCCCGGACCTGTGGAATGGCTCTGTAAATCCCTTGAGAACTGAGAGCATGTTTACACACAAACAAAATGCCTGATTGTAGACTGGAATCAAAATAACAAAACCTGCCAGATTCAAGATTCCAAAGTGGGCTTCTGGATTCCTGCTTCAAATGTGAAATTTCTCTTGTTAAAGGGTCAGGAGATAGGTCTGAGGATCTGTGCCAAGGAACGTAAGAAACGGATCTGGTATTGAACCAGAAAATAAGTCTCAGAATCTTGGATAGTTTGGAACAGAAAGGATTGAGGAGTCTACAGCCAGGTCTCAGAAGCACACAAATTTCATGGACTTAACACAGTGTAAATTGAATTCTTTCTTCAGTTTTCCCTATATGCTTAAATTTAGTTTTCCTCAATAAAAAGGCAAGACAACAAAAAACTATGAGAGAAATGCTAAGAAGGAGCTGAGCATATAGGCGCACATCTGCATCCCAGCATCTGCATCCCAACACCCACCTGGGAGGAGAGACTCCAGAACTCAAGATCATCCTTGGCTACAGAGAATTTGACCAGTCTGGGTTTCATGAGACCTTGTTTGTGGGGAGTGACGGGGTGGGGTAGGGTGGGGGGGTGGGAGAATGATGCTATTAGGGAACTGCTCAATATTTCAGTTTACTTTTGGTTTTTATTTCGAGACAGTGTCTTCCTTTGTAGCCCGGCTGGCCTGGAACTCGCCATCAGAAACTGCTTTCTGCAGTTTCATGGAAAGGATGGAAGTGAGTTCCCTCTACAGATGGAGAAGGATCTACTGAAGCAATGCTGTATCCTGAGAACTTACCTGAGCTTTGCACACACCATCTTATTTAATATCTATGGTAAAGCCATACGGCACATGATATTATCCCCACTTTCAAAGAACAGAGGCAGAATGAGGACAGAAATGCATCTCGTCACATTGTCAACCAAAGAGTGGAGCCCTCGTCAAATCAGGGATTCCTTGACTGTGTGAGGCTTCTATTCTATGGGACCCCAACCTTTTTTCAAGCTCTGTACACTGCAGGGCTAACAGGGCCACTATCTGCTGACAAAAGCCCTGACCATCTTTGAAACAGACCCAGAAGTTTCCTGAAAATATGAAAGCAGTAAACCTTCATGAAAAATGTTTGGAGTCCAACCAATCTGGGTCTGAATACTGGTCCTATCATTCCCATTTGTCTCACCTAGCAAGCCCCAGCCTTCTCGCCCGTGCAAGGGGTGCACAGGAGGCTGTAACAGGGATTATGTGAGATGCTGTATCTGAAGTTCTCAGAGCATGGCAATCTAACGAAAACGGCAGCCATTGGTGAATTTATTTTGAGCTTGTAAAACACAGACCACCAGCCTTGAGGTTACCTCAAAGTGCCAAAGAACATAGGAAGGATGAAGCAGGAGAAAGGGCCCAGGTCTTAAGAGGAGAAAGAAAATGAAAGAAAAAGATTGAAAGCATTAGGATACCCATTATAGCAGGAATGAAGACATTTGAACAACAAGCCAAACACAATATAGCTGAGCTATTGAGTCCATAGTTACAAGTATGGAAAAAACAATATTACACACACACACACACACACACACACGCACGCACGCACACGCACGCACACACACACGCACATTTCCTCCCAAGTGAGGATGGAAGATGGGAAAGGAGCATATTTACAATACTTTTGGTACATATAAGTCGGGGACCAGTGCTGGGGAAAAGCACTGAGCCCAGAGACCCAGAATGAGAACAGATAGCTGCAGGGACCCTCAGAAGGCAAAAGGGATTTTGTACAACAAGGCCCCCGGGCAAGCCATACCAGAACAGGAGGTGGGGTGGAGGACACTGCGAAGCCCCTAGAGTTGCAGGGACATCAGTGACCCTAGACTCCTCAGACAGCCTCTATACTTTGCAGAGTTTCAAGTATTGTGTCCAACAAATTGAAAACAAAAGTGTTAGATTTATTTAGAGATATCTGTACAAACACCATAGAGAGAACCCGTGAGTACATTGGTCTGTTCTAAAATCGCCTCCTAGGACTGAACCCAAATAGGACCATTGAGTCAAGGGCTAACAGAGTGGGAGTGCTTGCACAGGGCTGACCTTGGTTGCTCTGTCCTTTGACCCGGAAGTAGGTAGGAAGATGCTTGGATTTCAACTATGCCTTGAACCTCAAGGTAGAAAGAGCAAACAGACACTCCCCCATATCCAGTACGTGGGCGCTTTCCAAGCTGGCCCTTGGCTCCCTGCAGCCTTAAGCATCCCAACGCCCTAGCATCCTCCTTCCTAGGCTGCAGGAAAGACTGCTCTTCGCCAGAGCAGCCTCAGGCTCCCGGATCTGAGACTCCCTGGTCCAACCCCAGGCTCCTCCTGGCTTAGCTGCCCTGAGAAACCTCCTCCAGATACAACCCAGCCCTGGAGGGTCCTCTCTTTTGTTTGTAGGGAGAACACTGCTGCGGTGCAACACCGGGAGCCAGGCTGCCAGGCGCTTCCCCAGTCTGCTCACCCATGTTCCCTGCGCTTTTGGGTCACCAGCTCCAACACATGAGTCCCCAACTGTCCCCACCCATTCCCTGCCCGAACACTCACTTCCCAGTCCCTCTGCTTTCCAGGCTGTCTCCTCCACCGCCCCATAGCGCCTCAGAGGCTTCTCGGCTTCCAGATGGACAGACAGAGATTGCTTTAACTCCATTGCTGATCCCCAGCGGGCTGGTCGAGGGGTCGCCTTTCACTCCATCCCTGCTGAAGGATGCAGGGAGGAAATCGGCTCCAGTCGGCAGCGTTTTAAGGGGCTGGATGCTCCTGGGGAAGCTGCTCCATCTCTTCAACCGCCAGCACCGGAGAGCGCCCAACTGGTACCCGGAATGGGGGGGGGGGGTAATGGATGAATAACACATGCGCAATGGAGGCTGGAGAGGGGAGGTTTGGGGGCTGGGTAGGGAGAAAGAGGGACAGATGATAAACTCTCTAGAACAACAAAAACAAAAACAACTAAAATAAAATCACCCCCAAAGGAAGCAAAAATAAGGTACCTCCCCATACTGGAGACCGTGGGTAGGCTTCACGTGGATGGATCTAGCATTGTGGGTGGCTTGGGATCTGTCAGAGGCTGGTAGGTTTCAAGTGTAACTGGTGAGCCAGAGTGTGTCTGTAGAGGATGGATCCTTCTTTGTGGACAAGCCTGAATGTGGACCCCCCTATTGTGGGTTCTGTGTTGTTTGCATTTCTGTGCATGATTTGAATACAAAAGGGGGCAGCAGACACCGTGTGTGTGTGTGTGTGTGTGTGTGTGTGTGTGTGTGTGTGTGTGCGCGCGCGCGCGCACAACTGTGTCAGTCCTGTGTGTTTGTATGGACAGGAGCAAGAGAGGTGAGAATATTTTGGATATGGCCAACAGAGCTGTTCGGAACATTGATCTTTACAAACGTGGAAAATAATCGTAGTGGCCAAACATGGCAGCATTAAAAACATAGTGTCAGGGCTGGCAATGAGGGTCAGTTGGTACAGCATTCACAGCCCCAGCATGAAGACCCAAGTCGGATCCCCAGAACCCACATTAAAAGAGCAGGTGCAGCAGTGCACCCTGCTAACCCCAGTGTGAATACAAGAGGATCCCTAGGGCTTGGTAGCCCTAAGACACCTTAAACTAATTTCTGGCTTACACACACACACAAGCACACACACACTTTTTTAAGAAATATGAAGTGAAGAAGTAAGGGCTGAAAGTGCATTTCAGTTAATAGAACGCTTGCACAACATGCACAAAGCCTTGGGTCCCACCCCGGCACCTCATACACCAGGCATGTTGTTCTACACAAGTAGAGGCAGGAAGATCTGAAATTAAAAGTCATTCTTGGCTACATAAGGAGCTTGAGGCCAGCCTAGGCTACACAGACCATGTCTCAAATAAATAAATAAATAAATAAAGTGTAACCAGCAGCTAGGTTGATTAAAATCAATACTACTTACTGAATGACTGCTAAACACAAAACACTTACTGATGTCTCTGTGAAACCTAGCATTCCACACCCCCTTGCTTTACAGAAGACAGACTTGAAGTGCAGAGAGGTCACTTACCCAAATTTCTGCACTTCCAGGGTACCTCATCAATCCTTGAATCCAGACTATATGAATTTGGATTCTGCCTCTTATTGTCCTGACTTCCTGGACTGCGGTTGTATTTAAAGAGCATTAAAAAAATCATATGTATGTACACGAGTTGGGGTCCATGTAGAGGAGGCACATGTGGGTGCAGGCACCACCCTCAGGGGCCAGAGGCATTCGGGCCCCAGGCACTGAGTTACAGGCAGTTGTGAACCATTAGGCATGGGTGCTGGGAACCAAATTCAGGTTCTCTGCAAGATCCATGCATGCACCGCATGCCTGTGCACAGAGCCAAACACCCACACACATAAAATAAAAATTATCTTTTGTTTTTTAAAGAATTGAAATAAGATTAGGTGTGGTGGTGCAGGCCAGTAAGTCCCAAGCTCAGGAGACTGAGATAGGAATATTATAATTTAATGTCCAGCCTGAGCTACATAGCAAGACCTTTTGTCCCAAAAATAAATAAACAGACTGGCAAGATAGCTCAGTGGGTAAAGACTCTTGCTGAATTTCATCCCTAGGGTCCGCATGATAGAAGGAAAGAACCAACTCCTACAAACTGTCCTATGACCTCCACATGACGTGCACTCCTGTAGGCACACACACACAAACACTCATACACTCTGAATAAATAAATGTAATAAAATTTAAGTATAATATTAATGTACCTTAAAAATTAAATTTGATATATTATCAAAATATTTTTTAACTTGAGAAAGTTGTAATTTTATGCCACCTGGAAAGTTAATTATTAATTGGTTTTATGTCACATTATTAAGCAACATTAAAAAAAAAAAAAACCTGGTGAGACTGAAGAGATGTCTCAGCAGTTAGGAGTAGTTGCTGCTCTTCCGTAGGCCTGGAGGTCTTACAGTTCCCAGTAACCCACACTGAGTGGGCAGTTACAACTGCCTAGGTTGTAACTCTAACTTCAAGGTATTTGGTGCCCTCTTCTGGCCTCAAAGGGGACTTTCACCCATGTGTGCACACACTCACATGGACACATACATGCAGACACACACAGACACAAACAAATAAAAAAATTTTTTTGATAAAATGAATCAAGCCACTGGGCAGGATGTCACATACCTTTAATCCCAGTACTTGTGAGGCAGAGGCAGGTGGATCTCTGTGAGTCTGAGGCCAGCCTGGTCTACAAAGGGAGTTCCAGGACAGCCAGGGCTACACGGAGAAACCCTGTCTTGAAAAAACAAAACAAAACAAAATAAAAAAGAACCAAGCTGAGCATTATAGAGCACACCTGTAATCCGAGCGCCCAGAAAGTAGAAGCAGGAGGACCAGGATTCAAGACCAGCCGGGCTACACGGGACCCTGACTTAAGAACAAACAAAACCAGAAAGAAACAACAAAGAACCAAAAAATCAGGTGCTGAGGGCACAGGTAGGTGTTAGAATACATGCTTAGTATGCTCAAGTATACTAGGTCTAGCCTAAACAAAACAAAAACTTGTGAAGGTATATATTTTCTGTAGGGAGAGGGTTTTCCCATGTGCATATGGAGGCCAGAAGTCAAAAATCAGCTGTCTTCCTCAAAAGCTTTCTACCATACTCCTTAAGACAGGTTTCTCACTGAGCCCAGAGCTAACCAGGTCAGGGACAGAGGGAATCCTCTTGTTTCTGCTTTGCCAGCAATGAGATTACAAGTGTGTGCTAAAGCATCCACTTTTTATCTGGGTGCTGGATCTGAACTCAGGTCCACACAGCTCTCGCAGCTCAGAAGAGGGGAAGGCTTCCCCAGCCGAGCTGGAGTGTTATATTGTAACAACTCTGCTTGCTTGCTTGGCTCCACTCTGAAGAGAGAAGCTTCCCCAGCTTGTTGCAGCTCTGAAGGGAAGTATTCCCAGCTGAGCTGAGGTGTTCTTTGCTTCTTTTTTTCAAGGCTGCCACCACTTGGGAAACCTATGCCCCCTACTGAGCAGAGTGCAGAAGGCTGCTCTGTATATACTGTTGTTGGGGGCAGGGCCTCCCAGGGTGGCCTGTGATTGGTGGGATTTATTTATTTATTTATTTATTTAACCATTATTTGACTAGTCTGGAGAGGGTTGAGGGGCCCAGCTTGGGGCCATGTGTTAGTTGAGGCCGCTTTTGTGTGTTCTATCAGGTTGGGGGACCCTGCAGCTAGCTGGGAGTGGAGTCCCTGGTAGTCCCAGTGGGGAGCTTACCTATGGGGTCTCAAAGTCTCAGAGCTCCCCAGCCTCACAGAGCCAGACTTACACAAAGAGGAAATGTGCCAGCTCCCAGTGGTCCTCAGTCCCATTTGGGTCTCATGGTGGGTGCATAGGTGGTGGCCAGGGCCCCAGGGTCCATCACCTGCAGGGTAGCAAGGGAGCCCCAAAAGGCAGCTGGCAGAAGGAGGGGCCAGGCTGCTGGGAAAAGTCAGATTTTTGGCAGTGCAGTGGCAGCTGAGGGGGTGTGTGGGGTACTAGGCAGTAAGGCAAAGACCCCTGGAGCTCACCCACTAAGAGTGGAGAGAGTGGTGGGGGCCTACAAAGAGGATCACAAGTTTCAGGCCAGCCTTGGCTATAAACAGCCTACACACACACACACACACACACACACACACACACACACACACACACACAGATGTATGAAGGACCTAAGAAAAACACAACTGAAGAAGTGTGGGGCTGTCCTAGAGCTAAGAGTGGGTTGAAGCATGCTTTGAGCCTTGGAATTCTCACCCTGAGAGCTGAGGGTGTTTGGCTGCTCCCCATTTTCTTAGCCATGGCAAAATCCAGCTAAATTCTAAATATTACCTGCTTCACAGAAGATCACTGCAAAGGAAATGTGGCTTAGTTGGTGCTTATGTGCGCATTGTAGCTGAAGGCCTAGGGCTGAGCCCATCTTCTGATAAGGTGTCTTCCTCTTTTCCCTTTGAGACCACACCTCATGCAAGAGAGCCTTTTCCAGGACTTTGAGCCTTAGACTATGAGCTCTACATGCAAATGGGACTATTCCAGTATCCCTGTCTTACCCAATGGCCCCCATCCCAGGGTGCCAAGGATCCTCCCCTGCCTTTATCCTATAAATGTAACCACCCTTGCTTCAATAAACTGAGATGTTCCACTGACAACACTCTCCTGAGAATCCAGTACATTCTCACCAGCTCACAGATCTCTGATCTAAGACTGATGGATCCACCATAGACTCATGCATGCAGCTCCTCCCGGGGGCGCCGCTGGCCAGTGGAGCTACCTTGAGGGACAGGAAGCCACTGCAGATTTATTTTTAAATAACAGCTGGCACCCACTGACAACAGTCTCCCAGGAAGTCTGTTTCCCGCAGCTCTCAGCACTCTGACCAAAGACGTGTCCGGACCCAAGTGGACCCGACCTCTTCTTCCCTGACTTTGCCGACGGCTTAGCTATGCCTACCCCAGGGGTGTGTGTGAAGAAATCCACAAAGAAGGTGATGAGATACTATGAACGAGTGCTCTCAGTACTTCCCAGTGAAAGGATATTTTGACTGGGGTACACCTTGGAGCTGGTGAGGAGGCCCCGTTACTGAGTTTTTCCTCGATCTAATTCTAAAACACTTTCACCACCCATTAAGGAGACTCCTTACCCGGGAAGCCATAGCTCCACTTCTGCCCTACTCCGGCTCCTAGCAACCACCCATGCTTTCCTCCCCTGAGAATTACCTTCCGAAGACTTCGCAGGAGCACCACCACCACATGTAGACCGCTGTGTCTCTCGGCTTTCGTTTCCTACTCTCTTTTTGAGGGCCATCCGCACTGAAGCATGTAGTCACCTATTTTCATGACTGAATAGTATTCCTTTGCGTGGCTATGCCGCAATCCATTTATCCATTCAGCCGAGTTCCCGCCTTTTAGCTACTGTGACTAGTTCTAGTATGAGCCTTTGTAGACAAGCATTCATTTAAGTACTTGTTTATTTTCTCCGAGATATATACCTGGAAGTAGAACTGCCAGACTATCTGGTAATTCTGTGTGTTTAACTTTTTTGAGAAACTGCCAAAACTCTCTACTTTCCCACCAGGACTGTGCAATGCCCAGTTTCCCCAGTACTCAGTAATGCTTAGTTTCCATTTTTGTGACCTATCCGCTAATAGCTTGTTATGTTTTTTTTTCCCTATTCTCTCTCCTTCCTTCACTTTATTTTCCTTTCTTCCATTCTTTAGCATTTTAGCCCAGAGTGGCTTTGGGCTCACTGTGTATCCCAGAAAAATCTAAAACTTCTAAACATCTTGCCTAAGCCCCCAGGGCAGCTGGGATGTGAGCCCTGTGCCACTGGGCCCTGTTAGTTCTTGCCTTGGTTACCATTAAATGCACAACATGATCTCAACCCTGTTGTTTCGTGAACTGGTAATGGTAGAAATTACATGAAAAGTATGCTATTTATTTTTTGTTTTCTTGAGACAGGATCTATGCAGCACTAGCTGACCTCTAAGTTGCTACTGGGGTAGCTAGCTAAGGATGACCTTGAACTTGAGGGGGGTCCTTTGCCTCTTGAGTGCTGGGATTATAGGTGTGTGTCACCATGACCAGCAATGATTTCCCACTTTATGTGTTTATGAATCTGCTCACATCACCAGGGGAACAATAATACCCAGCAAAACATTGATAATGGTTACCTCCAAATGTCATGATGGCAAATGTTTTGTTCCTATGAGATAAAATGGATTTCTGTTACAATCATAAAACTGATTTTGTTTGTTCTTTGTCTTAATGTAATTTGTTCGGTGACACTTACTACAAGTATAAAATGCATTCAGGGTACTCTGACCACCCCTGGTCCCTTGCGTCTCTTCTCCACATTCACGTCTTTCTGTTTTGTTTTGTGACTTGCTGGTTTTAATTAGGGCTGTGTGGTCATGACTTTGGAATTATCAGTTGGAGCATGGTGGGGTCACCAGCATGGACACAACCGAAGACAATGACTGCCCCTCTCTCAGGATCTTTAAGTAGCTGGTAGTTTGGCATGGAAGGAATATAGCCCTATGAAGCCCTCTCTCATCCATGATTGTGGACAGGGCCAGTCTTTATTTTTTATTACATTAATTTGTGTGTGTATGTGTGTGCACCCACACATGCCTGAGTGTGAACGCATGTCTGTACTTACATAATAGTAAACTACAATCTTTTACCTTCAATTTAGGGAAAGAGAAAGGAAGGATAGAAAAAAATTTTTCACTGCTTTGGCAGGCAGCCTTGATAGAGAAAGAGAGAAAAGTAGAAATTTTACACAGTCTTTTCAGGCTGTCTTGAAAAGTCCTAGTCAGACTAGCATCTCAGCCCACTATCTACAAACTCAGTCTCTCCAACCAACGTTCTTCTATGCAAGAATCAACACACTAACAATGGACAAGCCAACCAATGAACCACCAACCAACACCCACACCAGCTCTCCGGGCTTCAAACCTTTTATACTCTAAACAAAAGTTCCCATAAATGCAAGTGGCACGAAATCCCGAGAATAAGCTAGACATGCCGAAACAGCTGCACCTAACCAAATTATAGCCACCAGCATCAAGCATTCCAAACCAAACTCATCACCATCCACCACACCCGGGATGGAAACGTGAGCCTACTCCAACACCATTTTGTGTTTCTAAAGAAACCGAAATAACAAGAACTTTTTGTTACATCGGAGGATAATTTGCAGGAGTGGCTCCTGGTCCATCACACGGGTTCCTGTGATCGAACTCGGGTCTTCAGTCTTGGTGACAAGCACCTTTACCCACGGGGCCCTCTTGCTGGCCCAACAGATCCAGTTTTGTGCAGGCTGAGTCTAAGTAACCACAGCTGTGTGGCCCTGTCATGCTCAGAAGGTGATATCTCTCGCCCGTCTCCTCTTTCCAGCTCTTATGTCTCTTCTCCGTCTTCCCTGATGGTCCATGATGGTAGAGGAGGTTGTGTAGTTGCTGAGAACATGTGACAATTGAATGCTCAGTCCTAAGCTTTGTTTTGTTTTGAAATAGGATCTCCTATAGTCTAGTAACCTCAAAGTCACTATGCAATTAAGGACGACCTTGAACTCCAGATTCTCCTGCAGGGCTTACAGGCCTGCACCATCACACCTGCCTAAATAATGTTTACAGTGCATGGAGTAAACCTAGAAAAATGTTGCCAACGGTTGTTTCTAAAGCTGAGATCAGAGGGGAAGCCTTCCCCTTTCAGTTTTCTGCATTTACCAAGCATCTGTAATGAGCAGAGTTGCCCTACCATTTTGAAAGGAAGGGATTCAGCTTCTAACATAAATGCATGGCCCTGGACAACCAGGCTACCACTACAGC
This sequence comes from Cricetomys ansorgei, assembly GCA_026225945.1. Taxonomy (NCBI): domain Eukaryota; kingdom Metazoa; phylum Chordata; class Mammalia; order Rodentia; family Nesomyidae; genus Cricetomys; species Cricetomys ansorgei. The sequence continues at coordinate 1,096,508 of JAMJFZ010004056.1, forward strand.
AGCATGGCTGAGTGGGTCTGTTCCTATTAACATTGGGCAATAATGCTTCAAGTTCAATAGCTGGCTTCCATGGCCACCCGTGCAGAGTGAGGCTCTCCTCCCATAGCTCCTGATCCTGGCCAGCTGCCTCAGCTCTGCTGGGAAGGCCAAGGACTCAGAGGGACAAGGGATAATCACTGAGAGCCAGGCCAGCTTGGGCCAGCATGAGACAGTCATAACTATCACCTTAGTCGATTGGAAAGGAGACTAATGCAGAATACTTGATACTTTATCCAGAACGTTGATGGTTTCAAATGTGAATGGTATGGAGCATATCAGAACAGCATGGTTTTTTTTTTAAATATGGGCTTTAAAATCTGGAATACTGGGTTGGATGGAGCCCGGATCCTGCTACTTGCCAGCTGTGCCACCCTGTGTGACTCAGTTCTAAGTTTTATTTTCTGCCATGCACTTGGGGGCGCAGAGGGAGAGGGAAGGAGGGAGAGAGTCTCAATCTGTACCATAGACTGGCCTCAAACTCATTATGTAGCCGAGGCTTGCCTCAAACTCTCGATCTTCCTACCTCAGACTTCTGTTGGTGGCAAAGGGATCCCGATAGTGGGAGAGAAAGACAGGCATCAGCTCCTGCACCAGGGCAAATTTCTCGGTCCGTGGCACATCAAGTAGCCCTTTAAAATGGCAGATCCTGGCATACCATTTGAGCCTCAAGATGGGAAACCCCACCAGGGAGGTGCCCATTTCCCCTGTCTTTATGGAAACCTCGTTTACCAACATCGGCAAAACAGACAGGCTAACAGCTTAAACATACAAGTCTAAAGACGGTTGGATTTTTCCCAACCTTGCCCACTCCCTCCGCTACAGCAAGCTTTAGAGAGGCTGTCTGAAGTGTCTAGTAAGCATGGACCAAAGCGATTGGACCTCTCGCTTATGCAGTGCCCTGCTTCCTCTATAAAAGCCCTGCTTTGTGTGTGTGTGTGTGTGATAAAGTAGATCTACACCATGAGGCTGGTCTCAGGAGTCTGAGTTTCTTGAGCTAGTGACTCCATCACCATTCACCACCTCCAGGACACCCCTGCTTCCACCAAAGACTATACTCTCCTAGGTGCTTAGACAGCAGGCACGACATGCCACACCCAGTCCTAAGTTTCTCTTCTGTTTACTTAGCGGCTTGTGGTATATGTGTGTACATTTGTGTACGTGTGTGTGCACATGCAAGTATGTATAGGCCAGAGACTGAAACAGGGTTTCTTCTTCAATTATTCCACCTTGTCTTTTAATTAATTATTTTGTGTGTGTTTTGCTTACATGTGTGTATGTGCTCCACGTGGGTATCTGGTAAGGGAGGAAGTCAGGATATTCCCCAGAACTATCATGAAGACTAAATGACATGTTGTATCATCTCACAACCTTACATAGCAACAGAGCAATAACATGTTTAAAGCATCATAATAAGCGACAGATGCCAGTCACGAAGGACCTCATATTCTAAATCACAGTGAATCGTTGAGTGTTAACAATATGACCGGGACATGGCCTGTGAATTTGTTGTTGCATTCAATTGTCCCAATTCACAGAAAATGAACTGAGCAAACTCCTCCCAGCCATCATCCTCCTGCTCCCTCTGAATCTGCACCTCGTCCAGCAGGGCAGGAGGCTTTGTAGAAGCAGCTATTTGCTCCTAGGGGTGTGCAAGTACAGGAACAGACCATGTGAGAGCAGGATTGTGTCTGCACTTCTACGTCTGGCAGCCATAGAAAAAGTTCCTGTTGCAACACAGTGTACTCCTAAAAGAACAGCAGAAAAATGGCCTCCTGGTCCCACATTGTTTCTTTTGTTCTATTTTAAATCATGAAGAATGGAGAAAAACTGTGGGTGTGATATCTGCATCCATATTGTTCTAAGGCTTTGCGTGCTTATAAAATGGGCCAAGGGGCAGATGAGGTGGTTCAGTGTGAAGGCTCTTGCCACCAAGCCTGGCAACCTGAGTTCAATCCCTGGGATCCATTTGGTAGAAAGAGAGAACAGATTCTGGCAGGTTGTTCTCTGGCCCCCACACTAGCACTGTTGTATATGCACACTTGAACACACACAAACACACTCACACCGCAAAATAAGTAATACAAATAAATAACAGTCCTTTAAAAATGTTATCCCAAACTATACTCACCGGATGGATGCTAGTACTAACGACAGGTCACATGGCACAAGCATACTGCTGTGGCAGAAGCATGATCAGACTGTCAGAGCAGGACCATCAGTTGGCCTGTAAGGCAGTAAGACAGACTGAGTGTGCCTGCACTCACATGACTGTCTCGTAGACTACTTGTGTCAGCAGTCTCCTCCTGCACTCGAGGCTGATGTCTAAGGGCTCCAAAGTCCTGCCCCGCTCGGGCAATGTATCCTTGTACCCGCCTCACATTTAAAGCCGTAACCTCGATCTCATCTGTTTCCCATCATCACCCACCTCTGTCATTACTTTCTGGAAGAGAGTTACCCTAAACCCAATAGACAATGAGTGAAGAGTCGTTAAAAGTTAACAAGTCTGTGCTCCCAGAGGAGGCCACACATCTTTCTGTTGTAGAAGTTTATTTTTAGTTATGTGTAAAACAATTGTTTCGTGCACTGTTGGGTAAGGGTTGGCTAGGTCTTGGCGTTTTGTATTGTCTGCAGGTGTTGGATTTACGTGGGGGATGCGTGATTGCTGTGATCTGAACATGCTATCAGTAGAACACCTGAGGCGTTCCGGATCAATAAAAACACCTGAGCTCAGACACTCAGTATATGTCTTGCAGGGTGGCACTTGCCATGATAGTGGTTCCCTCTGCTGAGGTCTGGCAGGGCTTGCACATATGAAAATGCCCGCATGTCTGCTTGCTGAGCCGCCACAGCAGCGTATAACTACATCTTTATGTTGTCAAGACCCCTAGAATAAATGTCCCAGAAGAGCTTTAAATTCCCACAACCTGCCTTTTAGTGAGTCGGGGACATAGCTCAGTAGTAGACACTAGTCTGGCATGTGCAAGGCCCAAAGTTTGATCCCTAGAACCACAAAAGTGTCTGTGTGTGGTGTGTGTATGTGTGTGTGCTCTGTGTGTGTGTGTGTGTGTGTGTGTGCTGTGTGTGTATGTGTGCTGTGTGTGCATGTGTGCTGTGTGTGTATGTGTGGTGTGTGTGTATGTGTGTGTGTTGTGTGTGTGTTTGTATGTATGTGTGTGTGGTGTGTGTGTATGTGTGTGTGTGTGTGTGGTGTGTGTGTCTGTATGTGTGTGTAGTATGTGGTGTGTGTGTGTGTCTGGGGTGTGTGTGTGTGTGGTGTGTGTGGGGTGTGTGTGTGTATGTGTGTGTGTGTGTGTGGTGTGTGTGTGTGTGTGGTGTGTGTGTGTGTATGTGGTGTGTGTGTGTGTGGTGTGTGTGTATGTGTGTGTGTGGTGTGTGCGTGTGTGGTGGGTGTGTGTGTGTGTGTGTGTGTGTGTGTGTGTGTGGTGTGTGTGTG